>JBBBDQ010002527.1:0-147500 GCA_037127315.1 Ascarosepion bandense
TATATATATATATATATATATGTGTGTGTGTGTGTGTGTGTGTGTGTGTGTGTGTGTATTTCGGTAACCAATATTTGATTAACTAATTAGAATCTTTGATGATTGTTTTTTGATTTCAGTTTACATTTAAGGTCTCAATGTATAAATTAGAAAGTGACACAGAGAACCATCTGGAACAAATGTAACAATGAGTAAGGCCCAACTGCCTCAGCGACAAGGCAAGCAGCGTTCTAATTTCTTTATGCAATCATTCCGCGTCTTGTGCTCTCCCCGAAACAATTGGTTAAATGATTTTTGTTTAGTTTTTTGTTTGTTTGTTTTGTTTGTTTTTTTTTGTTTTGTTTTTTTTTCCATGGCCTGTGCTATATGAAGAACAATTTGAGAATTCCAGTCATTGTAAATAAAATGGGAGAATATAAACAGCATTAACCCGGATGAAGAAGAAAAAGAGAACAGCTTCGTATTATGAGTCAATCACCTTCCGGATTTTTTAAAAACTTAAAGTGACTCTATTTGAAACTAAATACGATTTACCATTATTATTATTATTATTATTATTATTATTATTATTATTATTATTGCAATAAAATCCTTTTTCTTTTGTTTTTTACTGTTTTTCTTCTGCGTTTCTATGACTTTTGCTCCTCGTGTCGCTTAATCCGTTTAAGACCGGGTAGCACACGAGCTGGAATTAAAGGCTTTGCGTTTGTGGACCTGTGCTACAAGAGAAATGAATCGGACAGATTAGACAAAATTGCACATGGTCAGTATTGTTACATTTCTTCTTCTTCTTCTTCTTCTTCTTCTTCTTCTTCTTCTTCTTCTTCTTCTTCTTCATCATCATCATCTCATTCACCTTCATCATCATCTCATTCACCTTCTCCCTCTTTCGTTCTCCTTTCTTTTCTACGCCTCCCCCTTTTTTTGCCTTTCCACATTTTTGGCCTTATTTTTAGTGTCTCTTTTTCTTTAGATTCCATTTTCGTTTTTCCGATTTCATTCTTCCTCTTATTCTTGTTTTCATTCCTTCGTTTTTCTTTCATATTCTTTCTTAATTCTTTCCGTTCTCCTCTTTCTTTGTTGGCTTACGGCCATATCACGTTGAATACGCCGATTCTCGCTCGATCACCGAAGTTAAGAAACGTTGAGCCTGGTCAGTAATTAGATGGGTTACCGCTTAGGAATACAAGGTGCTGGAAGCGTTTAGCGACGGATGTGCGTTGTGGTGCAGTGAATATCGGCTCGGAAAGAGAAATCGATGAGCCGAGTTTGAATTCCAGTTGAATACCCTGCATTCAATTAAGCACTGGTACCCTTGGGAAAGGTATTAATCCGTCCCTTCCCTCCAGTTATGGGTTAAATAACAGGGTAGGACTTGGGGACCCTGCCCTTAAAAATAAATCTTGATACTCGAAAAGAAAAAAAGTATTACTAGACACAAAACTTATATAAAAACAACAAAAAATTGTTGAAAGAAAAAAAGGTATTATCATAAATAAAAAATTTAGTTGGTAATAAATGACCCGCCGTGGTTGATAGGCTATAAAACAACCAACCAAAATCTTTCTTTCTTTCATTTTCATTTATTCTTATATTTTTCTTTCGTATTTCGATTTTATCTTTCTCTTTTTTTTTTTTTTTCTTCTATTATTGTGTGGGGGATTTATTTTTTTGCCTTCTTTATGCTTTCCTTTTTTTTTTTTTCATTCTTTTTATTCAGTTTCCTTCTTTCTGCTTTTTATCCTAACTTCTTTTTTCTTCTTTTTTTTTTTATAAGCGTTTTACCCCGAGCAAGGCATTTCACTGCCACTACTGCGCAGGGGGCTACATAGAGTGGAGGAAGGATGGTTAAATATTGGAAATGTCAAAGGGTGGGTGATAGGCGGGTAAGGATACCGAGAATGAGGGTTGGGTAGATGAGAGTGTTCTGAATAATTGGAGGTTAGTCTGATAGAAGGTGTCTATTGACCCTACATTTAAACACCTGGAGATTGTAGTTGTCGGGAAAGGAGACTTGTGGAAGGGAATTCCACAGGCGGGAAGTGCGAGAAAAGAAGCTGTTGGACTAGAAATTACGGTTACATCTTATCTGTTTAACTGTAAAAGGGTGGGACCTACTTACTAACCTAGAATCTCGTGCAAATTCGTGCTTAGGCGGCACCAGTGATCTAAGTTCCTCGGAGCAGAAGCCATGAAAGTACTTGTAGAAGAGGCACAGGGAAGCCACCTCACGCAGGTGAGAGAGTGGTTGCAGCCGGTCTGCCAAGTCAGTATCAACCACGTTACAGATTCTACTTTTTATTTTGTCAAGAAGCCCAAGGAGAGTAGCAGGGACACCCGACCAGATGTGGCAGCAGTATTCAATACATGGGCGGATGGTAGATTTGTATATGTGCAGGATAGATTCAGGCGGGAAAAACTTCCGGGCCCTGCACAGTGAGCCGACTTTCATAGCGGCAGATTTGGCAATGGATTCGATATAGTCATTCCATTTGATGTTCGCCGAAAGTGTAAGGCCAATGAGGCGTAGTGTTTTACTCTCTGGGAGGCAAGCCTGTTCCATGCTAATGGGAGGTTGATGCGATTGTCTATGGTGGTTAGTTGATAACAGCTTCGTTTTAGAAGCATTGAAATTTACTAGCCATTTCCTACCCCAGGCCACTACGGATTGGAGGTCCTTTTCAAGCTCGGCAGCGAGGTTCGCTTTGTCGCCCTCACCGGGTTTTTGATCGAGGCGATCGATTGTGGTGTCATCGGCGTACATGCCTTTCTTACCTTTCTTTCTCTGTGTTTCGGTTCTCTTTCTTTTTCTTATATTTATTCTCTTCTTCATTTTCGTTTTCTTTATAATATATGTATATATTACATATATGTATATTACATATATTACATATATGCAGTCTATATATGTATATTACAGTCTAATATGAACAACTTTTGAAGAATTGCCTTCAGTTTTTAATAATAATAAAAATATTGATAATTCACTCAGACGAAAATTCATTTAGCTGATCTATGGACCCCTGAGGTCAATATACGACCGACCGACCATGTCCAGCCTGTCACTTTTTAAAAATCTTCAGACAAAAGAATAATCTCTATAATAATAAAGACCGTTGTATATATATATATATATATATATATATATATATATATATATATATATATATATATTATGTTTTAGAATATGTACATAATTTCTTCTATATATGTCCTCTTCCCTACAATCATATGGTTGTTTCAGTGTTTGGATTTAAACACCTCTTTAGGGCAAATAAAGGTTTGGAATCATTCTCTGTTTATATTTGGTTCGTTGTTGTCGTGGGGGTTGGTTGGGGTTATTGGTAATTAAGTGAATGTCTCGTTTTGACCGTTAGACTTTTGAGGAATTTGGTGTGTAAGTGTGAAATTGTTGATTAATGGTATTATCTGTTGGAATGTATGTTTTATCTTTTTATCGGTTGGGTATATCTTTTGGTTAGAATTTCTAAGAGGGCCCTGTTGAGTGGTCATTTTTATGGTTGGCTATCATTTAATTGGTTGATGTCTGCTGTTAGTGGACCTAATTCATGTATTTACTTTGATCCTGCGTCTAGGTTTTCATAGACGTGATAGGCGTAGGGTGTTTTTTCTTTCCAATTTAGATTTTTTCGGTATGGAATATTTTTTTTATTTTATAGGGTTCTTTTGTTAAAAAAACATATATATATATATATATATATATATATATATATATATACACATTCTGTCACGTTCATGGAGAGAGTTGATATCGAGGCGAGGTCGACTCATTTCATTAGAGAGACAATAGCGAGGCAGCGTCGGCTCAGTTCATTCTCTTTTCTACCAGTTGTTAAATTGGTAGAAAACCAGTTATTATCAGTTATGAAAGCTCTTGCCGCTTGTTTTCTCTTTGATAGTAACCTATTATTATTTTATTTTTGGCACTTATTATGTCGTCGAGTGGTGAAGAATATATATCTCCTCTCTATTATAATAAAGACCGTTGTGTATTTATTTATATATGTATACTAATATCCATTAATATGTTTCATTAATATCTTCTACAAAAAAAATCCTAGCAATTATAAACAGGACGAATCTTCACTTCAAAAAATCATCATAAATTACGAAACTCCCGTCGACTTAAAACAATTAAATTAATCATCTATTATATAAAATTTAAAACAGCTAACCTCATCTTCAAAAATAACAGTTCACCCGCGAGGTCCAAACTATAACGAACCAATATTATTTACGAAGTCATATGTCGCTTGAAGAAATGTGTTCTTGATCCTAATTTCGTAAATAATCATATCGGCCATACAACTACGAATCTGGCTCGAAGTTTCACACTGCATTTCTCTAAACGGAGTTCAAATCGATCTCATTTAAACACACATGCAGACATACCAAACCCTATCCGGAACATACCCGTCGACAACACAAATATTATATCATCATCCACACGCAATAAAAAATAAATAAAAATAAAATAAAAATAAAAATAATGGAGGCAACCAAAAACTCTATAATATCAACTACAAACGGCTCGTCTACTTTAACCCTTCTTCTTCTGCGTTGGTCGTCTGCATCGCCGTAGTCGCCTAAAAAGGGATTCGCATCGCCGTCACTTCTGTCTCGCCGTTTGTCGTCTTAGAATTCGTCGTGCGGTCGCTTCCCGGTCTCTCGCCCCCGAAACGTCTTTCTCGTTGTCACGCGGTCCCGCACTACCTACCTCCGCCTATAACGTCGTGACCCTTTGCGTGCGTACGCGGTCTGCGGTTTCTCCTCCAAGGGTGCTCTTGACCGAGTGTCCGCGACGACCGGTACGTTCACTTTGAAAAAATTAGAGTGCTCAGAGCGGACTGTTCAAGCATGTATACGATAAGCATGGAATAATAGAAGAGGGTCTCGTCTACGTTTGTCTGTCTCCCTCTACGGCAAGGCAATAATAGAAGGGAGCGGTCGGGGCCACTCGTATTGCGACATTAGGGGTGAAATTCTTGATTCATCGCAAGACGAACTGCAGCGGTGTCTTGTGACACGTACGTTTTCCTCGATATGCATAAAAACTCGTTTACAAATATTCAAACGTTCTAGCGTAATAACTCGTTTACAAATCAAATGAAGAATATATATATATATATATATATATATATATATATATATATATATATATATCAGCATACGGTGTAGATAAGAAGAATCCAAAGAAATATACTGTACATACAATGGTAGGATAACTCTCTAAGAGAGCTCTAAATATATATGTATATAAACACATATAAAGCAAATATAAGAAAAATTAAGGCAGACACGATATTTCATGGTAAATCGGAAGTATGGTCTTATTTCAGGCGAACCATCATCAGCTTCCGTCTTGTACAACGGATTTTACACGAATGAAATTCACAAAGACCTAAAAAAAAGAACGAATAAAAATAAACGTCGCTCCCTTAAAAGAGAATATTTAAGAAAAAATACATCATTACATCAGTTCGGCGAACACACACACATATTCATACATAAGCATATATATATATATATATATATATACGCAACATACAATCAAAGAGCACGCGTAAGAACGGATGTCAACAAAAATCCAAAGATACATTCAGCATGTCAGTTAGACTGCTGACCCGTAGATTTCAAACGTAAAGAAAGTGGGTTAGGTGAGAAAGAGAGAGAGAGAGAGACAGCGTTAAAAAGACAGGGTAAAGCGTAATCGAAAAGGGAAGAAGAAAAAAAAGAGGAATAAATTTAAAATAGAAAGAAAAGATGATAGAAGAAAATGAAAGTAAAAAATAAAAATAAATATTTTATTTTAACGGTGAAAGGATACGAAATTGGAGTCAAAAAATTAAGAATATATTTCAGAGATAATAGTTAATCCGTTGTGATCACAAAATCATCACACCACTATATAATCAAAATTATACTAATTATACAATCAACAAAATAAATATAATGCAATATAGAATTTTTAAAAAAATTTAAAATTTTAATTTAAAAGTAAGCCTAATTATTCTATTTAAATTTAGTTGTTTAAACTTATATATATATATATATATTTAGTGTATCGAGGCAGCAAATAATTTTCTAAACATATACTGTTAAATATAAGAGACAATGAATGTCTATTATGTTTAATCATGAGCCGTTCTAAACGTCGTATTTTTGCTTTAATTTCAGTTGAAAATAAAGACAAAAATTCTCCAACATTTGGATAATGTTTTATTAAGTTGGTTCTAAGCTTTCGGCTCACATGAGCCATCTTCAGAGAGGTTATTAAGACGGTAACAAAAACATCCACCATCACCGACGATTTTATTTTGCGTTGAAACTCCGCTATTACCGTCTTAATAACCTCTCTGAAGATGGCTTTTAATACTCTACTAACCTTCTGGAACGCGTCTTTCGCTATGCCAATTTGCCTTCGGATCTCTGTGTCTCGCTTTCCTTCTTCTGTTAGAACACTTTCTAGATACATGAAAAAAATACGAAAAATACCAGCACTACATTTTTGTAAAGAAATTACTAATACTCCCAAAAAATTTAAATTTTGGCATGAAATGACCCATAAGGATTTTCAAGACAGGGGTTTTAACAAATTGAAAATATCTGAAAATTTCTCAAATAAAAACCCAAAACTTTTTTTTCTGATGGAATAGCTCAAAAGGGACATAATCCAGTCCTTCCTTTCAAACCGTACAATGAGGGTAGTATTGAACGGACACGCCTCCCAATACTATCACATGAATGCAGGTGTCCCTCAAGGCTCTTTTCTAGGTCCTACGCTTTTCCTTAAATATATTAACGACCTCCCTGATGTAATACGATCCCAAGTGGGCATATATGCTGACGACACTACGGTTTACTCTCGTCTCGATCAAAAATCTACCGAGGCTAAAAAGCAAACCTGGCTGCCGAGCTCGAAAAGGACCTCCAATTCATGGTGGACTGGAGTAAGAAGTGGCTCGTAAATTTTAATGCTTCCAAAACAAAGCTGTTATCTAATAACCACCACAGATAATCGTTCCTCCCGCCCATTAACATGGATCAGGCTTCTCTCCCTAAAAGTAAAACACTATATCTCATCGGATTAACTCTCACACCAGACCTTAAGTGGAATAACTATATAGAATCCATAGCTATATTTCTGAGATGAGGTAGTATTTACAGTATCTACATTATTCGAACTATTGTCCTAATATTTGTTGCCATTTGTACGACGTTTCGGCCGTTGTACGCTCTGGCCTTCTTCAGGGGCTAGGAATTTCGAATGAGGATGATATACCCCAGTGATTGTAATAAAGGGTTCGGTTCGAAATTCCTAGCACCTGAAGAAGGCCGGAGCGTACAACAGCCGAAACGTCGTACAAATGGCAACAAAGATGAGGACAATAGTCCGAATAATGTAAATACTGTAAAATGAATAGTATATGTAACTTGAAGAGAAAATTATGGGATAATCAAGATGTTGACTTTTCACGCCACTTCAGATAAAAGGTAAGGTAAAAAAATCCATTTAATACCGAAAAGAGCGTTAATAGCTACTGGATTTGAGAAACCTCTTTTCCGAACGTGCTTTAAGAGAAAGATCTTATGTATTTCAATCGAAAGGGGTACTGGCTGCTAGGTTAACGAATACTAAATGTTTCCTTGTGATGACTGATATTATTATCACGATTACCCTTAACAATAACTGACAATGATTCATCTAATAATAAAATTCATGATAATGAAGCTATCATTTTCTTATAGATAAAACGATTTTGTCATAAATATTCAGAATATTTGCGTGCATTTTATGCATGAGAAGTAGGGTTAATCTCTGTAATTCTTTTTAAGAATTACATTCATGTACCTCGACCCACATAGATGTGTTTAGTGCCTGAATTATTTGCGTATTAGTGGCACCAATCGTCTATGTTTGAGCGAAATAGAAAACGACAATATTTTAAATACCGATTACACTGTAGGTGAAAGATGGTAAAAATGTGCAAAGAAAGAAAGAAAGAAAGAAAGAAAGAAAGAAAGAAAGAAAGAAAGAATGGAATAAGATGAGAAGAAACTTAGAAAAATCAGAAAAATGAGAAAGAAAGAAAAGGATAGGGTGAAAAACAAACAAAGAAAGAAAGAAAGAAAGAAAGAAAGGGATAGAGTGCAAAAGGAAGTGAGAAAGAAAGAAAGGGATAGAGTGCAAAAGGAAGTGAGAAAGAAAGAAAGAAAGAAAGAAAGAAAGAATTGAATAAGATGGAAAGAAATTTAGAAAAATTAGAAAATGAGAAAAAAAGAAAAGGATAGGGTGCAAAAGAAAGAAAGAAAGAAAGAAAGAAAGAAAGAAAGGGATAGAGTGCAAAAGGAAATGAAAGAAAGAAAGAAAGAAAGAAAGAAAGAAAGAAAGAAAGAATTGAATAAGATGGAAAGAAATTTAGAAAAATTAGAAAATGAGAAAAAAAGAAAAGGATAGGGTGCAAAAGAAAGAAAGAAAGAAAGAAAGAAAGAAAGGGATAGAGTGCAAAAGGAAATGAAAGAAAGAAAGAAAGAAAGAAAGAAAGAAAGAAAGAAAGAAAGAATAGAATATGATGAAAAGAATCTTAGAAAAATCAGAAAAATGAGAAAGAAAGAAAAGGATAGGGTGCAAAGAAAGAAAGAAAGAAAGAAAGAAAGAAAGAAAGAAAGGGATAGAGTGCAAAAGGAAGTGAGAAAGAAAGAAAGGGATAGAGTGCAAAGAAAGAAAGAAAGAAAGAAAGAAAGAAAGAAAGAAAGAAAGAAAGAAAGGAAGGGATAGAGTGCAAAAGGAAGTGAGAAAGAAAGAAAGAAAGAAAGAAAGAAAGAAAGAATGGAATAAGATGGAAAGAAATTTAGAAAAATTAGAAAATGAGAAAAAAAGAAAAGGATAGGGTGCAAAAGAAAGAAAGAAAGAAAGAAAGAACTAATTTTAAAAATGTAAAAAAAACTCGAACAAGATTCATTGAGTTAACAGCTTGATTGTCTTGCTAAAAGCCTTTAAGTTTGAATAGGAAAGTAAAATTACTGCAACCGGAAATAAAAATCCGCCATTTTACCAAAAGAAAAATAAAGACAAGAAAACCATTAAAATCGAACGTAACAGGAAGGAAACACTACTGGATTGGCCTAAAATAGAACGACTATGATGAGCGCTCCATCAAAAGGTGGGTGGCAGGAGAGTGAAGAAATAAAAGGGACAATGAAGAAAAAATAAGGAGTAAGAGGAAGAGAAGAAAAGATGAAATTTTCAGAAGGCGGATAAAGACTGTGGGATTTAGGGACCCAAAAGAGTCAAGCCGTCTCGAGTGGAAGCCTTGGTAATGCAAAGCATAAAAGGTTTGCATTCGCCTGGGACCGTCTTGTGAAAGATGCGTAAACATTCGCTGAAAATGGTTTTATCCAATCAACGAACGGCGTCTGTCCGTATCAGTGACGCGCGTCGAGATTACCATTGCTGGTCAGCACTTTCGTTACTCCGCAATACAGCGATACAGATATTTAACAATGGTGGTCTATACCTTCCCCTGATCAATTTTTCCACAATTATTATTATTATTATTATTATTATTATTATTATTATTATTATTATTGCAGTACTAGTTGTTGTTGTTGTTGACTCAATTTATGTCGTTAACTTTCATTATTTTACTCTAGAATTTTTTGTTAATTCTTTTATTTTATTATCTTAGATTTTGTGATTAATTTTTTTTGTGGGGGGGGGGGACGAGAATGCTTTTAGTTTCATTTATTTTGGGTTTCTAAGAAGATGTGCTCCTTTTTTTCTCGCATGGAGTACCTTATTTTTGTTAAGCACTCCTACTGAACTTAACAAAAGGTTCCCAAAAATTACACACTTCTGTTGTTATAAGTAGAGAACCAATCTCGAAAGCATGAGTTCAGCTTTCTTTTACACACACACACACACACACACACACACACACTTAATTCGTCTATAGTTTGCGTTTGACATGCATTATTTTTGCTTACATATATTTGCATTCATAATAAGCTTGAAAAGGACCTCTAATCCGTGGTGGACTGGGATAAGAAATGACTCATGAATTTTAATGCTTCCAAAACGAAGCTGCTATCTATTACCCATCACAGACAATCATTCCTACCCCCCCCCATTAGCATGGATCAGGCTAGTCTTCTGAAAGCAAAACAGTGCGACTCCTCAGCTTAACTCTGACAACAGACCTCAAATGGAATGAATAAATAAAATCCATAGCTAAATCCACTGTTAAGAAAGTCGGTTCTCTCTGTACGGCCAGGAAGTTTTTTCTGCCTGAAACAATCCTGCACATATATAAATCTACCATCCGCCCATGCATTGAATACTGCTGCGATATCTGGTCAGGTGCTCCTGCTATCCACCTGGGTGTCTTTGACAAGATCCAACGGAGAATCTGTAATGTGATAGATTCCGACTTGGTAGCTCGGATACAATCACTTTCTCATCGTCGCAATGTGGCTTCCCTGTGTCTCTTTTACAAATACTTTCACAGCTTCTGCTCCAATGAACTTAGCTCACTGGTGCCGCCTATATATAAATTTACTCGAGCCACAAGATTAGCGACTAGATCCCAGCCTTTGACTGTGAAAATAAATTGTAAACGCAACTTCTACTCCAGCAGCTTATTTTCTCGCACTTCCCGCCTGTGGAATCCTCTTCCATTTACTTGTTTTCCTGACAGCTATAATTTCCAAGAATTTAAATGTAAAGTCAATAGTCATCTCCTATCTCACTAACCTGCATTCTCTCTCTCTCTCTATCTCATGCTCCTTTCTTCATCCACTCCACTCTCATCAGTATTCTCATCCTTCTCTTACCCACTTTCTGACACCCCCTATAGCCTGTCACTCTTTCTCATAACTTTCCTCCTATGTAACCCCCTGCAAAACAGTGGCATTAAAATGCCTTGCTTGGGGCGATATGATTATAAAAAAAAAATCGAAATAAAATATATCAAACACTACCCTGAAAATATTTTAAACCTCAAACTTTAAAAATAATATATATATATATATATGTCCAGGTGAAGAATATCCAAGGTTTTAGGATTTTGTGTCCCCCGGCATTTATTTTTTATATAAACAGTGTTCAATACAATAATATTGTAGAGTTTAATATAATCATATAATTATGAATTAAGTGTACATTGCGACACGGAAGTTTCTATGTTTCGAGATAGAATCTCGTCATCAGGCAATGTTGGATGTTGGCTATGAAAATGATTTACATTTAAACCTGTTTTTAAATGTAAACCATTTTCACAACCAACTTCCAACTTTGCTTCATGACGCGATTCTATCTGGAAACATAGAAATTTCCGTATCGCAATGTACACTTAATTCATAATTATATATATATATATATATATATACACATCGCTCATTCAGTAATGAATTAGAGCACTCTAGCTATTGGCGTATGATACATCATACGCTAAAAATCTGCCTCCTTCTACCGAGCGCCCATAGCTCAGAGGTAGAATCGCCGAGTGACACCAGTTCGCTCGGGTTTCAATCTTGAGTAAAAAGCAATCGGATGTCTAACTGTACTAATGAGCTGTGATACAGCGAAACAGATGTGTCTGCGGATGACTATATATATATATGACAAAGTGGAAAAAATATTATCATGTGACGAGTTTCGTTCTTAAGGACTCCATTGAAAAAAAAATTGATGCGATTACACATCCGCATGAAGGAGAGGGCATGCTGAAAGGAGAGGGCATGAAATGAAATTGATATCTTTTTTTAATAAGTTTTTCAGGTATACAGGGAAAAAAAAGCAATTTTAATTGAATTTAAAAATTAAAATTCCAAATTCCAGCGTCCGTTCTATGTAAGCATATCAGCATGAACATCACCTTAGTCTGATTTAGTCTTAAAGAACAAAACCCGTCAAACAATCTTTTTCTACTTTGTCTTGGTAGTCATTTAATCATTTAATTGCCATACATCTTACACACTTGGGTGATCATGTCTGTTTCTATCCTTGACTGACTAGGCAGAATATTTTCCCGCAGTAGATTGCCATTTCTTTCTGAGGTAGACTGTTTGCCAACCAACTCTACAAAACCCAACCTGTCTTGCTATTTATCCCATAGTTGGAGGGGTAAGAGGTGGATTAATACATTTCCTCAAGGGTATTTGTAAGTGAATGCAACGAATCCAGCAGAAATTCCTACTCAGTTCTCTTATTTAGTAGTAGTCACACAGTCAGTTAAGTGCCATACGTGATACACGCTTTGGGCGATCATGTCTCGAAAGAGTCATGACTGACTCGGCAGAAGATTATCCCGCAGTTGGTTGCGATTGCTTTCTGAAGTAGATTGGTTGCCAGCCAAAGCTATAGGACCCAATCTGTTCTATTATTTAACCCATAACTGGAGGGAAGAGATGGATTAATATCTTTCGCAAGAGTATTTGTGCGTAAGTGAATGCAAGGACCTTGGGAAAGATATTAATACGTCTCTTTCCTCCAGTTATGGATTAAATAATAGGACATAATATATTAGTAGTAGTACTGCGCTTAAATATAGGCTAGATACCATAGAGGAAAGTTTATCAGAGCAATTACCATAAACATATCCATAGAAAAGACACGGTAAAGCTACGTGACGGTATTTGAAGAGTGATTGAAGCCAATATGCTAGGTCAGGACTAATAACATGGCAGATTCTTCTTTGGATTTGAACAAGAATCTATAAACATATAGGAAGAGCACCATACCAGATGTGGCAGCAATATTCAAAGCAAGGACGAATGGTAGATTTATAAATATGTAAAATTCTGACGAGAAAAATTGTTTACCCAGACACAATCGGATTTCCTAGCTGCAAATTCAGCAACTGGCTTAATATACTCCTTCGACTTCATGTCAGCAAAAAACATTAGTGCAAGAAGTAACAATGTGTTAATTCACTGTGCAGTGCTTGACAATTTTTTCTCACTAGAGCCTATATATATATATATATATATATAAATGGCAATCTGTGAGTCCGTGTGACTGTAAGCTATGCGCGCCTACATTTTCTAAGCTACGCCATTCAAACTTTCTAGGGACACATATTTACAGGGAAGCCAGATCGACACATACTTTTTAAGTTTAAGCTCAGCAATTTTCCCTTTCGCATTTTTTGGCCAATGGTGCTGATTGTTTACATTTGCTCAGTAAAACATCTAAGATCTAAGATGGTTGATAGATTACGTCATAGAAATCAAATCACACGTGTCAAACGCGACTAAAAAAAATGAGCCTTTATATTTAATTTTTATTCCGACGTTTTAAAAATTCATTTCGTCAACAAAAAAATGGGAATATTTTTCCCCGTAATTTTGAAACAAAAGAAATAATTAAAAAAAAAAAAGTGTTCATTTCAAACAAAAACAAAATATGTAAAAAAAAAGTGCCAATGGTTGATTTAATTATTTAAGTCTTTTTTTTTTTCAGATTTAATATTTCATACTTCAGAAAATAGTATTAAAAAAATATAAAGCTTTTTTATCACTAAATATTTCATGCAAGAAATCAACTGTCTGTAAATCCGTGCGGCATTAATTCAACTTGTTCCTCTAAAATTAAATGTCTACATTTTTAAATATTCTTCGAAAATTTCTGAACTGCGAACGTACTAGTTTTTATATTTCTAATTTCAGTAAAACAAAATAAATAATTTTTATTTTTATTTTAAAAATGTTATGTGTCTTTCCTATAAATATTTTCATGGTAATTTCTCTGATAAATTTTACACTGTGGTCAGTCAGTTAAATGCCTTACGTGATACACGCTTGGGCGATCATGTCTCGAAAGAGACATGACTGACAGGGCAGAAGATTATCCCGCAGTAGGTTGCCATTTCTGCGGTAGACTGGTTGCCAGCCAAGGCTATAGAACTCAATCTGTCCTGTTATTTAATCTTAACTGGAGGTAAGAGATGGATTAATACGCTCCCCAAGGGTATTTGTGCGTAAATGACTGTAAGGTATTCAACTGGAATTCGAATTCGGTTTCCCGATTTCTCGTTCTGAGCCGATATCCACTGCACCTCAACGCACATCTCTGTGGTACCTAGACTTTATAAATCTAAACACAGCACTGGATTGGTGGTAAGGTCTTACTGTTTTACATTTAAGATGGGTAGATGTAATCCTAATTTCCACGATAAAAGTTTCTTCTCTCACCTGGCTTCTTGCTGGTCAGTCTACATTGAGCTTCGAAAATTGAAATTTCATGTCAATCTTTATCTTCTATCTTATTAATTCCTGCTCTTTTATTGTTCTCTCGCCTTAATAATGTTTTTCTCATATTTTCGCACACTCAGTAACTCTTAGCTTCTTAGTGACTTTATTCCCTTTTGGGATGAAACTATTTTTTTAGAAAATAAAACCATGATCACCTATCTTAAAGGACACCGTTTTCTTAAAAAGATCCTGCATTAGAATATTTTTTTTTTAATCATATCACCCCGAGCAAGGCGGTAACGCCACTGATGTGCAGGGGGCTACGTAATAGTGAAAAGATTGGAAAAGATAAAACCGGAAACCACATCCTAAACAGGGAACAAGGGATGAGCCTCTTAACCTGTTCAATAGACGTGGGTAGGGTGTGAACCGGGCGATAGATAGATCTATCTACTCCAATTGAAAAAAAAAAAACAAAGTGAGAAGATTGGAAAAGAGAAAGAAAGAAACCACATCCTAAACAGGGAAAAGGGATGAGCCTCTTAACCTGTTCAATAGACGTGGGTGGAGTGTGAACCGGGCGATAGATCTATCTACTCCAATTGAAAAAAAAAACAAAGTGAGAAGATTGGAAAAGAGAAAGAAAGAAACCACATCCTAAACAGGGAACAAGGGGTGAGCCTCTTAACCTGTTCAATAGACGTGGGTGGAGTGTGAACCGGGCGATAGATAGATCTATCTACTCCAATTATGTATCACATGTAAATATATTTAGTTTTGCAACGATGTAACCCTTTGCCTATTTCTGTCTTTGCTATGACGCGTGTGTATGATAAATTAATTCGGTAGAGACGACTGACGTATCGGTACCGACAACGATTTTTACCGATATCGGTCGCTGTCTGTACCGATCTCTCAGTCGTCTGTACCGAATTCGTAAGCACAAATTAGCTTAATGTCGCTAAGAAGTTTACGAATGATTTCTCAATCCAGACTTGGAGGCAAAGCTCCCCGCCCCCTACAAAGTTGGGTGTAGGGAAACATTTAGCAAGAGATGAGATAAGGGTGCTCGATGTGGATGTACAACCCAGAAAAAAACATTATGTTTACCTGCACAGTTTGACCGCAATGACTCGGAAAGACAGAGACAACCAGCAGTTGTTCCGGTTTGCAGCACCTTGCGAGACGCTATATGTTAGCTGGGGTTTGCCTTCACGTAGATGCGGTATGGCTTTCATTAATGTGTTATCTCACATAGACTTTTGCCCTGAAAGAGTCGCTTTCAAGTCGGTGGGCCAGAAAACTTCTGTGCTGTTATGGGGAAACACACCTATTCCTCAGATAATAGACTCTCCCTCCTATATCAATAAGAGTTAACAGAGAGTTCTTGGGAAGTTCATAGTTCTTTAGACTTCTATTGGAGTTCAGTAGAACTACTAGGCAGTTGATATTAGTCGGCAGTTAGCCGAATACTAAGGAGTCAGCTTTCATTGGGAGATTACCAAGTTCCTAACATTTTGGGTATGTTAAGTCGATCAGCACAATTATAATCTTCAGTGCGAAAACTACTCCACAACATGTCAAAATGGCTGTTTATCCTACAAGGGAGTTCGTTCGCCCATTGACAAGTTTCTCCGGAACTTCGATTTACCCAATTTTATGGTGTGTCCAAGTGGTCTCCTATTTAGGTACAGACCAGGTTTGACTTTGCTCGATTTTATTAGTCGAACAAGAACTGATGTATTTAACGCAAAAAAAAAACATTCTTACTATGTATGTGAGCCACCATTTATGTAGAAAATCATCTCTGCTCTCTACTTTGACTTTTTAGTACATTTCGTTTGTGTACACACTTTTTTTACGAGATTTTCACCCACTAGAAATCCAAAGAGCCACTCAAGGTAGAGAGTTACTGTGTGTGATTGTAAGGGACGGGAAGGCGGAAGTAATAGAGTATTATGAAAACAAGCAGTATAAATATCGTTAGTTATTGGACTTAAAGAGACCAAGATCGTAGTTGTCAGGGAATCATTCTCTTGGGAGTTTATTCCAGAAAATAACAATTCTGAGCAAGAAGATGAACTTGTTTTTATCAAAGGAATACAAAGGGACTGAGGATGGTTTGTTACCGTGAACACGACATAGCGGATCCTAGCTGTGAAGGTGCAATTAAGAAATGTGAGTACAATCCGTGTACTGCAACTTGGAACTCGTGGACGAATGATGATTCTTGTCCTCGTGTCCTTAAATCTTCATTGATATTATTTATTAGGATATCCCCACCTTTTCTGCTGTATAAAAAAGATAAATATCGTTTTATTGCCATTCCCGTCGCATTAAGTGCTCTTTCAGTTGGCAAAAGCAGACCTAACTGTACATCGTCCTTCTCCCCATATCTTCTCTTTGGTGAAAGCAGTCAAATTAAAACGAAAAGATAAATAAATAACAGCTTTTTGTAATTCTTCTTTTTCCTCTTAAGGTCATGGAAAATATCAACCACTCCTTCACAAACAATGGCTACCTGTCCACAATTCTTCTTAAGATGACTACCTTTCCACAAGTTCGTTAATAATGGCGACCGGACACAATTCGTTGTTTTTTTTTTTTGTTTTTTTTTTTGTTTTTTTTTCCAATTAACTACTCTTCTTACTTTCTTTTAATTGTTGTGTTTTTCTGAATGTATTATTTCGATGAGTGACTGCTAGCAAGTTCTCGAGACGACCCACTTCCGAAAATTCACATTTCAATGCCTATATATCGAAAAACAGAATTCGGGAAGTGGGGAAGGTTGAGGATATTTTAGAACCTTCATCATATTTAGCATCGCTTATCTCATTTCGTTATCGTCTGTCAATGTTGAAATTTTATCTCCTCTTATTTTGTCCTTGGTTCATTTTACTTTAGTCTTTCTTTTTTCTTCTTCTTCTTCTTCTTCTTCTTTTATTCTCTTTTCTCCTTCCTTCCTATAAAACTCTTTACTTTTTGTTTTCTTCTTCTCTGTTCTACCCTATTTGTTACCATTATTACTCATTTTTTTTATATTTGTCGATTTTTTCTCTTTCTTTATTTTCCCTTCTTTTTCTCCTTCTTTGTTCCTTTCTATCTGCCGGATTTGCCTTATTTTATTATCTTTTATTTTCCGAGTTAATGTCTTATTTATTTATGCTTTTCTTTCTTTCTTCCTTTCTTTCTTTCTTTCTTTCTTTCTTTCTTTCTTTCTTATTCAATTTGGTTTTATTTATTTCTTTTTCATTGCTCCTTTTAATCTGGCATGGTTTTACTATAGTTTTTCATTTATTCTTATTATATTTTTTCTCTTTCTTTTATTACTGTCTTTCTTTCTTTTTTCTTTCTTTCTTTCTTTTTTCTTTCTTTCTTTTTTCCTCCTTTCTTTCTTTCGTTTTTTCTTTTTTTTTTCTTTCGTTCTTATTCAACTTCGTCTTATTTATTACTTTTTCATTGGTCCTTTTAATCCGGCATGTTTTTACAATATTTTTTCATCTACTTATACTTTATTTTTTGCTCTTTCTTTCTTTTGTTCTTTCTTTCTTTTTTCCTTCTTTCGTTCTTATTTAACTTCGTTTTATTTATTTCTTTTTCATTGATCCTTTCTTCTTTCTTTCTTTCTGTCTTTCTTTTGTTTTTTCTTATTTATGTCATTATTTTTTTCTATCCTTCTCCCCTTTTATATTTCTATTCATTTCAATTTTTTTTTCCTTGAATTTCTTACTTGATATATCTCTTCTTTCTTTTCGCTCTCTTGCTTTCTTTCTCTTTCTTCTTTATTTATCTCCCTTTTTATTTTTACCCCTTCTTTCTTCCTTTCAATTTTCTTTCTTTTATGTATTCCTTATTTTCAATTTTCTCATGTTTCATTTACTTATATTCTTTACACTTTCTTTCATCTTCTTTTGCTGATTTTTCTCTTTTATTTGTTTTTTTTTGTTTTTTCACTTCCCTTCATCCACAGACCTCCATTTTTCTTTTCATTTTTCCGTTTTGTTTTGTGTTTTTTTTCTCATTTATTTACTTCTTTCATATTTTTTCAATTTCTCTTTCACCTCTTTCTTCTTCTCCACCACAACCACCATTATAATAATAATAATAATAATAATAATAATAATAATAATAATAATAATAATAATAATAATAATTGTTAAAAACCAGAAAGAAAAAACTTGATTATTAATTGATATGGCTTGTCCAGCGGATTGTAACATAGCAACTAAGAAATTCCAAAAAAACTGTCAAAATATAAAGATCTGGAAATTGAAATAGAAAAAAATGTGGAAACTGAAAACAAGAGTTGTTCCAGTGATAGTAGGTGCACTTGGAATGATAAAAAATAGAACAAAACAACACATTGAAAGTATCCCTGGAAAACCCAACTTAGGAGATATACAAAAAAAATGTCTTATTAAGTACAGTTTACACACTAAGGAGAACTTTGTCTATGTAAAGCTAGGGATTATGGAGAAGATAGAAAAAACATGAAATAGAGCCATAACGACACGCCACGACCTGCCTTAGGTCTTCCCGCAGACTTGGTTGGTAGTGCGACCATAGGAGAAATAGAAATATGATAATAATAATATCATAATCCTCATAAATTTTTTCTATACATTTTTACATTTTTTCTTCATTTAATCTTTTCTTTATTTTACATTTAAGTCTTTTTCTTTCTTTTTTACCTTTTTTTCTCCTTCTGATTTTTTCTTTTGTTGCTCTTCGTGCTGTTTTCCTTCCTTTTTTTATTCACCCACATCTATTTTTAACTCGAAAGGGGGAACAAAAAATCCTGTGATAAAAAAGCGATCTAAAGTGTCAGAAGAATTTTTTTCATCAAAATAATATAGTAGAAAGAGAGGGAGAATGAGAGAAAAGCAGAAAATTAATCAAGGAGGAATGGGGGTTAGAAAAAATAAAGAGATTAAAGAATTAATAGAAGTGGGTGTTTATCTGTTGATAAAAACAATAGGCTAAGCAAGAGAAAATGGGAGGAACGCTGTAAAAAATATCAAACCGAAAAGAGATTGAAAGAAGCAGACATGTCGAGAGGAGAAAAGAGGGTGGGGAAAAATAGGATTTGTGTACACAAAAGAATGAGTGCACGAGATCTTTATTCCCGCCTCGAAGTACGAAACGCTGAAAATGGCGTGGGTAGGATCTCTTTTCAAAACGAGTCCGCCGACCGCAAATTCAATATGACTCGTGTGCTGGATTGGCTTTTTCCCTGCCGATGGGGGTTGGCATTCGCGTCCTCATTTATGAAGGTCTCTATGCACTATCCTGTCCCACCATCTTTTAATTTCTTTCTCGTTCTCTTTAGATTTCACTGTATTTCCACTCCTCTTCCGTGCTATTATTTTTCATGTTGTTTTTGGAGTTAAAAGAGTTTGCAAGGTGATGGGCGTGAAAAACAAATGGTAACGTTTGCACTTCAAGAATTGATTGTGTGTGATTGACTTGCATGTGATCCGTCGGGAATACAGAGTGGAGAGTTTCAGTAAAGGGGGAGGGTGCCATGTGCACGGGATACAATCAAGGGTCAATGAAAAAAAGGTTTACAAATACAACGGTGTAAATAAGGCCTAATGTGTGGGGAGATCGCAGAATTCTCGGACGTTATTTTTATTTTCTAATTGCTTTTTATTTTTTGGTGGGGGCATAAGCTTAGAAGTGTACTGAAGGTAACTTTAGTTATCTCCCCTTTGGACTACTCGATTATAAAAGAAATGGACGAACCTCACTTATGAGCAGTAGTCAACACCCCCCCCACTCATGGGTCAGTGATTACAATTATATCTCTCAACATGTCTTTGTCTGCAGAAAGAGCGCAAGAAAAGATAGAAATGCGAACTGCCTAGTTCCGGGATTCTAACCCTGAGGCATCAGCTCCCTCAATCCAGAGGGAACGTCAGTGAAATATCGAGGCAAGTGCGACGTTGGTTGCTCGGATCGGGCAATTTTAGCCTTAGCCTAGGTACAAGCACTTGAGCCCAGCCGACATTGTGTCAGATCCCGTTACCATAGAGGACGTGAATAAATACTAGTAGTCAAATTACACTAAATAAAGCTTCACTCCAAGCTTAAACGTTTCTTTTATTCATTTTCTTTACAAATAGTTATATAAGCAAGATATAGGCAACCAACACTCTTCATTATATTTCTATTTTGTAACAACACCAACCTAGCTAAATGTTAACATAATAATGAAGGCAACCATAATTATCTCTCCCTCGAACTATGAGACTATAAAAGCAATGGTTGAACCTCATTTCTGGGCATAAGTCAAATTACACTAACTAAAGCTACCCTACAAGCTTAATTGCTCGTTTGTTTTGTTTTACAAGACGCGAAAATGAATAAAAGCGACGTTCGTGTCGATCACGGCCAATGTTCTGTCAATTTTGACCCCGGAACTTTAACAGTTTGGAGGCTGGTGTCAACTTTAAAACATGACGTGCATCGATGGTTTAAATCTGGTAATCCAAAGCTCAAGTTCAGTCTTGTTGTGGTCGAAAGTTGATACCGTTTATCCTGAAAGAAGTTTATCTTGAAAGAAAGGCCCAGGCGTTAGGAACAAAGAGTTGGGCAGCCCGTACAATAGCCAGAATCATCTAGTACAAATGGAGAAACTAAGGAGAATACATAATCGGGCATTTAATTTTACTGATGAGAACCTTGTATTGTTTAACGCTTCATTCACTGTCCGTGTACATTTCGAATGAGTGAGAAATTTTCGTGAATAACAGTTACAAATGTATGTTCTAATATGAACATGTGAGCGTCTATGTAAAACTAAATAAAAGAAAAGAAATTTTTTTTTGGTGGGGGGTGATATTTTGATTACCTGCTGTTGTACCATTTGGGTCTGACGAGCCGCAATAATAACATCAAAGCGGTGAAATATGTATTATCCATAGTAATAATTGAAAATCCTATATATATATATATATATATATATATATATATGAGGGTACGTATAATTTCATCTGGAACTTGATCACCCTACCAGAGCGCCCAGTGAGGATCGAACCTGGGCAGCATTAACAATCTCTGGGACATTTTTCAACACCCCGAACCGATATCCATTGAACCACAACGAACGGGAATCGGCCCCTATAATGGAACATCCAATTAATATCGAACATATAGTAATAGATTTTGATAAATCTTACTAACAATTGCTTCGAAGCTATCATATATTGTATTATTTACTGTGTTGACTTTAGTTTGGCGCAATGAACATCTAATTGAATCCACTACAATCTAACGGTCTGTGAGTTTAGATACGTAATTGGTTTAATTTAGTTTAAATCGAACTCAGTGCAGTATTACGCACTTGTAAGACGCTGAGATCCGAAGATGTATTATGATGGCTTAAGATGCATTTCAAAAGCTAAGCAGTGTATTAAGAGACAGAAAAAAACAAAGAAAAGATTACTGAACTGTTACGTGATATCTGTCCCCCTGTATGGCAGCGAATGCTGGACAATCTCCTCAAAAATGAATAAGATACTTAAATCAACAGAAATATGGTTTTACAGAATGATGCTGAAGATACTATTTACCAAACATAAGGTTGTGGAGGAAATAGAAGCAAAAAGGAAACTTATACTTAACATCAGAAAAAGGTGGTTGATATTCCCGGGATATGTAATGAGGAAGGAGGGCTTGGAAAATCTGATACACACAGGGAATTAAAGGAAACAGAAACCGAGGAAATCAACTCAAGTAAATAGATTACAGAACAGAGTTTGGAAGAAATAGCAAAAAGACAAAACTTATTAAGAGCTACAAGGGAGAGGAAGATAGAGAGGGCCATGATTACCTATGTTCTGAAGAGACACGGTACATACAAGAAGAAGTCTATCTTCATATCCATAGCTTCACAATGAGGCGTTCCTGCTAAGACTATCAGTCGTGCCGTGTTTATATTTACTAGGCTATGGAATTGGAATGAGTTTATTCGACAGGCCAATCTCTTCACCCTGCCCGAAACTGAGAATGGAAAAAACCTTCCTGAATGGATCAGCTTTTCGTTGCCCCGAGGGACGGAAGACACTTTAATTTTTTTTTTCTTTTCCCAGTTTACAGTCCGGAACATTAGCTTCAGAATGGATTATCCTAGAGCTAAAAAGGATCATCGTTTGAAAGTAAAAAGAACTGGCACAAGGGCAGATCTCTAACGTCAGTCTTTTAGATTCTTGGAGGTTTGTTTTCTTTGCAGGGAGTGAAATGGGCGTGAAGGTGCATTTAGACTCATGAATTTAGAGTCGGGGATTAGAATTAACTCGAAAGAAATGAACTCAGTAAATTAAGATGTCGTTCTCTTCTTGAAACCATACTTTTTTATCTTTTTCTTCTTCCCAGATCTCTTACTCCTCCTCTCTTTATTTTTTACTTTCTTTACCTTTTTTTAAACCTACATTATTTTTTACTCCTTTCTCGAACCTACTTCTCTCTCTCTCTCTCTCTCTCTCTCTCTCTCTCTTGCTTTTATATCCGTATTTCTTATCTTCCCAAATCTATTTCTTCTTCGTCTTTCTCTCTACATTTCGCTTTCTTTATCCCTTTTACACCTATTTTTATCCCCTTCTTTTCGAACCTATTTCTTTTCTCCCTCTCTTTTCCCCCTTCTTTCTCAATTATTTTCTTCCAAATTTTTTTTCTTTTCTCTATCAATCTTTAACCTTGTAGATTGTCTAAAGAATGCGTTCACCACTATCATCAGTCAGTTTTAATCTTATCGTCCAATTTTAGAATTATATATATATAGGTACCTCCACCTTTTTGCTGGAAAAAGCAGCATAGTCTGAAGGAAAAAGCCTCAAACTAAATAAAAACAAAGTTTTCTCGGCAAAATGTTCTTGCTATCATGAAGAGGAGAGATCAAAGTATTTTTTAATTATTTTTACAATTTTTTAAAATTGTTCTAACAGGTTCTAACAGGCTCTTTTAGTGGTAGATTTTTTTCTCTCGTCAGTACAAGCGATAAATTGACGCTAGATTTTATTATGTCAAAACGTAATATTACGCGAAGGCATTTCTGACTGTGAAAGATACATTAATTTAGAAATTCTTGCAAAAATCAAATAATCGTCTGATTTTGATGAAAATTTCAGTACTTATTCATAATTGACTGAAATCAGTTTTGAAATAACGAAGACGACGAATTTTATGGATTTGAAGATGAATTACATTTTAATGTTAATTGTACTGTTTTGCTCAGTTGTAATAAATGCTTGATTTTTATTTTGTTTTGTTACCTTTAGATATAATAAAATTTTTATAGGATTGTGTTTTTCCCCCTCTTATTTTTCGTTTAATAGTTTAACCAAAATCATACCTCATAAATATTGGTCCTGGGTATGACAGTAAACTGCATCCGGCAGCAAGGCCTCTGATTGGGAGGTTCTGAGAAGCATGAAACCACCTCTTAATTGCTGTTGTTCCCAGGTCCACCCTGACCCGTAGTGATAGCACCTATTAGGGTCCCCAGCTGTGGGCAAATAGATAACACCCAAACTAGGGTCAAAACACTATGAATGTATAAAAATACACTTTTACAGAAATATATTCATAAAAATACTTTTATATAAAATATACATTTTTGAAAGGAAAAAAAATTATTAACATAATACATTTTTGAAGGAAAAAATTATTACCAGCAATACTTTCTTGAATACAAAACTAGAAGACATCTTCAGTTTTCTAAAATAAAAAAATGTCATAAAATATATATATATATATATATATATATATATATATATATATATATATACTATTAAAAAATACCTTTAAAACCTATCTTTTTTTGGCATTAAATGACCCACAGAGGTTGATGTGCCGTTAAACAAAACTCAAACAAACAAACAAACAAACAAACAAACAAAAACCTCATAAATATAGCCTAAGATGTACCATCTACAAATAATTTTACTAATTTTACTAATGTAAAAATTGTCTGCTGACATTGGGGTGCGTCGTATACACCCGTGCGTCTTATATGCCGTCAAACACCCTACCCTCCAGAGGTTATTTGCGGGTAAGTGAATATAACTGAACCAACGTTTATTCGAACTCGGCTCTCCGATTAAAAATTCTGAGTCATTATCTATTATATCACCCGCACATCCAAGCGTACAGCGCCTGGTATTCCCAAGCAGTTACCAATCTAGGAACTGACCAGTGTCGAGGTCAGCTTAACTTCGGTGATCTTACGGGAACCAATGTTTCAACGTGATATGTACTCTCTTCCCCATGCTAGACTCTTCTTCTTATTGGCTGGCCGACGCAAAAGGCTTCCTGGCTGCCTTGTAAAATTTTGCAAAGTAAAAATGACAAAAGAACCATTCTATTTTCATATAGAATTATCTACTTTACAATAAATAGTAAAAATAGTATGAAATACATCATTTAAAAACAACTGGGGTGGCCTAATAACTATGGCCAATAGTGTACCCTACACGCGATATTATGAGATGTACGACATGCTAGGTCCGCTTGACGTGTGCTGATACCTGGTTCATCACCGACAGCCTGTAGAATGTGTTCTTCATGGTCAAATGTACGAGCGGATTTCGGTCCTTCTCGATCCATCGTTTGTGGTGCCACGAATCTTGCCTCAGCAACGTCGCGATAAATAGCAGCAAAGGTTGGATGACTCGGTTGCCTTCAGTCTGTGGACACAATTAATACAGCCGTGCAGCCTCGCGTGGTCGTATGGAAAGATCATATCTGCCTGCTCGCGATATAAATATCCTACCATTATTAAACGGAACAGTTAATACACTACTACACACGTTAAACAGAGTCATCTAACGTGAACTTTCTTTAAACTTAACTAAAACGCGATAGATTTGCGGACATATGTTTATATAGACTTTTGTCTTTGTTTTGGTTTGGGGAACCTGGCGCCAAATTTTGTAAAACTATTTTTGGTGCACCCTGTATTCGCTAAATCGATTGATTTATCTGACTGAGTCTTGAGCCTTGCGTCGAAACGCTAATTTGAACCAGATGTTCGATAGATCTGTTGAAAAAATGATCATATCTCCTATTAATAGTCTTCGAAATAAAACTAATTCTAACTTTCAAATTGAAAATTTCAGATTACTACCACGTTACAGTTTCGATAAAAACATCACATTTACATTTTCAACTAATTAAAATGTTTTTATTAATATATATATATATATATATATATATATATATATATATATATATATAGAGAGAGAGAGAGAGAGAGAGAGAGAGAGATAGAGAGAGAGAGATTACCAGCCATAATTAATTAGGCCACCCCAAGTTTTTAAAGAAAATGCTGCATTTCATACTATTTTTAGTATTTATTGCCAAGTGGATAATTCTAAATGAAAACAGAATTATTCTTTTGTTATTATTTCTTTGCAAAATTTTACAAGGCAACGAAGCAAAGATGAACTCGTCCGAATCCCCCTAAAATTTCTTCATTCTTTCATTAATGAAACTGCAATATAGGTAATTATTAAATATTTATAAATTCATTTGATGCACATGTTACTGTGCAGTATTAACAAAAGAACCATTCTATTTTCATTTACAGTTATTCACTTGGCAATAAATACTAAAAAATAGTCAGAAATACATCATTTTTTAAACACCGAGGTTGTCTAATAATTATGATCGGTAGTATATATATATATATATATATATACTAACCAATATATACTAGCTTATACATAGAGTTGTGACAGAATTATTAACTCTCTTCTTTCACAATTACAAACTTATAAGACCTCAAATTTTAATGAAGACTTCATGCGCATTTGTCGCATATGTTGAAATATTGGATTTGAAAGAATGTGCAATGATAACCACAACAAAATTTTTATTTTAATGTCAGGTAATAATGCCAAAATTAAGCATCAAAAAGAATTTAACATAGAACAAAATTATTGGCCCTCTTGCCTGAAGAAGCGATTGTGTAACCTTTATTGCCTTTAATCACTTTTGACAGTTCTCTACAAGATCACTACACACACTGATAGGCATTTTGCTCCATTCTTCCTTGGAGAAGCTTCTACTTCCTCCAAATTTCATGGAGTTCTTTATCTTACTTTTTCTTCAAATATGCCCGTAAATGTTCAATGCAGTTTAGATCAGGTATTTGTGTGAGGTACGCCAATACTGTAATGTTGCTGTCATCTAAATGTTTTGTAACAATTCGTGCCGTGTGTTTCGGGTCATTGTTATGTTTATAACATCCACTGATGCTCCAAAGACAACTTTTGTGAAATTTGTTTTGTATTATTTTTTAAAAAATAGCCAAATATTGATTTTTTGCATGCTAACCTTAACTCTCAATATCCTCGTCCAGAAGCAGCGAAATATCCCAGAGCAAAATGCTCCCACCACGGTAACTGTAGTGAGGTTATTTTTTGGTTTTGTCAGTGTCATTTACTTTCCTCTGTTGATGATGGGAGTTCATGTGACCAAATCATTCTAGTTCGGTTTTATTTGACCTCGAAACAAAGTGCCAATATTTACTCTCATGATCTAGATGGATTCTAGCATAAGCTAATCTGCATTTTAAGTCTACAGCCTTAAGCAAGGGAGTTTTCCTTGGGTGATAAACTCAAAGTCTTCTTCAATGAAAGCATCTAGTGATTGTATCGTCGATACATTCAACCCTGATATCTTAACATCATTAACAATGTACTTTTTTCTTAAGTGAGGCTTCTTCAAAAAATATATAACTATGAATATAATAGGTCGAAAATTCTAAGAATTTCACGAATTATTCAAAGCTACGTTCGGAATCGACAATTTATTTATTGTAAATTCAGTAAGTATTCTGAAATATTAGCATTTCCTTAGAAAATATGCAAATATCCAGTGGGGAAGAATAATTCTGTCCACAATCGCCCGGTTCACTCTCCACCCACGTCTATTGAACAGGTGAAGAGGCTCATCCCTTGTTCCTTGTTTAGGATGTGGTTTCCGGCTCTCTCTTTTCCAATCTTTTCATTCTTTTCTTTTTTTTTTTTTCAATTGGAGTAGATAACCTAAACTATCGCCCGGTTCACACTCCACCCACGTCTATTGAACAGGTGAAGAGGCTCATCCCTTGTTCCCTGTTTAGGATGTGGTTTCCGGCTTTCTCTTTTCCAGTCTTTTCACTCCTACGTAGCCCCCTGCGCTTCAGTAGCATTACCGCCTTGCTCGGGGTGATATGATTAAAAAAAATGAATATATGCACATACAAAGCGTCCTATTAAAACTAAGTTCCAAAAATCCCAAACCAATCCTATAATATTCCATGAAGAATTACTTTCTATCAAAGATACCTACGTAGACCACCCTTCTATCTATACTGATGGATATATTTAACAATAACGATATTGTTAGATGTGCAGCGTCCACCAAAAATTCAAATTAATTAAATCACTACTAGACAAAACATCCATATTTATTGCCGAGGTGACATCTAACTGGCTCTCGACACCGTAAATTCATAAAATATTATTCTATGCACTTATTCCATGTCAGTGATCAGCCATTCATTTAAGTACCATACGTAGTATACGCTTGGGCGATCATGTCTCAAAAGAAACATGACTAACTGGATAGAATATTTTTCCGGCAATCACTCAGTCAGTTAAGTGCCATACGTGAAACACGCTTGGGCTATCATGTCTCGAAAGAGACATGACTGACTGGGAAGAAGATTATCCCACAGTAGGTTGCCATTGCTTTCGGCGGTAGACTGGTTGCCTGCCAAAGCTATAGAACCCAATCTGTCCTGTTATTTAACCCATAACTGGAGGGAAGAGATGGATTAATACCTTTCCCAAGGGTATTTGCGCGTAAGTGAATGCAATGAATTCGACTGGAATTTGAACTCGGCTCCCCGATTTCTTGTTCCGAGCCGTTATCCATTGCACCACAACGCACATCCTCCGGCAATAGAATGCCTTTACTTTCTGCGGTAGGTTAGTTTCCAACCAAAGCTACAAAATCCAATCTGTCCTGCTATTTAACTCATAGCTGGAGGGAGAAAAAGTTATTTGCGCCTAGGTGAATGCATCGAATTCAATCTGGAATTCGAACTCGGCTCTCCGATTTTTCATTCCGAGTCGACATCTACTGCTCCACAGCACAGAAAATCCCAAATAAGTCAAACCACTCATCATTAAACTACTCAACAGGATTGATAGCTTAAATACAAATATTGTCTTCTGCTAGATTCTTCTATGGGCCGTATCCCTTCAGGACGTAGGCGATCATGGCTCTTCATTTCTCCCTATCCCTAGTTGACCCACCCAAACCCCACTTGCTCAAGCCCGTCAAGCATGTTACGCGTTGCTTTCCCTTGTATCTTTTTCCTCTATCTGACCTGTGAGTATCAGATTCTCCATGGCCTGGCTGAGCAGCACTTTCATTCTTATGAAGATGCCAAAAAATTGGTCGGCTCGTGGTTAGTCTCAAAAAAACTTGTCTTTTTCCGACGTGTAATTTAAATGGTGCCAGAGAGACGGAGGAAAGTAGCGGCTAGTGAAGAACCGTAATTTCAATGTTATATTACTTGCTAATCTTTGTAAATAAAACATTAGTTTTCATGAAAAATCAGCGAAAATTTATTGACGATTCTAATAATAAATAGTAATTTATTAAACTTCGGTTAGTTTTGTCACAAGGTTCAAATGTAGACCACCCACTAATAATAGAACGTAGTTAATAATCTACGAAACTAGTTTGTTAACACTTGTCTATATTTCTGAGATGTGGTATTATTTACATTATTCGGACTATTGTCCTCGTCTTCGTTGCCATTTGTACGGCGTTATACATTCCGAACTTCTTCAGGTGCTAGGAATTTCGAACCGAACCTTTTATTACAATCACTGGGGTATAACATCCTCATTCCTTGTGTAAAGCTGCTATTGGAAGTCATGGGTTATCTCTCTTTAACCCTGAATGTTACTTGTTCACTACTGATGATATTGAACTCGCAACTCTAATAGTCAAGTCAGGAGCTAAGCAACGTCTATATCCACTGAGCAATGTGTCCTTAAAGACATAGAAAACGAATGTCTCTTCTACAAATATTTTCACGGTTTCTGCTCCTACGCCGCCTCGCATAAATTTACTTGAGCTACTAGACTAGCAACTAGGTCCCACCCTTTTTCAGTGAAACCAATCAAATGTAACCGCAACTTCTACTCTACCAGCTTCTTCCCTTGCACTTCCCGCCTGTGGAATTCACTTCCGTATTCTTGCTTTCCCGATAGCTACAATCTCCAAGAATTTAAATGCAATGTCAATTGCCATATCTTATGTCCTTGACTCGCATCCTTTCCATGACAAACCTTGTATCATTTTCTTCTTTTTTTCCACTCTACTCTCACGCAGCTCTCTTCACACCAGTGTTCTCATCCTTCTCTTACCCATTGTCTGACACTCGACTCCGTAACATGTTCCTCTTTCTCATCACTCCCCTCCTGTGGAATTCCCTTTCGTAAACTAGGTCCCACCCTTTTACAGTGAAACTGATAAAATGTAACCGCAATTTCTACTCCAATAGCTTTTTTTCTCGCACTTCCTGCCTGTGGAATTCCCTTCCACATACAATCTTCCCTGACAGCTACAATCTCCAGGAGTTTAAATGTAAGGTCAATAGACACCTCCTAACACACTAACTCGCATTCATTCTCTCAAACACTCTTTCCATCTACATCCTTACCCGTCTATCACCCTCCTTCTGACATTTCCTATATCTAACTACTCTTTCTCACCACCTTTCCTGATGTAAACCCCTGCGCAATAGTGGCAGTGGAATGCCTTGCTAGGGGTGAAACGATTAAAAAAATACTTGCTCTCCTGATAGCTACAATCTCCAAGAATTTAAATGCAAAGTCATCTTTTATCTCCTTGACTCTCCTCCTTTTCCTGACAATCCTTGTATCCTTTTCTTCTTCTTTTCCACTCTACTCTCATGCAACTCTCTTCACACCAATGTTCTCATCCTTCTCTTACCCATTCTCTGACACTTACCTCCGTAACTTGTTCCTCTTTCTCATCACTCACCTCCTGTGGAATTCCCTTCCGTATACTTGCTTCCCTGAAAGCTACAATCTCCAAGAATTTAAATGCAAAGTCAATTGCCATTTCTTATCTGCTTTCCATGACAACCCTTGTATCATGTTCTTCTTACCTTCCACTCTACTCTCACGCAGCTCTCTTCACACCAGTGTTCTCATCCTTCTCTTACCCAATCTCTGATACTCACTCCCATAACTTGTTTCTTTTTCTCATCACTCACCTCTTATGTAACCCCCCTGCGCACCAGTGGCAGTTCTACCTTGCTTGGGGTGAAATAATTAGACAAAAAAAAAGAATTAATAGAAAAGAAACATAACAAAAAACACGGTGTGCATTTTTTATATTTTTTTAACGTGGGGAACGGAAGATGATAAACTGATAACTGCCAAGGTGAAACCAAGCAAATGTTTCACAAACCGTTCACGACGGTACGCCTGTTGTTACGATTAGACCTCATATCTAAATGAGCGTGAAACAATTTTTAGGACAACCTATTGTTACGTCATTGAAAGATTCGGCTGCCAGACAGGAAAAGAATAATCGCTTGATATAATATAAATTCTCTGGGCTGTTTCTCTCATTAGACCAATCATCGACTGAATGCTATTTCCTCTCTAGATGTTCGGGTTTTTACTTCTGACAGGTTTTAAATTGTAACTATCATTTACAATGCTCACTTCTAGTCTGGCGCTAGAAAAATTTTAAAAAAAGAAAAATAATTGAAACAAATGTAAACCTCTTTTTAATGTGAGAGACCACACCTCAAGATATCTCACAATCCCAGCAACTTAGAGTAATAATAAACTCAAAATACAAAGTTTTATCTAGTTTCTTTTTTTTCTCTTCAAAGCTGACGATAGACAACACAGAACGTTCTACAGATATTTCTTTCTTTACAGGATTTTTAAAATTTGACAGGATCTTTTTTAATTTGACAGTATTTTTGTTTTAAATTTGGAAGAATATTTGTTTAATTAGACATGATTTTTTTTTAAATTTGGCAGAATTTTTTTTTTTCATTTGACATGATTTTTGTTTTAAATTTGGCAGAATTTTTTTTAAATTTTACTGGATTTTTTAAACATTTGGCAGATTTATTTTAATTTGAAATTAATTTTTTTTTAATTCGACAGGATTTTGTTTTAAATTTTTTAGGATTTTTTTCAAAGTTGACTGAATATTTTAGAAAAATACACAGAATGCTTTTAAAATTTGAAATAGTTTATTAAATTTCACTGGAATTTTTAGAAAAATTGACAATATATATATATATATATATATATATATATATATATATATATATATATTTGAGAATTAATAGGTTTTCTTATTGAAAATTTGAGAATTTTCATTGCCAAATTTTAATTACTCTTTTATCCGCCTTCCTTCCCCCGACTCTCTCTCTCTCTCTCTCTCTTTCTCTCTCTGCCTTCTTTAATAGAAACAAGTTAAAATAAACTATTCTACATCATTTTTAGAACCTTGAATAAGTTATCGCTGTTTTTCAAAAACTACGTGCGTGTAGTTTCAGATTTTAATGCCTCTCTAAGGAACTACTACAAGCAAGCTTGAAATTCAGTGTCATTTCACCGAAGTGTAAATAACTTTGTTTTTTATAGCGTTAAATATGTCGGATTTCGTGCCAAAGAAAGTGTATTTTCGGGGAATTCTACTGCACTACTTTATTCAAAAGAAATCTGCAACTGAAGCACACGAAATTCTTATTGAGACCTACGGCGACTTAGAGACATGCAGAGATTAGTTTAGACGATTCAAAAATAAAGATTTGAATGTTGAAATTAAATAACGCTCTGGCACACCTAAAAAGTTTGATGACAAAAGATTGGAAGCATTACTTCATGAAAACTCATATCAGGCGCAAACGGAACTTGTAGAATCATTAGAAGTTGATCACGCATCAGTTTCGAAAGCATTATAAATGATTCAAAAGCAAGGAGATTTTATGTTGTACAAGCTGAAGCCGAAAGACGTCGAACGGCATCTTGTCACGAGTGAACATTAATTTCGACGGCAAAAAAGCAAAGGTTTTTTGCATCGTATTAAACCGGCGATGAAAATTAGATGCACTACGATAACCCTAAGCGTTGAAGATTGTGGGGTAAGCCCAGCCATGCGGTATGATTCGAAACTTATGCTCTGCATTTGATGGAATCAGCTGTATATAGTTTATTATGTACTGCCCAAACCGACTGAAACCATCACGTGAGATCAGTACCGACTATAATTGATGCATTTGAGCCGGGTATTGAAGTAAATGGATGTACGTTGTGGTGTAGTGGATATCGGCTCGGAACGAGATATCGGGGAGCTGAGTTCGAATTCCAGTTGAATTCATTGCATTTCACTTACGCGCAAATACCCTTGAGAACGGAATTAATCCGTCTATTCCCTCCAGTTATGGGTTAAATAACAGGACAGATTGGGTTCTATAGCCTTGGCTGGCAACCAACCTACTGCAGAAAGCAATGGCAACCTACTGTGCGATAATCTTCTGTCCAGTCAGTCATGTCTCTTTCGAAACATAATCGCCTAAAGCGTGTATCATGTATGGCACTTAATTGACTGATTGAAGTAAAACAAAAACGACTGCTATACGAGCAGAAACACGACAAATTGATTTTGCAGCATGACAATTCTAGGTTATATGTTATAAAACGGATGAAAACCTACATTGAAACGCTTAAATAAGAAGTCCTACCCGACCTGCCGTATTCACCAGACATTGCCCCGTCTGATTATCGCTTATTTCGATCGATAGCATATGACATGGCTGAGCAGCACTTTCATTCTTATGAAGATACCAAAAAATGGGGTCGGTTCGTGATTAACCTTAAAAGATGTCTCGTATATCCGATGTAGAACTTAATTTTTTTTTTTTTTAATCATATCACCCCGAGCAAGGCGGTAACGCCACTGATGAGTAGGGGGCTGCATAAGAGTGAAAAGATTGGAAAAGAAAAGAAAGCCGGAAACCACATCCTAAACAGGAAACAAGGGATGAGCCTCTTCACCTGTTCAGTAGACATAGGTTTAGTGTAAACCGGGCGATAGACAGATCTATCTACTCCAATTAAAAGAAAAAAAAAAGAAAAGAGTGAAAAGATTGGAAAAGAGAAAGCCGGAAACCACATCCTAAACAGGAAACAAGGGATGAGCCTCTTCACCTGTTCAGTAGACAACTGCCAGAAAAATGAAAAATACTAATGGCTAGGAGTGGACAATACTTTTAATGGCATATTTCTTGCTAAATTTTGGAAATGAAATATTACTTTCATGAAAAATCAGAGAGAACTTATTCAGTGTCTTAATATTATAACCGCCACCCTGATTTATTCTAAAATTGAGGAGCTGGAAGTAATAAATACCACACAATTCAAATAGCTCACCATATAGATCAGTTATAACTAATTTAGAATAAGAAATAGGGAAATGGATATACGAGGTGCCTTCAATAAGTTTCCGGACTTTTTTTTTTGTAGAGGCATTTAAATATATTGTAGGCTCTTGAAATTGTATTATGTTATTACTATACATGCGATGAGATGACAGACTCATTTTTATCATTTCAGGTTGAAAGGGAAAACCGCAGCAGGTCTTGGAACACACCTTACTAAACCCTGGTCGTCAAAGCTGACGTTTTTGAAAATGCACTAGATCCAGCTTTGGTCACAGGTCACCAGGATCTCAGGAACTTCAGGATTTGAATCAATAAGCTTGACCATCTCCCTGCTGTCGTTATGACGTCTTTCCTTCTGTTCTTCACTGAGCACCCTTGGGACAAACTTCGCGTAAATCTTCAGCAGCTTCAGTTGCTCATGAATGATTGTGTGTACGATTCCCACACTGACATCAAACTTTATACTTATTGTCTCTATAGACACACGACGGTCCTCATCCATAAAATTACGGATTTGCCCCACCAACTCTGGTGTTCTGACTTCCCTACACCTCCATCACCTCTCATCATCTCTCACAGATTCTCTGCCTCCCTTGAATCTCTTGTGCCGCTCAAAAACCGATGATCGGCCCATGCAGGAGGGTCCGTAAGCAGTCTGAAGCATTCCATACGTTTCTGTGGTGTTCTTTCCAAGTTTAAAGCAAAACATTATTGCGTATCGTTCTTTCAAAGTGTCTTTTCGCCTGGACTGCATTTTCAAAAAACGTCAGCTGTGACGACCAGGGTTTAGTAGAGTGTGTTCCAAGTCCCTTTCAACCTGAAATGATAAAAATGGGTCTGTCATCTCATCACATCTCAAGAGCCTACAATAATTTTAAATTCATCCACAAAAAAATTTCCAGAAACTTATTGAAGGCACCTCGAATAATAGTTTATTCTGAACTGCAAATATATCACTTCAAAGTTAATATTATAAACCTGCATTAATTAATGAACAACCTGATGAATTTATTAAAGAATAGAACAAAGTAAATAAATATAACGATCAAGAAATTAAAAATTGAAAAAAAAACGGCACCTTAAAACTACCGATATACATAAAATGATTGACACCCTAAGTAGTATGTTACAGATAAATTGTATAAACAAGATTCCTGAAAACTTCTGTTACAAGATATTAAAAGTCCTGGGTATGACGGTAAACTTCATCCGGCAGCAAACCCTCTGAATGGGAGGTTGTGAGGAGCATGGAACCACTTCGTAATTGCTGTTGTTCCCAGGTCCACCCTGACCTGGAGTGGTAGCACCTGTTAGGGTTTCAGCTATGGGCAAATAGTTAACCCCTAAACTGGGGTCAAAACATTATGAAAGTATCAAAATAGACTTTTATAGAAATATATACGTAAACATAAACTTTTATAGAAAAATACACATTTTTGAAGGAAAACAATTATACCGTACCACATTTTTGAAGGAAAAAATTGTCATAATACATTTTTGAAAGAAAACAAATTATTACCAGCAATACATTTTTGATTTTTTTTTAATCATTTCACCCAAGCAAGGCATTCCACTGCCACTATTGCGCAAGGGGTTACATAGGGGAAAGTGATGAGAAAGAGTGGTTAAATATAGGAAATGTCAGAAGGAGGGTGATAGACGGGTAGGGATACAGAGGATGAGGGTTGGGTAGATGGGAAGAGTGTTTGAGAGAATGGAAGCGAGTTAGTGTGTTAGGAGGTGTCTATTAACCTTACATTTAAACTCCTGGAGATTGTAACTGTCGGGGAAGCAAGCATGTAGAAGGGAATTCCGCAGTCGGGAAGTGCGAGAAAAGAAGCTGTTGGAGTAGAGATTGCGGTTACATTTTTATCGGTTTCATTGTAAAAGGGTGGGACCTAGGTGCTAATCTAGTATCTCGTGCAAATTCGTACCTAGGAGGCACCAGTGATCTAAGTTCATCGGAGCAGAAGCCGTGAAAGTATTTATAGAAAAGGCACAGGGAAGCCACGTCACGCCGGTGAGAGAGTGACTGCAGCCGGTCTGCCAAGTCGGTATCGATCACATTACAGACTCTCCGTTGTATTTTGTCAAGAACCCCGAGGAGAACAGCAGGGGCACCCGAACAGATGTGGCAGCAGTATTCGATGCACGGGCGGATGGTAGATTTATATATGTGCAGGATAGTATCAGACGGAAAAAACTGCCGGGCCCTGCACAGAGAACCGACTTTCATAGAAGCAGATTTAGCAATGGATTCGATATAGTCATTCCACTTAAGGTCCGCTGAGAGTGTGAGGCTAAGGAGGCGTAGTGTTTTACTCTCTGGGAGCCTGTTCCATGCTAATGGGAGGTAGGTGCGATTGTCTATGATGGTTAATTGATAGCAGTTTCGTTTTGGAAGCATTAAAATTTACGAGCCATTTCTTACCCCAGTCCACTACGGATTGGAGGTCCTTTTCAAGCTCGGTAGCGAGGTTCACTTCGTCGCCAACACCAGATTTTTGATCGAGGCGAGCGTAAACTGTGGTGTCATAGGCGGCGCACATACCTACTTGGGATCTTATGGCATCGGGGAGATCATTAATGTAGATCAGAAATAGCGTAGGACCTAGGATAAAGCCTTGAGGGACACCCGCGTTCGTATGGTAGTTCTGAGAGGCATGTCCGTTTAATACCACCTTCAATATGCGGTTAGAGAGGAAAGACTGGATTAGGTCAAACAAATGTCCACTTATACCATAGCTCCACAGTTTGCGTAGAAGGCCAGCATGCCAGACTCTGTCGAACGCTTTAAAGATATCCAAGGCAACGGTTCGGGCTTCGCCATTCTTGTCGAGAGCCTGGTATATATACTCGGTGATACAAAATTAGAAGACATCTTCAGTTTTCTAAAATAAAATAAAATAAATTTTTAATCAAAATCTGACTAAATCAAATTTCTCACTATAACCGAACATTAAAAACAACCTTAAAACCCCACCCTTTTGGCATTAAATAACGCATAGAGGTTGATATGCCATTAAACAAAACTCAAACCTCTCAAACAAGATATTAAGAAAACTGTACCGTGTAGAACTGCTGTTCTACTCAAGAGAGTATTATCAATGTAAAGAAAATACAAACGCTGTACATATTAAGTATCATTTAACGTTAGAATTTTTACAAAATGAATGCTTATCTTTACGACCTTAGTTTAACTTATGTTTTCGGAAATGGCTCAGTAGGAGGCTTCAGACACGCAGGTGATTGGTCTCTAATGCAATCTAACAATTATTATAGAACAGAAATAGCATATGCTTATAGTTTCTAATAAATGATCAGTCTAAATTTATTGTGTTAATTAGTAGTATAGCCCGGCGTTGCTCGGGTGTAATGAAAGCTTTAAAACTAATCTATGGTCCTGGAGCTCAGACTCTTTGGACGTTGGCACGAAAGACTAAAAAACCAATAGTTGTTTCCAGTTAAAGCGAAACCGTAGACTGAAAGAAAAATGAATGGATGTAAGTCAAATTTTGATTTCCTGGTATCGATATCAAATAAGTTTTTTTCGTCGTAATCTGAATTTTGAAGGCTAAATAAGTCCTCTGAGTAAATGGTATCATGGCTGAGTCTAAGAACTAAAATTATACCTACTTAGAACCAAACCCGAAGCAAAAACTAACATAAAAGGACTGAAAAAAATACAGACATATAGGCAGATAAACAGACACACACACAAACATCTTGCCTTTTATATATATATATATATATATATATATATTATCGATTTTCTGCACTATTGTAAGAACTGCAACCTTGAAACTTCTGAATATCGTTTCTTATGTCTTTGTCTATGAGTGTATTAAATTTGATTAAAATCGGACCACTCCTTCTATAACCCGATTTTTTCAATTATCGATTTTTGATATTTATCGGGGGTACCTCGACACAACACCTAGCTAAGAACACTCGCAGACGCTTATTGTACAACTGTGTAAATTTTCAAGAAAATCAGTTTAGCCGTTTCTATAGGTAACGGAGACACACACGCACAGACACACACACACACACACACACACACACACACACTCACACACGCAGACAAATTTTCATTTACAAATAAGTTTAGAATAAATGTTAGAAAACAATAATAATAATAATTATTATTATTATTATTATTACTACTACTACTACTACTACTACACTTTACAATACACACCGAGAACAATCAAGCTAATCGCCAGACAACTTCTTGTCCCTTTCTGCAGACTAATGATATAGCGTTTAATGAATATTCTGCCCAATCTTATCTCAATCTTTGTATTGCTTCAGACAGGAAATATTCAATAAAATCAACATGTTGTATACATATTGAGTTTGCACTAGTTTTTATTGTTTAACTCGTAATTCTGACACTTATTATCATTGTGTGATAAAGTAACACACCAACAACATAACGCTAAATTATAGATATTCAAAACCCAATATACACTCAGGCTGATAAGAGCATAGCAGTCACATACACCACAGCCAAATGAAAGCGATATGTTGACATGCTTTGATAAAAACAGTGTATAATTACCATATCTGGTCGGATGCTCCTGCTATTCACATCGAGGTTCTCGATAAAATCAAAAATAAGATCTGTAATATAATCGGTCCTGACCTGGCATCTCTGCTTCAGTCACATTCTCACGGACGTAATGTGGCTTCCCTCTGTCGTTTCTACAAATATTTTCATGGCAATTGCTGTGACGAACTTCTTTTTCCCCCTGGTGTTCTGACAAAATAAATTTACTCGTGCTACTAAATTGGTAACTAGGTCCGACTTTTTTACTATTGTAGTAATTAAATGTAACCGTCATTTCTACTCCAACAGTTTCTTTTCTCGCATTTCCAGCCTGCGGAACTCCTTTCCGTTTACTTGCTTCCATATTAGCTACAACCTTCAAAAGTTTAAGTCCAAGTTAATTTCCCATCTTATATCTCCTTGAATCCTATCCATCTTTTTATTCTTTCTTCAACACTCCATATACCCCTGTTTACTCTCTCTCTCTCTCTCTCTCTCTCTCTATATATATATATATATATATATATATATCTGTAACTTCCTGCGCACGAATGGTGGTCACGCCTTACTTGGAGTGAAAGGTTAAAAAATAATAAACATGCAAATGGGGCCCAGTTAGAAATACATTCATTTTGGGTAAACACAATCCACTCAAACGGTCTTTGATTGAGGGTGTTCCTAAGTATCTACATGTGACTCTCAAATCACCTTGGCTGTTCCATCTATCAAATATTAAAACAACCCTCCCACCATTCGTATCTAAATTTTGATAGACTCTTTCAATGGTAATCGTTAATACATCACCACTTGACCTAGTGAAACGAAAGACATATTGCTTATCTTAAATATATCTGAACAATATATATGCAGTAGCCAATCTTAGTTCCCGAAAACAAACTATTCCAAGCTATTAGGTTTAGAAAAAATGAGAGTTAGGCTTAAAACGTAACATATTACTTAATAGTAATAGTAGTAATATTTGAAAACATCTCCTACACTTACAAGTTTCGGTAGGGTGATGCTAAACTTTTTTCGGATACATTTTATGACACAGCAATGTTAGTGGTTCTACAGAAGGATGCTGCGAATATCATGGATCGAGCATGTGAGCAATGATGGGGTCTTGGAAATGATGGAAACTAAAAAGAAATTAAAAATGAGCATCAGGAAGAGACAGCTGAAGTTCCTGGGACACGCAATGAGGAAGGAGGGCTTGAAGAATCTGATACTAACAGGCCAGATAGAGGGAAAGAGAGACAGGGGAAAGCAACGGATAACGTGTTTGAAGGACCTAATCAGGTGGATGACGGAACGAGGATTGCATGGTGTAACAGGAGAAGGCGTGCTCAGAGCCACCAGGGATAGCGAAATGTGGAAAGCCATGATCACCTACGTCCTGAAGGGACAGGGCACATAGAAGAAGAAGAATGTTACCACCAATGGTTCCAGGTAGCTCCAGCGACTCAGAAAGATTCATAGAAATAATCCTGTATTATTCAATTGCATAAGAGAAAATTTGAGTTGCTGCTGCTGCTGCTATATATATATATATATATATATATATATATATATTTGTCTGGTTTGCTTTGCCAGGTTCTGGTACCTATGCATTTTAGCCTGCTCTGCTTTCACAATGTTCTTTTCCCAAGGTACACCACGTTTATTATTATTATTATTATTATTATTAATAATAATAATAATAATAATAATTCCTTTAATTTCTGTTGCCTACATATTTCTTTCTGGGTCCCAATCAGAGACCTAAGGTGAGAAATGGTTTCATTAAATTTTCCGCTGATCATTTTTGTAAAAAAATAAAAGTAAGGCGACACGCATTTTACATATATAAAGCTAAATGTGTAACCTGTACTTGTCAGTACCAATTTTTGTAATTCTTTATGAAAACGCTTTTAATTAATCCTAGGGCACTAGCTACAACTGAAATTATCGATGTCTTCATGTGCCCTATTTTTTTAAATTTCTACTTCAAAATCCTTGTTTCTCACCTACCCCAACGCACCCAGTAGAACATAGGCCAGCGACGAACCCTCGCCATCGCACTCTGTCCTGGGCTGGTTCGTTGTCGTCGATGCTTCTGTAACTTGTTTTTTTTCTTTGGCTTTTTTTTACAAGTAGGAGTGTGAACTCGACACAAACCTCTTTATTCTCCGGGTGAGGTAGTCCACCTCCAGGCTGGTTTTGAATTCAGAATTTTTGCCATCGGTTTTTTAATTCAGATTTTTTCTCCTGTTATTTACCCATAGCTGGTGGTTAAAGAGATGGATTCATACATTTTTTTTAATCACATCACCCTGAGCAAGGCAGAAACGCCACTGATGTGCAGGGGCTACATAGGAGTGAAAAGATTGGAAAAGAGAAAACCGGAAACCACATCCTAAACAAGGAACAAGGGATGAGCCTCTACACCTGTTCAATAGATGTGGGTGGAGTGTGAACCGGGCGATAGTTTAGTCTATCTACTCCAATTAAAGTCTATCTACTCCAAATTCCCAAGGTGAAAGTAATGAGCCCGATTAGAATTCGAACTCAGCTCTCCTATTCCTCAAGCCCAGCTGCTATCCATTACTCTACCGTGCCTCCCAGCATACTTGAACTTTAATAGTACTTTAAAGATATTTAAAGATATATAAAAGTCTCCAAGGGCTGCCATGTCAATAAGAATGCAAATTTTGTTTTTCTGATCTCTGATCACAATGTCTAGACAATTAAGTTTGATTGTTCAAAGAGAAAGGAAGATAACTATTGGCACTGGATTTAAATGTTTGAAGGTCAAACATGACTCGAAAGCAAGGAGCCGGAAGAGAGTTCTACAAGCGAGAAGTTCGAGAGAAAAAATATTAGCATAGAACTTACGGATACATCTATACCTTTTCAACTTCAAAATGATAATAATCAACTTCAAAATGGACTTATTATCAAGTAAAAGATTAATCAACTCCAAAATGGATTAATCGACTTCAAATAGGATCAATCAACTTCAAAATGGACCAATCAACTTCAAAATGAATTAATCAACTTCAAATTGGATCAATCAGCTTCAAAATGGAACAATCAACTTCAAAATGGGTTAATCAACTTCAAATTGAGAAAATGCCAAAAACCTAAAACAATCAACTTCAAATAAGAATAAACAACTTCAAATTGGAATAAACAACTTCAAATTGAGATATTTTTTTTTATTAAATTGAGAATTATTTTTTCAATTAATTTACCCCATGAGTAAGGAAATTAACTGTTCGTCTTAATTATATAGACGAAGAAAAAACAAAATACAAACAACTTAGAGGCCAAGAAAGCATTGGGTGAGCCTACAGTAAAAGTAGGACGAGAAAGTCCCGTATGTGCAAAAATGATAATTGATGATGATGCTGGAGAAACCTCTACAAAAGAAGCTGAAGAAGAATTAGCAACAGCTCCAAAGAGGACTTACCTCAAGAAAACTGGGGCTGATTTTAAGGCCCTGATTTTAGCTGCCCATGCTGAAAGGTAAATAAAATTTATGAAAGGGGAGTTGTCTTAGTCATTAATAACGCACCTTGCCATACTTCAATTGAAGAAGTTGTGGAGGAGGAGGATTTTAGGCAACACCAAATTTTCAGACCTGTCCCCTATAGTCCGATGTTAAATCCTATTGAAAAGGTTTGGTCAGTCATTAAAGCTGACGTAAAAAAAAATGTATGGCAGACTCAATTGTTGGGATTTTAAGAGGTGATGGCCAGAGATCTTCAACTAGTAAAGAATTCCTCCTGAGCAAGATAGAATCGATGATCTCCTAGGCAATTAATAATATTTCCTCTGAGACTTGCACTAACTTCGTATCTGGAATACAGAGATTACTTTCCTCTCTAATTAACTTAAATGATGTAACCTTTTAAATAAATTTCTTAGGAACCTTTATATTTTTTATATCCCTTTTAAGTAAAAATAAAAGAATATATATTAAATTTATTAGTATTATATTAATTCTCAATTTGAAGTTGATTAATCCAATTTGAAGTTGATTATTTCTCAATTTGAAGTTGTTTTCGAATTTGAAGTTGATTAATTCATTTTAAAGTTGATTAATCCATTTTGAAGTTGATTAATCCATTTTGAAGTTGATTAATCAATTTTGGAGTTGATTAATTTTTTACCTGAAAATAAGTTCAATTTTGAAGTTGATTATTATCATTTTGAAGTTGAAAAGATATAGACATGTCGACTGCAAAATGCTGATATTTTGCCACCAATCACCACCGAATCTTTTCCTATTAGAGTGCTCTCACTACAACTGGAAATACTGATGTCTTCATGCGTCACATTTTTATGTTTCCGTTTCAAGATCCTTGTACTCTGATAGTTATTATTATTATTCATCGTTGTTTAAATGGAAAACGATGATAACAAAAATGATTGCTTTATACACCAGCGTTCACATGAAACGATTTCGAACGAATGGGTAGAGGGCATTACACTTAAAAATAAGAACATCGATTTCGAACCTACCCAAGGCAGGAGTTTATATTCAAATTACCGTATTGTAAGACTAATACAAAAGAACTATATTCAATGTCACCTGTTATGATTACTTCTGGACAGCATGCCTCCCAACAGACTATATGCGAAGTTTTGGTCGACAGAAAATAAGATGGCGTAAATAACAAAATCAAACAAGTCAGAAAAAATTAAATATCCGGTGAGTTTTTTTAATAGAGGACGGAAAGAGCGACGCTGAAATTTAAAGGCGCATTGGAATTTATTTCACAAGTGGATAGCAGGAACAATAGACCATAACTGCTATCCAACTAGGGGTCCTTGACAAAATCCAACGGAGAATCTGTAACGTGATCGATCCCTACTTGGCAACTCGGATACAGTTATTTTCTCACCGGCGCAATGTGTCTCTTCTACAAATACTTTCACGGCTTCTACTCCGATGAACTTAGCTCACTGGTGCTCCCTATAAATAAATTTACTCGAGACACAAGATTAGCGACTAGGTCCCATCCTTTTAATGTGAAACCAATAAAATGCAATCGCAAATTCTACTCCAACAGTTTCTTTTCTCGCACTTCCCTCCTGTAAAATTCTTTTCCGTTTACTTGCTTCCCCGACAACTACAATCTTCAAGAATTTAAATGAAAAGTCAATTGACATCTCTTATCTCACTAACCTGTATCCTCACTCTCATGCTCCTTTCTCTGTCCACTACACTCTCATCAGTATTCTCATCCTTCTCTTACCCACTTCCTGACACCCCCTATAGACTGTCACTCTTTCTCATAACTTTCCTCCTATGTAACCCCCTGCAAAACAGTGGCAGTAAAATGCCTTGCTTGGAGAGATATGATTATAAAAACAAAAAAAAACAGAAAATATCGTTAGAAACAAAGAAGAGTACTGAATTGATATGTGATCTCAGTCCCCCCCACTGTGTGCCAGTGAATGCTGGACAATCTCCTCGGTGATGATGAAGAGACTTGAAGCAACAGAAATTTGATTCTACAGAATGATGCTGAGGATACCCTGAAAAGAACATGGAAGCAACGACGATATTTAAAAAAAAAACGATACACAAAGGAAACATGATTAAAATCAGGAAGATACAGTTGAAATTTCTAGGGCACATAATGAGGAAAGAGGGTTTGGAAAATTTGATACTCACGAGACAAGTTTAAGGTAAGGGAGACAAAGAATGGCAATGCATAACCTACTTAGGGAGCTTGAGTAAATGGATGGCGGGATAAGGTTTAGGAAAAATAACAAAAAGTCTATGTTTTAAGAGCTAAGAAGGACAGGAAATTGTTGAGTGCCATAATCGTATCCATCCTAAAAGAACACAGCACATAAAGAAGAAGGAACTAAATAAATTTAAATTTGACCGAGACGTTCAGAAGCAAAAAAATAGCCAGATCATTGTGAAGGTTTCAAAAACTGGCTTCATTTTCATCGTACTTTGTTATTATCAGTCAGTCAGTTAAGTGCCATACGGGATACACGCTTGGGCGATCATGTCTCGAAAGAGACATAACTGACTGGGCAGAAGATTATCCCGCAGTAGGTTGCCATTGCTTTCTGCGGTAGACTGGTTGCCGGCCAAGGCTATAGAAAGCAATCTGTCCTGCTATTTAACTCATAACTGGAAGGAAGAGACGGATTAATGCCTTTCCCAAGGGTATTTGCGCGTAAGTGAATACGATGGATTCAACTGGAATTCGAACTCGGCTCCCCGGTTTCTCGTTCCGAGCCGATATCCACCGTACCACAACGCACAACCTGTTATTATCAATCATTCTTAAATTTAGGTTGCTGTCATTTCATTTGGTCATGTCACCACAGCAAACACCACATTATCTGGCGTTTATTTCTTTCTATTTTCCCTTCTTAAAGCACATATATATATATATGTGTGTGTGTGTGTGTGTGTGTGTGTGTGTGTGTGTGTGTGTGTGTGTGTGTGTGTGTGTGTGAATCACTATTTGCTTGCCTCTTTCCCAAGTGGAGAATGCCGTAATTCAGCTGTTGGGCAACGTGTCCTTTACCTTATATATATATATATATATATATATATATATATAGAGAGAGAGAGAGAGAGAGAGAGAAAGAGAAACGAAACGTAAATGCTTGAACAGTGTGTTTTTTATCTACGTGTTTTTTCACGATTTTGGAATATGCATGCATATATATATATATATATTATTATTATTATTATTACTTTAGGACATGTAAAAACTACAAACTTCTACAAAATTGTACATTTCGTTTCGACATTGAAAAAACAATGTCTCATCAGGTAGTTAATAATGATGGTAATAAACTTTTTATTGAAAAAAGAATTTTACAAAAACACTTGCCTTTATTTTTGGACATTTTTATTTGTACGAGATAAAAAGATATTAAAAAAGGAGGGAAAAAGAAAGAGGGAAGAAAAGATGTTTAAAAAATTTAGTCAAGAAATCGATTAAAGAAAAAGAAAGAGGAAAGCGAAAGATTCAGAAGAAGTAGAGAATGAAAAGGAAAATAAGTGAGAAAATAGAGAGAGGAAAAAGCCATTGGAAACAATTAAGAGAGAGAAATTTTAAATTTTGACCGGAAGTGAATTGCAGACAGATATTGATATCGGCTACACTGTGTCTGGGCTCAAATGTTTTGTTATTTAAAAAAAAAAAATGTAATTCTATAAAAAAAAGAAAAGAAAGAAGAAAACGAAAGATACAGAAGAAGTAGAGAATGAAGAGGAAAATCAAGAGGGAAAAGTGAGAAAATGTAGAGTTATTAAACTTCATATCTCTATATATGTCCACTTTTTTTATGATTGCACCCATCTTTGTTGCGACGCTGAATACGCATGCGCTCAATATTCTGTTTCAAGAAGTAATGTATATTTTCTGTGGCTTCGTATTGTTCAGTCAATTGCCTTAGAATACAAAAAAGGATCTTCGTCTGTGGCATAGAAAAGACTTATTTCATCTTGCACGTTTTTACGATTTTTCACTCATTGATTGTACCAGCCAACTTTGTTGTAATGTTAAATACACATGAACTCAGTTAAAACAATAGATCGGATTAATTAAAATATATTGGCAAGCAGTTACCTCAAAAACACGAAATTCAAAATTTAGAAAATTGCTATGATAAGCAATTTGAAAAACTATCTTAATTTAATGGCTGTATCGGGAAAGTGGAACAGGAGATATAAGAATTTGTTCAAACAGGTGTTGCTGTCATTTAAGGTCATAAGTTCGATCCATAGATCAGATAATAAAATAATATAAACGAGTTCAAGAAGAACGAACAAGAATTGGCTTGATTCTTTTGGTTTAGTGCTAAATCAACCATTATGGTTATTTGATGTTGAAATCTAAATATGCTGAACACAGTCATATAGCTTTAACTAAATATATTTTGAATGCAATTATATGCCACCAACCACAGATAAAATGTATTGGCATTTTATTAGAAATAGGTGTTTAGGTAAGTTTATAATAAACAGGTATTGTTGGTAATTGTTTATAACACTTATAGCTAATACTTTGACTATTATCCTTTTGTGTTTTATTTAGGGGTTTCACTATTTACCCATAGTAAGGACCCTAACAGATGTTACAAACCTCCGGTCACAGTTGACCTGATGACAACAGCAATTAAGAGGTGGTTCCACGATCCTCAAAATCTCCAATCTCCTCATCTGAGGTCTAGTTGCCGGATGTAGCTTGTCGTCATACCCAGGACGAACAAGAACTAACATTACTGGGACAAATGACGCAATAATCAACAGAGATCGCATATCAGCATAAATATAATGGATACTACGGTTAGATGGTACTTGGCCGAAACGCCGTGTCTATAATAATAATAGTTATACCAATCAAGAGGGGAACAACTGCCTGAATAAATAAAAGCACACTGTTAAAACAAGTATTAAATATTACGTATCGCTTTCTGTTTATCATTATCACAATAGTCTAATTCAAATCAATTTATGACTACTTCTATTCAACCATGTTTTCAATATTTGTCATATATGCTCACACACACACACACACACACACACACACACACACACACACATATATATATATATATATATATATATATATATATATGTAAGTATATATATTTAATTGGAGTAGATAGTCTTAACTATCGTCCGGTTCACACTCCACCCACGTCTTTTGAACAGGTGAAGAGGCTCATCCCTTGTTTCCAGTTTAGGATGTGGTTCCCGGCTTTCTCTTTTCCAATCATTTTACTCTTAAGTAGCCCCATGCACATCAGTGGCGTCACCGCCTTATTTGGGGTGATATGATTAAAAAAAAAATATATATATATATATATTCTAAGCATATACTGTTAAATATAACAGACAATGAATGTCTATTATGTCTAATCGTGAGCCGTTCTAAACATCGTATTTTGGCTTTAATTTCAAGAGAAAATAAAGACAAAAATTCTCCAACATGTGAATATTTTTTTATTATGCTGGTTCTAAGGTTTCGGCTCACATGAGCCATCTTCAGAGAGGTTACAGAGACGTTAACATAAAAACATCCACCATCAAAGATGATTTTATCTTGTGTTGACAAAACATTGCAAAGCAACGATAACAGTAACCGAATAGCAGACACAGTTCGTAAATTTGTAATTCGGTTCAATGACGTCACACCGTGTGAGAGACCGAAATGTTAACAGAAACATATGTCTAAATGCAATGCAATGCGTTATGATCAGATTGAAATGTGATTTTATTAAGCCAAAATACGATGTTTAGAACGGCTCATGATGAAACATAATAAATATATTTGCCTGGCACAAGTCAGGCAGTTTCACAAAATAAATGTCTGAGGCCGTCCCAGTCTGTTGCACAGAGGGGTGGATAGGTGGTCACCACCGAGGCCAGCGCAACCGACTGTTGCAGGGGACCTGGCAATTTTTATCCTTTGCTCGTGTGTACGCGCTCGAATGCCCACCTTTAAAAATCTGACTTTGTGTCACATCTGCGTCTTAGTTAGAAGACGAGATAAATATATATATATACGTGCGCACACACATACACACATATTTATGTGTATATACATATATATATATATATATATATATATATATATATGTTACAAAATATATATATATATATATATATATATATATATATATTGTAACAAAGTGATATAACTCGTAGGTTTTTCCTTCTCTAGCTAATCTTGACTTCTAGCCTTATTAAGCTTTGCTAATTCTATTTCTAAATAAACCATCGTAACAACCATTACAATAGATAGATAGATAGATAGATAGATAGATAGATAGATAGATAGATAGATAGATAGATAGATAGATGTCCAGTCCGTAAACGACAAGGATAATCCAACAAGATAACTTAATATAAAATATTAATTGTTATATCTATATAGAGAGCTCAATGAATGTTATCCAGAGCAATATGGTGTTTATAAAGAAAAACTCAACACGCCATTTAAATTGGTTATAAATTATACTTCATTTCAATAAGCTAAATTAGCTCATTTCATCAGACCACACAATATTCGTTCCATTTGGTAGAAAAATTTTTCCGTAGATATACGTATGGATGTGAGGATGTGTGTAAGTACGAAGATATATGCGTAATTTGTGAGTATGTGTGAGAATTGTTAGCATACTTAGAAATATATAACCCTATTTATACGTGTGGAAATCCCGTCTTTATAAAATATATATGTGAGTATACAAACGCAAGATTCGTATGTGGGTATGAATAGATGTAAGTCTATAGGTATGCATAAGTATAAACACAGTCGCATTTGTATGTACATTTGTGGATGTGTGCGCATTCACACTCCATCCATGTCTAGTGAACAGGTGAAGAGGCTCATCCCTTGTTCCCTGTTTAGGATGTGGTTCCCGACTTTCTCTTTTCCAATCTTTTCACTCTTACGTAGCCCCCTGCACTTCAGTGGCGTTACCGCCTTGCTCGAGGTGATACGATTAAAAAAAATATGGGTGTCTTAATTTGTGGGGTTACACATACATACGTATCCATGGAAATGGGAGTGGGCGTTTAATGACTTGGTGGTCAACATCTTCGCGACTGGTCTGGATACTCCCAACTGAGATGACGCCAATGTCTCTGTCCTTAATCTTTTTACTTATTTTTCTCTTCAGTTAAAAGAAACGCTTATATTCCGGGAAGAAAAATTTTGTAAAAAAATTTTTGTACCAAATGGAACGTATATTGTTTGGTCTGATGAAATGAGCTAATTTAGCTTATTGAAATGAATTATAATTAATAACCAATTGAAATGACGTGTTGAGTTTGCCTTTATGAATATTCTAGCAGTATAGCCCGGCGTTGCTCGGGTGTAATGAAAGCTTTAAAACTAATCTATGGTCCTGGAGCTCAGGCTCTTTGGACGTTGGCATGAATGACTAAAAAGCAATAGTTGTTTCCAGTTAAAGTGAAACCGTAGACTGAAAGAAAAATGAATGGATATAAGTCAAATTTTGATTTCCTGGTATCGATATCAAATAAGTGTTTTCGTCGTAATCTAAATTTTGAAGGCTAAATAAGTCCTCTGAGTAAATGGTATCATAGTTGAAACTAAGAACTACAATTATACCTACTTAGAGCCAAACCCGAAGCAAAAACTAAAATAAAAGGACTGAAAAAATACAGACATAGAGGCAGATAAACAGACACACACACACAAACATCTTGCCTTTTATATAAATATATATATATATATATATATATATATATATATATATATATATATATATATAATCGATTTTCTTCACTATTGTAAGAACTGCAACCTTGAAACTTCTGAATATACTTTCTTATGTCTTTATCTATGAGTGTATCAAATTTGATTAAAACTGGACCACTCCTTCTATAACCTGATTTTTTTATTATCGATTTTTGATATTTATCGGGGGTACCTCAACACAAAACCAAATTGTGATTTATGTTTTGTATTAACTGTGATTAAAAATAGAGTTCATCCAACATATTTCCACGAGCCGCATATTAAAGGTCAAAGAGCCGCATGTGGCTCGTAAGCCGCGGTTTAGCCCACCTTGTTATATATAGTAAATAGGCATCTGTTTATCCCACGAGATAAATACAGTACCCTTTTTAGTCAAAATTCATTCCTTTGGTGGTAAGACTAGAGTGACCTGGACGATTCTGTAAGATAGCCATACGCTGTCCAGACTACAAGGCTGTCCTCTCGACGGTACCGACAAGATCCAAAAAGAATACAGGGCTTTACATTTGGAGATTCTTTAAGATGAGTTGTCGGTAGTTTTTTTTTTTTTTAGCAAAACCCTTTCGAGGACCTTGATTTATTTTTCCGTGTTTGAATATGACCGCAAGGCAGCGGAGTTTTAACATTAAAACCATAGATAGACTGCCTTCCTGTGCTATTGGGCTCCATCTAACTGAGTAGCTAGTTATGAGGCGTCAGTTGTCCGCCTTTGTCCATTCTCCAGCTTATATATATTGTATCAAAAATATATATCCGTCTATGTAAGTGTGTGCATTAATGTGTTTGTATACATCTAGTAGTTTATGTTCTTTTTATGTACATATTGTTTGTTTCAGATAAACATACGTTAGATTCTTTAAGAGTGGATTCAATAAAGATACGAGAACATTGTAGTGTAGGGATGTGCGTTGTGGTGCAGTCTATTAGAAGAAATATATTTAAAATGATCAGCAGGTTATTACTTAATGGTATGAAACATTTTTTTCAGCCTTTTATGTGGTCCTGATGAAAGAAATAAAAGCCTTGACAGGATTCGTCATTGGCGGCCACAATCTTAAGAATATCCGATATGCCGATGACACGGTGCTGATAGCAGACACGGAAAGGAAAATGCTGGACCTTCTACAGAAGTTAGCAAAAGAACAAGAAAAGAAAAGACTGAGCATAAACATAAAGAAAACTGAATGTATGGTCATCAGCAAAAAGAAGAGCCCAACATGCCAACTGCAAGTCGGAGAATCTATAATAAAACAAGTAAAAAAATTCAAATACCTCGGAAGTGTTTTGACAGAGGATGGAATGTGAGACATAAAGATCGAAAGACGTATTGGCATGGCCAAAGATGCATTTCAGAAGCTAACCAGAGTATTAAAAGACAGGAAAATCTCGTTAGAAACAAAGAGTGCTAGATTGTTATGTGATATCTGTCCTACTGTATGGAAGTGAATGAAGGATGATTGAAGATGAAGGAGTGGCTTGAGGCAGCAGAAATGTGGTTTTACAGAAGGATGCTGAGGATACCATGGACAGAACACGTGTGCAACGATGAGGTGTTGGAAAGGATGCGAACGAGAAGAAGACTGATAATAAATATCAGGAAGAGACAAATGAGAGTCTTTGGACACTTAATAAGGAAGGAAGGCCTGGAGAACTTGATACTCACAAGTCGGATAAATGGGAGAAGAGTCTGGGGAAAGCAGCGCGAGACGTATTTGTTAGGTTGGAGCAAATGGTTAACGGAGCGGGGTTTAGAAGAGATACCAAGAGAAAAATTATTAAGAGCAACAAGAGACAGAGCCAAGTGAAAGTCCATGATCGCCTACGTTTATGTGGGATTCATATGATAATCTATATTCGTAAGTGTGTGCATTAATGTGTTTGTATACATCTAGTAGTTTATGTTCTTTTTATGTACATATTGTTTGTTTCAGATAAACATACGTTAGATTCTTTAAGAGTGGATTCAATAAAGATACGAGAACATTGTAGTGTAGGGATGTGCGTTGTGGTGCAGTGGATATCGACTCGGAATGAGTATTTGGAAAGCCACGTTCGAATTACAGTGGAATTCATTTCATTCACTTACGCGCAAGAAATATATTAATCCGTCTCTTCTCCCTCCAGCTATGAGTTAAATATCAGGATAGATTAGGTCCTAAAGCCTTGGTTGGCAACCAGTCCTCCGCAGAAAGTAATGGCAACCTAATGCGGTAGAGTTTCTGCCCACTCAGTCATGTATTTTTTGGGACATGATCGCCCAAAGCGTGTATCACGTATGGCACTTAACTGACTGACTGATTTAATATAATGATTTTGACGTATGTTTATGGTTGATAATAGTTAAAATAGACCCTTAAATTATTTTTTGCTTCCAGAATTACGATTTTTTTTATTATGGTGGCATTAAAGAAACCAAATTCCACATTTCCTTCTCTTATGAAGCTTAAATAAAGCAGAATATATTAGACTGATAAACATTTCCTATTAGTTATTTAACTTACCACAAGTATATTTAGTAAATATTTAATATTATTGCATTATTATGAGTTTGTTTAGAAATTGCATCTAGAAGTAGATAAAACCTACAAAACATTTTTTAAATCCATAATCTTTTTTCTAGAATCGAACCTGAAGCGACCGATTAACCTCGAAAGACTGAAGTTATGTTAATTGCTATTACATGTTCGTGTCACTCTCTGGGTTTCAGCGTGAAGCCACGAAACCCCTGGGTATCATTCTTGCCCGCCTGAGGCGGTTTGTGATGTAATTCTATTTGCCTTCAGCTGTTCGAGATCTTCAGTTTCCTGTTGAAGGACGAAATCGTTTGTTACATTTCTCTTGGAGAAATGAGGCTTGCAGACGAACCGATTTATCAAGATGCGTTCTTTTTCTTTAAAAAAAAATTCTTTATTCACAACGTTTTTTTTTTGTTTTTGTTTTTTTTTTTGTTTGTTTTTTTTATCTGGTTTACACTCTTTAATTTGTTTCTTTAATTTTTTTGTTTATTTTTCTTTTTCTCTTCGAAACGTTTATTTACTTATTTTTTCATTCGGAGGTAAATATATTCTTCCTTGTAAATTGTCGTATAATCATCCTTTTTATAATCATTTTTGCTTTCTTAAAATGTTTTCACCAGTTATTATTACTCGTTTTGTCCATATTTCTGAGTACTAAAATTTCGTCACCATAACTAAGCTCTTTTGTTGCATCGTTCTCTATCTAAGGAATTAAGTTCTACTAAGACAGCTTTTTCTTGAGAACTGCTACATTGTAAAATCCCACTGGGATGCTTCTCTGAAAACTACAGTCTTAACTTTTTCAAATCAAAGTGATCGAAATAAATGATTCAGTTGAAAATTCCAGTCACCTGAAGAAGGTCGTAGCATACAACGGTCTTCAATATGGCAATAAAGATGAGGACACAGTCCGAACAATGTAAATATTGTTACGCTGTTTGATTATCTACGCCTTATTTCGTTAAGAATTTGAAACGTAGATATGTTTGCAGGTCGGATTATCGGTAAGATAGATGTGCGTTGTGGTGCAGTGGATATCGACTCGGAAGAAGACATCGGAGAGCCGAGTTCGAATTCCAGTTGAATTCATTGCATTTGCTTACGCGCAAAAACCCACGGAAAAGACATTAATCCGTCTCTTCGCTCCGGTCATGGGTTAAATAACAGGACAGATTGCGTTCTATAGCCTTGGCTGGCAACCAATCTACAGAATTTCTGCAGAAAGTAATGGCAACCTACTGTGGAATAATCTGTTGCATAGTCAGTCATGTTTCTTTCAAGACATGATTGTCCAAGCTTGTATCACGTATGGCACTTAACTGACTGATCTCGTCAGACAATCAATTTGTCAGAAATCACTTTCCGATTTATTGCCAGATTAAGAAAACACAGGATATTGAATTTTTTTCTGAAATGTCTTAACTGCTTCGAGATAAAAAAAAAGTTTGAATTCTTGTTTTTATTTCTCATATTAATTTTATATATTTCTCATATTAATTTTATATATTACTTTTAAGAGTTGCTTTCATTTAAGTTCTCATACGATGTACTGATGAGCTCTATTCTATAGTACCACCAGCTCAGACCTTTACAGACATGCCTTGCTACATCCACACACACAAACACACACACATATATATATATATATATATATATATATATATATATATGCGGATATATATACACACAGACAAATATATATATATATATATATGTGTGTGTGTGTGTGTGTGTGTGTGTGTGTGTGTGTGTGTGTGATTGAAGTAGAAGGAGGATTTGAATAATTAAGTATTTCATCGAGCTTTTTATTCGACCTCAACAGAATGCAGAAAGCAGTGGACGGCCGTTTCGTCCTATATTTGGGACTCGTCAGCAGTGCGCATCCACTGCCAGGAATCGAAAATCCTACTACTTCAATCATATCTCTGTGCTTCAACCAGCTTATAATGCTCTGGATTGAGCGGCTTGGTTGCAGTAGTCGTGCCTCTGGGAGGCACCGTCCTACGGCTAAAGGAACTTGGACGAGTTCCACCACGGAATTTGTGAACGAGCGTCACGTCATCGAGTTTAATTCGTTACCTCTTCGTCAGCAGGGCCCGTGGTACAGTTGGTATGACATCAGCTTAATAACCAAACTTTCTGGGTTTCGATTCCTGATAGTGTAATACGCACTACTGAAGAGTTGCATATATATTACGAAACGGCTTTCTGCATCCTGTTGAGGTCGAATATAAATCTCGATGCATTACTTATATATATTGTCATCCGCAGAGAGATCTTTTTTGCCGTATCACAGCTCATCAGTACGGTTAGACTCCGATTGTTTTGTTTTTTTTTACCCAGGATTGAAACCCGACCGAAATGGCGTCAGTCGGCGAGTCTACCCCTGGGCTATGAGCGTTCGGTGGAAGTAGACAGATTTTTTATATCACATATCACATATTTATAGACAGATATCTTTATACGCGCCTATATATATATATATATATATATATATATATATATATATATATATATATATATATATATATATATATATATATATATATATATATAGTACACTTGGTATGTAATCCAGGTAAATTCCAAAACAGATGAACTCAATGTTAAATTGATTTATTTAATTTAAGAGAGTAATGTAATTTATAAAAGATTTTTGATTATTTCTATGGATAATACATATTTCACCACTTTGATGTTATTATCGTGGCTCGTCAGACACAAATGGTATCAAAAATCTTTTATAAATTATATATATATATAACTATGAATTAAAAGTACAGTGCGGCACGGATATTTCTTTCTTTCAACATAGAATTTCGTCATCAGGCAATGTTGAATGTTGGCTGGGTAAATGATTTACATTTAAATACAAAAACAATCGGTTTGCTATTTATGTATGTGGGAAGATATAAAATTTATGTGTGTGTTCCTTTTAACTAATCAATATCTTGGCGCAATGGATATCGGCTCGGAACAAGAAATCGGGGAACCGAGTTCGAATTCCAGTTGAATTCCTTGCATTCACTTACGCGCAATTACCCTTGGGAAAGGTATTAATCCGTCTCTTCCCTCCAGTTATGGGTTAAATAATGGGACAGATTGGGTTCTATAGCCGTGGCCGGCAACCAGTCTACCAAAGAAATCAATGGCAACCTACTGCGGGATACTCTTCTGCCCAGTCAGTCATGTTTCTTTCGAGACATGATCGCCCAAGCGTGTATCGCGCATGGCACTTAACTGACTGACTGATGGGTTTTTTGTATTTAAATGTAAATAATTTTCACAATCAACATCCAACATTGCCTGATGACGAGATTCTATCTCGAAACATAGAAATGTCCGTATCGCAATGTACTTTTAATTCATGATTATATTATGCTCTACAATATTTATTGTATTAAGCACTGTTTATAAAAAAATATTTGCCAGGGAACTCAAAATCGTAAAACCTTGGGTCTTTTTTACCTGGATTTATATATGTGTGTGTGTGTGTGTGTACTGGTCAGTGGTGCATTATGTGTAGCAAAGTCTATTGTAATATCCTGACGGTTAGTGTTTCGGCGGCAACGGTTGTTTCAAATTATTCTAGATATTATTGAGTTGAAATAATAGTGGATCCTAATGCGGTTGTCTTTAGCTAATGTTGTTAATAAAGAAGATAACAGCTAAAAAAAATAACCACATCTGGAGCATTTTTTTTTTATTTTAATCATAACTTATTATGTATTACTTAATTAGTTGTTGCTTAATATATTATTCTAATTTTTATTATAATCTTTATTTATGTTTACGTGTTTATTCGTCATTTGTTAATTTGTTTATTTATTCAATTTCTTTATTTATTTAAATTTTTTGTTTATTTTACTTTTCCTCGGATGTTGGTTATCTTTTTTGTTTGGTTTAAGGTCTTGGAATTGTCTAAAGTGTGTTATAGTCAAGTATTTTTTTTAAATAGTGTCGAGACTCCAAACTACTTTTTCAACTAATTTGAGATCGCTGAATCTAAAAATAACCTTACTTCTTCTTAGTTAGCAACCGTTTTTGCTGTAGAAAAATGCCTTATTTTTAGAAAAAAACAGTCTTCAAGCGGTAAGGGAGAGGATAACACTGGTAAAAAAAATAAAAACGGAAACTGAAATAGTGTTAAGACACCAAACATCATTTTTAGCTGATTTGAGGGCGCTAAATCTGATTAGCAACGGTTATTGCTTTTTGGTGAAAAGGCATGTTATTTCGTTTCTTTTTTGTATATATAATATTGACCAATGGCAATGCTTCTCAAGGTAAACCTCTTAATTCTTTTTGTTTTTTTGTTTTGTTTTGTTTATTTTTATCTTTTTCTCCTGGGTTAGTTTTCTTATTTGTTTAGTTTAAGGTACTGACTTTGTCTAAAGTATGGTACATTACCAGCATTGTATATAGTGTATATTTGCATTTACATATTTGCAGTTCAGACGTTTATAGCTTAGGTCCGCTATACTACATCCACGGCGTCGAATCAACCACATTTCTTTCGTATTCCAATTGTAAAGAAGTTTCACTCACACAAGACTCGAGAACGACTCACGGTGGAGGGTTACTAAATAAGATACGTAATATGATTTCAAGAGAAGAAAGTGAAAGTAATCGGGATAGCGATTTACTTTAGACATAAAGATTTTAAGTTTGTAGTGTGCGAGGAAGCATCCACGCGGGAGTCATCTCAACGAAGTTGCGGTTCTTGAGAAGAACTTTTCAGAGTAGAATATCCTTCTTACCAATGGAATATGTTGGAAATGAGGTTGATTCATTATTTTAATTGTATGCGCAGGGAATGTTTTAAATGGTAACGTGTAAAATAGTGCATGTTTCTGAAAAACGCTTGTCTTTTTAGGTGTATGTTGAACGGGAAAGTTAGTGTGGGGGGTGGGGGTGCGTGTGTGTGTGAGAGAGAGAAATGTAGTTGTTACTTCTGTGTTTGTTATTGAAACAGTTAAATGTGATAAATTTGTTTTGGTTGAATTTTTTATTGAACATGAAATTAGTACTATTTCATTTATTTTTACGTATATTACTAATTCGATCTTCAATGAAAAATTCCAACCCAACGTTTTAGATTGAAATAGGCTTCCTATTTGATCTTTTGTCTTTATTTTATCTATATATATATATATATATATACACGCACGCACACACACACACACACACACACACACACACACACACACACACATATATATATATATATATATATATATATATATATATATATATATTTGGTGTGTGTTTGTGTGTATACACATACACAGTCACACACTGCTTACGACTATATCACGTTGAAACACTAGTTCTCATACGATCACCTAAGTTAAACAAACGTCGACCGTGGTCAGGACCTAGATGGGTGACCACTTGGAAGTACTAGGCGCTATAAGCATGGATATGAAGGTGGTATGTTTGCCCTTGTACAAGATTGTGGTGGCATTCATATAGGTGCGTTGATCCTAAAGAGGTTTCCTGAAAGTTTTTGTGGTACGGAGGTTTTCTCGCCGTAGGTTACCAATTATTACTGTAGTCTGGTCCCCAACCAAGGCTACAGAACCAAGTCTGTCCTTCTATTTACCCATAGTAATAAATTCGACAGGAATTTGAACTCGGCTCTTCGATTCCGCAACCTGGGTCACTATTTATTACTCCACAGTGCTTCCGTGAAGGTGCTGTAATGGAAAATGGCCTGGAATTGTTCATCAGAGAGTTGAGTTTCAATTTCCGTCAGGTTCCTTATATTCACTTATGCGCAAATATCCTTGGAAAAATATTCATCCATCTCTTCTCCCCATTATTAGGTTAATTATTAAAACTTTTATCATTAAACTATTATTATCAAAAAGTAGTCTAAATCTTCCAATCTAAAATATTTTCTGGCTTTAAATAACTTACAAAAGGTTGATAAGTGCAGGAAATGGATCAACTAAAAAATGATTCTCACTCAGCTATATATGCATGTTGATTTTCTCCACGTGGAGCGTATCTCAACTACCACTTTGTGTCATGCCTTGAATTCACTGTCAGTCTCCCAAGACAAATATATGATTCTCCAGAACGTGCAAACAAGCAAACCTGTTAAATCACGGGGAAATAGAATAAAAACTCTTGTATTTATCTGAACAATAGAGACACTATTTTGTGACTTTCATTTTTCATGTTAACAATAAAATCACTGTAAAAATAGGGAAGGTCAATTTTGAAACTGTAGTATTGCATTCAATGTGAAAGTTGATGTTTTTCAAAATCATTACCGTTTTTGAGAAAACGAGTTCAAAAATTAAGTTTAGGTTCACAACCTTATAAAATTGAAATATATGCAGCTAGTTGGTTTGAAATTGTTGTGGTGTCCCCGCTCTAAAGAGTCTATGTTGAACTCTTCCACCTTTAATAGTAGTAGAAGAGGAGGCCTTGTGGGAATAGTTGAATTGATTGAAAGCTGGACAACCGACACACGCACTAGTCGTGTAATACTCTTCTGTTGTATTTACTATTAATATACAATATTTCTGTAACACATGTTTTGTTATTTCTTAAAACTGTCACTTTCAGAAATTAAGAGAGATAATAAATTCCATAACTAAAAACTATCTTCAACATGATCCAGAAAATAAAGCAACAGTCGACCAAAATACAAAATATTGCATTAAAAACTTTACATCACAATACTTTTCACTTGCTTTCAGGAAATATTTTTTCTCGGTCTTGAATTCAGATGAATTGAAGATGAGAGAAGAGGTTATCATTTTTTCCATTAGATCCGTATACATTTATTCATACTTAATTAGTTATGTAAATTTACAAGTCTAATTTACAGCTTACGGCCTATCACGTTGAATACACCGATCCTCGCTCGATCACCGAAGTTAAGCAACGTTGAGCCGGGTCAGTACATAGATGGGTGACCGCTTGGGAATACCAGGTGATGTAATCGTTTAATGACGGATGTGCGTTGTGGTGCAGTGGATATCGGCTCGGAAAGAGAAATCGGTGAGCCGAGTTCGAATTCCAGTTGAATACCCTGCATTCACTTAAGCACTGGTACCCTTGGGAAAGGTATTAATCCGTCCCTTCCCTCCAGTTATGGGTTAAATAACAAGGGTAGGATTTGGGGACCCTGCTCTTAAAAACAAATCCCAATGAATCGTGAAAAGAAAAACGTTGTAAAAATAAGATAACCTTACCCAAAAATCACTGGTTATGACCTTAAAATAATCCCATAAGGATTGATAGGTCGTTAAGCCTCAAAAACAAACAAACAAGTTTAATTTTAAAATTTCATTCAATTTACATCACTAAAATATCACCAAATACGGGTAAATTTTCCATTTTTCTTTTTCAAGAGTAGTTAGTCACTGAAAGAGAAATTAAAAAAATTACAATAATCACACACGAAGTGACACACTGGTCAAATTTGATTGCCCTTCGAAAGAAATGAAGTTTGTGAACCTGCGCTGGCAGAAGGTTGTTTTAAATAATGAATTACAAAAAGTTCAAATGAATGGAACGAAGTTAAAGTTGCCGAACTTGCCTGCACATTTTTTTTTTTGCGTATAATCGTTTCACCCCAAGCAAGGCAGTACTGCCACTGTTGCACAGGGGGAGTTACATAAGCGGAGAGTGATGAGAAAGAGAAACAAGTTGCAAGGGGTGTCAGAAAATGGGTAAGAGAATGATGGGAACACTGATGTAAAGAGAGCTGCATAAGATTAGAGTGGAAAGAACAGCATGATATAAGGGCTGTCAGGGAAAGGATACGTGCCAAGGAATAAGAGATGGCAACTGACATTACATTTAAATTCTTGGAGATTGTAGCTCTCGGGGAAGAGAATTCCATAGGCGAGAAATGCACGCAAAGTTGCTGGCAGAGTAAAAGTTGCGATTACATTTTATCGGTTTCACTGTAAAAGGGTGTGACCTAGTTGCTAGTCTAGTAGCTAGAGTAAATTCATGCAGAGTGGGCACCACATAGCTAAACCTATTGGAGCAGAAACCATGAAAGTATTTTTTAGAAGAGAGAGAGGGAAGCTACATTACGTCGGTGAGAAAGTGACTTGAGTTTAGATACATTATAGATTCTCTGTTGGATTTTGTCAAAACTCCCAAGATGAACAGCAGGGGCACCCGACCAGATGTGACAGCAGTATTCAATGCACGGGCGTATGGTATAATTATAAATGTGTAAATGTGTAAGATGGATTCAGACAAGAAAAACTCCCTGGCCCTAACACAGTGAACCAACCTTCCTAGCAGCAGATTTAACTATGGATTCAATGTAATCATTTCACTTGAGGCCGACTGAGAGAGTTAAGCCGAGAATTTTCCTTTCCATATATCTAAAAAAATACAAAATATATAAACTTTATTTGAATTTATTCTTGAAATAATAAAATTATGAAGTCCGTTTGTAAAAAAAACCTGCGGAATTATGTATTTCTGTAGATCTTTTAGACAATTTTTAAAACTAAATGCTATGAATCTAATTTTTAGTGTCAGTATTTATCACATCAAACTTAGCTTTCCCGCTAAGTGCAATGTTCGATTTTCTGAAAAAAAAATGCCACCTACCCTATTGTTTAACGGATATGTAATTTTCTATGCATAACTTAAAAATATATAAAAGAATTCAAAATATACTCTTGGCTAAACATTTGCTGGTCAGTTTCATCAATCTTCTACTTGTAGATGAACTTCAGTATATCATTTTCTTGTAGTAAGATTGCATGAATATCTTTGTGCGAATACGCATCCGTTGTGTGTGTACGCATGCGCATTCGTACACGTGCACACGAGTGAGCTAATTCTCCAGTAAAAATCTTGAATACTATAAAGATATGTTAATATTTGATACAAAAATCCTTTGAAAAAATAGAAATTTGAAGACAAGAAAATCCACCTCCCTTCTGATTCTGTTATTTTGGGGAAAAGAAAAAAACATTGATAATTGCATAGTTATTTTATTTTATTTTTTAACGTTTTACTGTCGTCATAGAATATGAGTTGGCGCTTCCATTGTATGCTGTGCATAGTGCGTTGAAACCGGATTCCTTGTTGTGCAAACAACCAAAGGCAGAGAAAGAAATCGGAGTGCACCGGCAGACACAAGGCGTTGAGGTAAAATTACACACACGGGAAATACATAAACACGTCCACCTCTTGACGGTCGACACTTGATTGGGAAGGAGAAAACGCTTAGAGAAATGATAGCGGTAACATGACACAACAGCAACGAGAATGAGTTGATTCTCGGCAGCCGAGTCGGTGCAGTGGCGGGAAAAAATGTTTTTTCTATAAGAGAATGAAATATAAAGTGGATTGTAAGTAAACTGATAAATTGATTCATCTACACAACGAGACGGCTTGTCTTGAGCTCGAAACAGATACGAATTTCCCAAAGTTTCAAAAAGGGTAGGCGTTCGAGCCCAAGAATTTGAATGCTGATTTTCAAACAAGAAGTCTCTCCCAACACGGAATATTTACAAAGCACAATTTTTCTACTACTTGATTCCTTTTCTTATCTGGCTCCGTAGATATTAGCTGCTAAGCTTTAATAAATAGACACATATATAAAGGAATTGAATGAGATAGATAGATAGATAGATAGATAGATAGATAGATAGATAGATAGATAGATATCAAAGTAAGATAGATAGATAGATAGATAGATAGATAGATAGATAGATAGATAGATAGAAGAGAAATTCGTAATAGATAGATAGATAGATAGATAGATAGATAGATAGATAGATAGATAGATAGATAGATAATTAATTATCAGAGTATAATAGGTAGATTGATAACCGTGAAATTAGCTGATTTTATACATGAAATTTACACATAAAATAGATGGAAACAACTAATTTTCCCATTTTACTGCAATGTTATATGTGATGACCTGGCAACTTCCAATCACTTCTCCACTGCCGTTAAGTACCTTCGTTTTTTTTTTCTCTAAATATGTTCATGGTAATTGTGCGCTTTCATTTGTGACATTACTATTTTAATCGCAATACCGAATTAGTCTCATCATCTTAAAATTGTAATGGCTAGAACCGTAAGTTCTAGGCATTACTACAGTTAGATCTCTTGCACTTCTCGCTTGTAGAACTCTCTTTTGGTTTCTTGATTTCTAATTAAGTTTGATCTTCAAAAGTTTAATTGAAATGTCAATGGTGATCTTAGATTATTTCATACTCAGTAACTCGTTGCTTTTTAATGGATTTATCGCCCAACTTGGGGTGAAATGATTAAAAAAAAGAGTTAATGTTCCAATCAAGAGAAATTTATTAAAAAAATTTTCAAAATTTCAGAAAATTAAACTACATAAGTCCATTTGCTTATATTTCTGAGATGAGGTAGTATTTACAGTATTTACATTATTCCTTATCTTTGTTGCCATTTGTATGACGTTTCGGTCGTTGTACGCTCCGGCCTTCTTCAGGTGCTAGAAATTTCAAACCGAACCCTTTATTACAATCACTTGGGTATATCATTTTCATTCCTTGCGTAGTAGTAATGCTACGATTAGAAGTCATGAGTTATCTCCCTCTAACCCTGCAAGTTACTTGTTCACCACTGCTATATTGAACTCACAACTCTTTGGGTCAAGTCACAGGAAGTAACTTAAGGAGACATGGCCCTGTGGATATAGACGTTGGTTAGTTTCTGTGACTTGACCCAAGTAGTTGCAATGAGGACAATAGTCCGAATAATGTAAATACAGTACACAAATCCACAAAATTTTATCCCTCTTTCTAATCTAAACTGAAATTTCCTTTTTACCCTTTTGTTCTTATGAGCGTAGAAATTTAACAAAGGTGTCATTTTTTTTCTTATAGTTTCATGTCCCACTAACTTTATTGGTTTCGTGTGATGGATGTCGTCAAACAATGTGTTTTACTTGCTATATTTTATATATTCATTTTATTTTATGAATATTTTTGCTTGTGATGTTATAGCGCCAGAATACAGGGTTCGATGAAGGATCATATACTTTAAGACCTAAAGTATTCATTCGCTTGAGGTCATTTTCTATAATCAATACAAGTAAATGGTTGACGATAGATAGATAGATAGATAGATAGATAGATAGATAGATAGATAATTATCAGAGATAGATAGATAGATAGATAGATAGATAGATAGATAGATAGATAGATAGATAATTATCAGATAGATAGATAGATAGATAGATAGATAGATAGATAGATAGATAGATAGATAGATAGATAGAGTAATGGTAATGATATTTACCCTGCCATCCCACTGTAGAGAGATGTGACACTAGTTTTTTTTAAGGTGGGGACCCGACCGCGGCCGTGGGACACTGTTCCCCGGGACCGGGAATCTTTCAGTGTTATTTTTCTCAGTTGCAACCCTGCCCTCGCGGATGGGCCACAACTGAGCCGCACTCTGCCTTCGAGGACAGAGACGCAACTGAAAGATGATTTGGGTCCCTACCCAACACAAAAATGTGCCAGGTGAGTATGTAATGGTAATAGTACTATGCAGAATAGTCGAAAAATTTGAAAGGAAAATAAAATACAAAATAATATATAATGGGAAAAATTATCTGAATAGAAAGAAAGGAAGGAAGACGGAATAAAAAAACGGCAGTCAATTAACAAATTAAAGAAATTGTACTAGTAAAAAGAAAAGGTACAAAATGAAACAAATCTAAACTTATTTATAAATGGAACTTTGTGTGTGTGTGTGTGTGTGTGTGTGTGTGTGTGTGTGTGTGTGTGTGTGTGTGTGTGTGTCCGTTACCTATAGACTCCGAAACGGCTGAACCGAGTTTCTTGAAAATTTACACAGTTGTACTATAAGCGTCTGCGAGTGTTCTTAGCTAGGTTTTGTGTCGAGGTACCCCCGATAAATATCGAAAATCGAAAAAATCGGGTTAAAGAAGGAGTGGTCCGATTTTAATCAAATTTGATACACTCATAGACAAAGACATAAGAAACGATATTCAGAAGTTTCAAGGTTGCAGTTCTTACAATAGTGCAGAAAATCGATAATATATATATATATACGAAAGGCAAGATGTTTGTCTGCCTGTATGTCTGTATTTTTTTTTCCAGTCCTTTTATTTTAGTTTTTGCTTCGGGCTTGGCTCTAAGTAGGTATAATTGTAGTTCTTAGTCTCAGCCATAATGCCATTTACTCATAGAACTTATTTAGCCTTCAAAATTCAATTTACGACGAAACAAACTTATTTGATATCGATACCAGGAAATCAAAATTTGACTTACATCCATTCATTTTTCTTTCAGTTTACGGTTTCGCTTTAACTGGAAACAACTATTGCTTTTTAGTCTTTCATGCCAATGTCCAAAGAGTTTGAGCTCCAGGACCATAGATTTGTTTTAAAGCTTTCATTACACCCGAGCAACGCCGAGCTATACTGCTAGTAACTCCATAAAAAGAAATATACGACGAAAGATTTTTTCAAAACAATTTAAAAGTAACTGTAACGTGTCACTGGAGTTGGAATTTGTCATTTTGATTTCTTGTAACTTTCTATTCGTTAATGTGACGAGGCACCTCGGCGTGTTGTAATGCTTAGCAAACTGCTCTTGCTAGAACCTATTACAACTTAGTAGTGAGTTCGATCCTCACTTGTACCCCATATTTTCTGTCTTGTACCACATCTAAGCGGCACTTAGAAAATCAACTATTCGTTCATGTTCCGTGGTCTGTCTGGTTCCGATTTCCCTCACTAGATGTCAGTGTTATGTGCATAAGTGCTCTGTACAAATAATTGTACATTTTATAGACACAACCTGTGTTTACAGAGACAAGTATGGTGCGTGCGCACGAATAAGCGTGGAAAACACACATCCGTATCTGCACACACACACATCTAAACACACAGATATATTCTCACTTGCATGTGGCAGCAATAACACTCATTAGAGCAAACAGATATTTTTATGTATTTTTTAAATATTTATTAGAGTATTTCAAACCCCCACCCACATTTGTTATATTTATTTACGCGCAAATACTCATAAGAAAGGCATAAAACCAAATCTTCTCTCCCAGGTATGGGTTAATTAGTACCACTAAACCATTATTAACACAATTCTTACAATCTCTCCTGCTGTTTGTCTCAGTGTTCTCGACAGACACCAAAGAAGAATCTGTAATGTGATTAGTCCCGGCCTGGCAGCTTGACTTCACCCACTTTCTCACCGGCATGATGTGACTTCTCTCTGTCTCTTCTATGAATATTTTCATAGCTTCTGATCTGACGAACTTAGGTCACTGGTGCCCCCTCCACAAGAATTTACTTGGGGCAACCAGACAGGCAAAAACGTCCTACCCTTTTACACTTATATCAACCAAATGCAGGTGACAATTCTACTCCATCAGCTTCTTTTCTCGTGCTTCCCGCCTGTGGAACTGTTATGTCGCCAAGTATAAATGAATAACTCAACAACAGAATCAGAATATAAGTTGTATTCCGCGGAAAGACGGTTAGTATGTACAGAAGTGATTAGTAATATTTACAATAGTAAGATACAAGAGTCCAATCTGTCGTAAGACGCGTGTATACGTGATTACTTCCGGTACGCCACCGGAAGTGTGACTAACTCTTCACTGACTCGCACTGACTCTTCAGTAACTCGTTAGTGACTCTCTACGACCCTCTACCACTCTCCTGTAGAGAATCCACCATTGCTATATATAGCAATGGGAACAGTCCATTATGGGGAACAGTCCATTTGTAGTCAAATAGGAGCGGCGCCCTAACAGGAACTTCCTTCCATATATTGCTTTCCCGACAGCTACAACCTCCAAGAATTTAAATTCAAAGTCAATTCCCATCTCTTATTCACTTAACTCAAGCCCTTTCTACATCACCCCATTGGAGTAGATAGACTAAACTATCGCCCGGTTCACACTCCACCCACGTCTATTGAACAGGTGTAGAGGCTCATCCCTTGTTCCCTGTTTAAGATGTGGTTTCCGGTTTTCTCTTTTCCAATCTTACTCTTACGTAGCCCCCTGCGCAACAGTGGCGTTACCGCCTTGCTTGGGGTGATATGATTAAAAAAAATGTATTCTGTTCTTTTTCTTTCTCGCTACCTTCACAACTGTCTTCACTCCTGTGTTCACATCCTTCTCTTGCCCTTACTTTTTCACCCTCTCTAGCTGGTTCGTCTTTCTCTTCACTCTCCTCCTGCCTAAATCTTTAACTCTCTTATGTAGCCCTCCGCACATCAGTGGCGGTACTGTCTTGCTTAGGGTGAAATGATTAATTTTTTTCATAATCTGCAAAGGGTTGATAAACGGTAAAAAATAAATAAATGAATCAACCAACCCATACCTTCCTACTCTGTTACTCTTTTGGTTGTTTATCATCCATCTCAAGAAGGCAGTAAATTATCAGTGGAGTACTAGAGGCATTATGTTATCTCGGGAAGGCAGTAAATGATCATTGGAGTACTAGAGGCATTATGTTATCTCAGAAAGGCAGTAAATTATCAGTGGAGTACTAGGGGCATTATGTAATCTCAGGAAGGCAGTAAATGATCATTGGAGTACTAGAGGCATTATGTTATCTCAGGAAGGCAGTAAATTATCAATGGAGTACTAGGGGCATTGTGTAATCTCAGGAAAGCAGTAAATGATCAGTGGAGTACTAGAGGCATTATGTTATCTCAGGAAGGCAGTAAATGATCAGTGGAGTACTAGAGGCATTATGTTATCTCAGGAAGGCAGTAAATTATCAGTGGAGTACTAGGGGCATTGTGTAATCTCAGGAAAGCAGTAAATGATCAGTGGAGTACTAGAGGCATTATATTATCTCAGGAAGGCAGTAAATTATCAGTGGAGTACTAGGGACATTTTGTAATCTCAGGAAAGCAGTAAATGATCAGTGGAGTACTAGAGGCATTATGTTATCTCAGGAAAGCAGTAAATGATCAGTGGAGTACTAGAAGCATTATGTAATCTCAGGAAGGCAGTAAATGAACAGTGGAGTACTAGAGGCATTATGTTATCTCAGGAAGGCAGTAAATTATCAGTGGAGTACTAGGGGCATTGTGTAATCTCAGGAAAGCAGTAAATGATCAGTGGAGTACTAGAGGCATTATGTAATCTCAGGAAGGCAGTAAATGATCAGTGGAGTACTAGAGGCATTATGTTATCTCAGGAAGGCAGTAAATTATCAGTGGAGTACTAGAGGCATTATGTTATCTCAGGAAAGCAGTAAATGATCAGTGGAGTACTAGAGGCATTATGTTATCTCAGGAAGGCAGTAAATGATCAGTGGAGTACTAGAGGCATTATGTTATCTCAGGAAGGCAGTAAATTATCAGTGGAGTACTAGGGGCATTGTGTAATCTCAGTAAAGCAGTAAATGATCAGTGGAGTACTAGAGGCATTATGTAATCTCAGGAAGGCAGTAAATGATCAGTGGAGTACTAGAGGCATTATGTTATCTCAGGAAGGCAGTAAATTATCAGTGGAGTACTAGAGGCATTATGTTATCTCAGGAAAGCAGTAAATGATCAGTGGAGTACTAGAGGCATTATGTTATCTCAGGAAGGCAGTAAATGATCAGTGGAGTACTAGAGGCATTATGTTATCTCAGGAAGGCAGTAAATTATCAGTGGAGTACTAGAGGCATTATGTTATCTCAGGAAGGCAGTAAATTATCAGTGGAGTACTAGAGGCATTATGTTATCTCAGGAAGGCAGTAAATGATCAGTGGAGTACTAGAGGCATTATGTTATCTCAGGAAGGCAGTAAATTATCAGTGGAGTACTAGGGGCATTGTGTAATCTCAGGAAAGCAGTAAATGATCAGTGGAGCACTAGAGGCATTATGTTATCTCAGGAAGGCAGTAAATTATCAGTGGAGTACTAGAGGCATTATGTTATCTCAGGAAAGCAGTAAATGATCAGTGGAGTACTAGAGGCATTATGTTATCTCAGGAAGGCAGTAAATAATCAGTGGAGTACTAGAGGCATTATGTTATCTCAGGAAGGCAGTAAATTATCAGTGGAGTACTAGGGGCATTGTGTAATCTCAGGAAAGCAGTAAATGATCAGTGGAGAACTAGAGGCATTATGTAATCTCAGGAAGGCAGTAAATGATCAGTGGAGTACTAGAGGCATTATGTTATCTCAGGAAGGCAGTAAATTATCAGTGGAGTACTAGAGGCATTATGTTATCTCAGGAAAGCAGTAAATGATCAGTGGAGTACTAGAGGCATTATGTTATCTCAGGAAGGCAGTAAATGATCAGTGGAGTACTAGAGGCATTATGTTATCTCAGGAAGGCAGTAAATTATCAGTGGAGTACTAGGGGCATTGTGTAATCTCAGGAAAGCAGTAAATGATCAGTGGAGTACTAGAGGCATTATGTAATCTCAGGAAGGCAGTAAATGATCAGTGGAGTACTAGAGGCATTATGTTATCTCAGGAAGGCAGTAAATTATCAGTGGAGTACTAGGGGCATTGTGTAATCTCAGGAAAGCAGTACATGATCAGTGGAGTACTAGAGGCATTATGTAATCTCAGGAAGGCAGTAAATGATCAGTGGAGTACTAGAGGCATTATGTTATCTCAGGAAGGCAGTAAATGATCAGTGGAGTAATTGAGGCATTATGTTATCTCAGGAAAGCAGTAAATGATCAGTGGAGTACTAGAGGCATTATGTTATCTCAGGAAGGCAGTAAATGATCAGTGGAGTACTAGAGGCATTATGTTATCTCAGGAAGGCAGTAAATTATCAGTGGAGTAGTAGGGGCATTGTGTAATCTCAGGAAAGCAGTAAATGATCAGTGGAGTACTAGAGGCATTATGTTATCTCAGGAAGGCAGTAAATTAACAGTGGAGTACTGGGGGCATTGTGTAATCTCAGGAAAGCAGTAAATGATCAGTGGAGTACTAGAGGCATTATGTTATCTCAGGAAGGCAGTAAATTATCAGTGGAGTACTAGGGGCATTGTGTAATCTCAGGAAAGCAGTAAATGATCAGTGGAGTACTAGAGGCATTATGTAATCTCAGGAAGGCAGTAAATGATCAGTGGAGTACTAGAGGCATTATGTTATCTCAGGAAGGCAGTAAATTATCAGTGGAGTACTAGAGGCATTATGTTATCTCAGGAAAGCAGTTTAATGATCAGTGGAGTACTAGAGGCATTATGTTATCTCAGGAAGGCAGTAAATGATCAGTGGAGTACTAGAGGCATTATGTTATCTCAGGAAGGCAGTAAATTATCAGTGGAGTACTAGGGGCATTGTGTAATCTCAGGAAAGCAGTAAATGATCAGTGGAGTACTAGAGGCATTATGTAATCTCAGGAAGGCAGTAAATGATCAGTGGAGTACTAGAGGCATTATGTTATCTCAGGAAGGCAGTAAATGATCAGTGGAGTACTAGAGGCATTATGTTATCTCAGGAAGGCAGTAAATTATCAGTGGAGTACTAGGGGCATTGGGTAATCTCAGTAAAGCAGTAAATGATCAGTGGAGTACTAGAGGCATTATGTAATCTCAGGAAGGCAGTAAATGATCAGTGGAGTACTAGAGGCATTATGTTATCTCAGGGAAGCAGTAAATGATCAGTGGAGTACTAGAGGCATTATGTTATCTCAGGAAAGCAGTAAATGATCAGTGGAGTACTAGAAGCATTATGTAATCTCAGGAAGGCAGTAAATAATCAGTGGAGTACTAGAGGCATTATGTTATCTCAGGAAGGCAGTAAATTATCAGTGGAGTACTAGGGGCATTGTGTAATCTCAGGAAAGCAGTAAATGATCAGTGGAGTACTAGAGGCATTATGTAATCTCAGGAAGGCAGTAAATGATCAGTGGAGTACTAGAGGCATTATGTTATCTCAGGAAGGCAGTAAATTATCAGTGGAGTACTAGAGGCATTATGTTATCTCAGGAAAGCAGTAAATGATCAGTGGAGTACTAGAGGCATTATGTTATCTCAGGAAGGCAGTAAATGATCAGTGGAGTACTAGAGGCATTATGTTATCTCAGGAAGGCAGTAAATTATCAGTGGAGTACTAGGGGCATTGTGTAATCTCAGGAAAGCAGTAAATGATCAGTGGAGAACTAGAGGCATTATGTAATCTCAGGAAGGCAGTAAATGATCAGTGGAGTACTAAAGGCATTATGTCATCTCAGGAAGGCAGTAAATTATCAGTGGAGTACTAGAGGCATTATGTTATCTCTGGAAAGCAGTAAATGATCACTGGAGTACTAGAGGCATTATGTTATCTCAGGAAGGCAGTAAATGATCAGGTGGAGTACTAGAGGCATTATGTTATCTCAGGAAGGCAGTAAATTATCAGTGGAGTACTAGGGGCATTGTGTAATCTCAGGAAAGCAGTAAATGATCAGTGGAGTACTAGAGGCATTATGTAATCTCAGGAAGGCAGTAAATGATCAGTGGAGTACTAGAGGCATTATGTTATCTCAGGAAGGCAGGAAATTATCAGTGGAGTAATAGAGGCATTATGTTATCTCAGGAAAGCAGTAAATGATCAGTGGAGTACTAGAGGCATTATGTTATCTCAGGAAGACAGTAAATGATCAGTGGAGTACTAGAGGCATTATGTTATCTCAGGAAGGCAGTAAATTATCAGTGGAGTAGTAGGGGCATTGTGTAATCTCAGGAAAGCAGTAAATGATCAGTGGAGCACTAGAGGCATTATGTTATCTCAGGAAGGCAGTAAATGAACAGTGGAGTACTGGGGGCATTGTGTAATCTCAGGAAAGCAGTAAATGATCAGTGGAGTACTAGAGGCATTATGTTATCTCAGGAAGGCAGTAAATTATCAGTGGAGTACTAGGGGCATTGTGTAATCTCAGGAAAGCAGTAAATGATCAGTGGAGTACTAGAGGCATTATGTAATCTCAGGAAGGCAGTAAATGATCAGTGGAGTACTAGAGGCATTATGTTATCTCAGGAAGGCAGTAAATTATCAGTGGAGTACTAGAGGCATTATGTTATCTCAGGAAAGCAGTTTAATGATCAGTGGAGTACTAGAGGCATTATGTTATCTCAAGGAAGGCAGTAAATGATCAGTGGAGTACTAGAGGCATTATGTTATCTCAGGAAGGCAGTAAATTATCAGTGGAGTACTAGGGGCATTGTGTAATCTCAGGAAAGCAGTAAATGATTAGTGGAGTACTAGAGGCATTATGTAATCTCAGGAAGGCAGTAAATGATCAGTGGAGTACTAGAGGCATTATGTTATCTCAGGAAAGCAGTAAATGATCAGTGGAGTACTAGAGGCATTCTGTTATCTCAGGAAGGCAGTAAATTATCAGTGGAGTACTAGGGGCATTGTGTAATCTCAGTAAAGCAGTAAATGATCAGTGGAGTACTAGAGGCATTATGTTATCTCAGGAAGGCAGTAAATTATCAGTGGAGTACTAGGGACATTGTGTAATCTCAGGGAAGCAGTAAATGATCAGTGGAGTACTAGAGGCATTATGTTATCTCAGGAAAGCAGTAAATGATCAGTGGAGTACTAGAAGCATTATGTAATCTCAGGAAGGCAGTAAATGATCAGTGGAGTACTAGAGGCATTATGTTATCTCAGGAAGGCAGTAAATTATCAGTGGAGTACTAGGGGCATTGTGTAATCTCAGGAAAGCAGTAAATGATCAGTGGAGTACTAGAGGCATTATGTAATCTCAGGAAGGCAGTAAATGATCAGTGGAGTACTAGAGGCATTATGTTATCTCAGGAAGGCAGTAAATTATCAGTGGAGTACTAGGGGCATTGTGTAATCTCAGGAAAGCAGTAAATGATCAGTGGAGTACTAGAGGCATTATGTTATCTCAGGAAGGCAGTAAATTATCAGTGGAGTACTAGGGACATTGTGTAATCTCAGGAAGGCAGTAAATGATCAGTGGAGTACTAGAGGCATTAAGAAATCTCAGGAAGGCAGTAAATGATCAGTGGAGTACTAGAGGCATTATGTTATCTCAGGAAGGCAGTAAATTATCAGTGGAGTACTAGGGGCATTGTTTTATCTCAGGAAAGCAGTAAATGATCAGTGGAGTACTAGAGGCGTTATGTTATCTCAGGAAGGCAGTAAATTATCAGTGGAGTACTAGGGACATTGTGTAATCTCAAGAAAGCAGTAAATGATCAGTGGAGTACTAGAGGCATTATGTAATCTCAGGAAGGCAGTAAATTATCAGTGGAGTACTAGGGACATTGTGTAATCTCAGGAAAGCAGTAAATGATCAGTGGAGTACTAGAGGCATTAAGAAATCTCAGGAAGGCAGTAAATGATCAGTGGAGTACTAGAGGCATTATGTTATCTCAGGAAGGCAGTAAATTATCAGTGGAGTACTAGGGACATTGTGTAATCTCAGGAAAGCAGTAAATGATCAGTGGAGTACTAGAGGCATTAAGAAATCTCAGGAAGGCAGTAAATGATCAGTGGAGTACTAGAGGCATTATGTTATCTCAGGAAGGCAGTAAATTATCAGTGGAGTACTAGGGACATTGTGTAATCTCAGGAAAGCAGTAAATGATCAGTGGAGTACTAGAGGCATTATGTAATCTCAGGAAGGCAGTAAATGATCAGTGGAGTACTAGAGGCATTATGTTATCTCAGGAAGGCAGTAAATTATCAGTGGAGTACTAGCGGCATTGTGTAATCTCAGGAAGGCAGTAAATTATCAGAGTACTAGGGGCATTGTGTAATCAGGAAAGCAGTAAATGATCAGTGGAGTACTAGAGGTATTATGTTATTTCAGGAAGGCAGAAAATTATCAGTGAGGCACTAGGGGCATTGTGTAATCTCAGGAAAGCAGTAATGAACAAAGAGTACTAGAGGCATTATGTAATCTCAGGAAGGCAGTAAAATGACTAGTGGAGTACTAGAGGCATTATGTTATCTCAGGAAGGCAGAAATTATTAGTGGAGTATCAGAGGCATTATGTTATCTCAGGAAAGCAGTTTAATGATCAGTGGAGTACTAGAGGCATTATGTTATCTCAGGAAGGCAGTAAATGATCAGTGGAGTAATTAGAGGCATTATGTTATCTCAGGAAGGCAGAAATTATCAGTGGAGTACTAGGGGCATTGTGTAATCTCAGGAAAGCAGCAAATGATTAGTATACTAGGAGGCATTATGTAATCTCAGGAAGGCAGTAAATGATCAGTGGAGTAAGCCAGAGGCATTATGTTATCTCAGGAAGGCAGTAAATGATCAGTGGAGTAATAGAGGCATTATGTTATCTCAGGAAGGCAGTAAATTATCAGTGGAGTACTAGGGGCATTGTGTAATCTCAGTAAAGCAGTAAATGATCAGTGGAGTACTAGAGGCATTATGTTATCTCAGGAAGGCAGTTAATTATCAGTGAGTACTAGGGACATTGTGTAATCTCAGGGGAAGCAGTAAATGATCAGTGGAGTACTAGCATTATGTTATTCCCACAGGGGAAAGCAGTAAATGATCAGTGGAGTACTAGAAGCATTATGTAATTTCAGGAAGGCAGTAAATGATCAGTGGAGTACTAGAGGCATTATGTTGTCTCAGGAAGGCAGTAACTATCAGTGGAGTACTAGGGGGCATTGTGTAATCTCAGGAAAGTTGTGTAAATGATCAGTGGAGTACTAGAGGCATTATGTGTTATCTCAGGAAGGCAGTAAATGATCAGTGGAGTACTAGAGGCATTATGTTATCTCAGGAAGGCAGTAAATTATCAGTGGAGTACTAGGGGCATTGTGTAATCAGGAAAGCAGTAAATGATCAGTGGAGTACTAGAGGCATTATGTTGTCCTTACAGGGAAGGCAGTAAATTATCAGTGGAGTACTAGGGACATTGTGTGTAATCCTTGTGTTGGTAAATGATCAGTGGAGTACTAGAGGCATTAAGAAATCTCAGAAGGCAGTAAATGATCAGTGGAGTACTAGAGGCATTATGTTATCTTCAGGAAGGCAGTAAATTATCAGTGGAGTACTAGGGGCATTGTTTTATCTCAGGAAAGCAGTAAATGATCAGTGGAGTACTAGAGGCGTTATGTTATCTCAGGAAGGCAGTAAATTATCAGTGGAGTACTAGGGACATTGTGTAATCTCAGGAAAGCAGTAAATGATCAGTGGAGTACTAGAGGCATTATGTAATCTCAGGAAGGCAGTAAATTATCAGTGGAGTACTAGGGACATTGTGTAATCTCAGGAAAGCAGTAAATGATCAGTGGAGTACTAGAGGCATTAAGAAATCTCAGGAAGGCAGTAAATGATCAGTGGAGTACTAGAGGCATTATGTTATCTCAGGAAGGCAGTAAATTATCAGTGGAGTACTAGGGACATTGTGTAATCTCAGGAAAGCAGTAAATGATCAGTGGAGTACTAGAGGCATTAAGAAATCTCAGGAAGGCAGTAAATGATCAGTGGAGTACTAGAGGCATTATGTTATCTCAGGAAGGCAGTAAATTATCAGTGGAGTACTAGGGACATTGTGTAATCTCAGGAAAGCAGTAAATGATCAGTGGAGTACTAGAGGCATTATGTAATCTCAGGAAGGCAGTAAATGATCAGTGGAGTACTAGAGGCATTATGTTATCTCAGGAAGGCAGTAAATTATCAGTGGAGTACTAGGGGCATTGTGTAATCTCAGGAAGGCAGTAAATTATCAGTGGAGTACTAGGGGCATTATGTAATCTCAGGAAGGCAGTAAATGATAAGTGGAGTACTAGATGCGTTATGCAATATCAAGTTAGCAGTAAATGTTCAAGGAAGTATTTGCAGTCACTGTGTAATCTCAAGTATGCTATAAATGTTCAGTGAATTAATGAATCTATAAAATCTCAAGGTAACTGTAAATATTCAGGTTGTATTGTTGGCTTTATGCAATTCCGAGGAGGAAGTAAATGTTCAGGTTAGTATTGGAGGAGCTATGTAATCTTAACTAGGCAGTAAATGATGAGGGAATATTGAAATTTCTATGCAATATAAAGATGGTAGTAAATGTTTAGGGGAGTATTGGTGGCTCAATATAATCTCATTGAGACAGTAAATGTTAAGGCGAGTACTAAAGGTGTTCTGCTATCTGAAGGCGACAATAAATGTTCTGGATGCGTGATACAATATCAAAGAGGCAGTAAAAGATAAGAGGTGTATTGAAGGGTTATGTAATCTCAAGAAGACAGTATATGTTCAGGGGAGTACTTAAGGCATTATGTAATCTCAGGAAGCCAGTAAATGATCAGGGGAGTACGAAGACGATATGCAAAATGAAGGATACAGTAAATGTTCACAGGGTTATTGGTAGCTCTATGTAATCTCAATGACGCAGTAAATGTTCAGATGACTACTGAAGGTGATATCTAGTCACAAGGAGACAGTAAATATTCAGAAGAGTGCTGAAGGCGCTTTGCAATCTCAGTATAACGTTCAGAGTGTATTTGTGGCGTAATGCAATCTTAAAGAAGCAGTAAATATTCAGGGAATATTGGAGGCTCTATGTGCCCTCGAGAAGGCTGTAAATGTACAGGGTACTATTAGAGGGGCTATGTAATCTCAAGGTGGCAGAAAATGTTCACGGTAGTACTGGAGGCGTTATGAAATATCATGGAGGCAGTAAATGATCAAGGAAGTATTGAAGAAGCTACATAATCTCAAAAAAGCAGTATATGTTCAGAGAAGAACAAGAAGCGGTATGCAATCTCAAAGAAGCAGTAAATATTCAAGGAAGTACTGGAGCAATCTCAAGGGGACAGTGTGTGTTCAGGGGATTATTGTAGATGCTGTGTAATTGCAAAAAGGAAGTAAATGATCATGAGAGTGCTGAAAGCGCTATGCAATTCCAAGGCGGTATTGAAGGTTCAAGAGTCTCCCGGAGGTGTAATGCAATCTAAAGGAGGGAGAGAATTATCAGCGGAGTACTGTAGGCTCTATACAATGACAAAGAGGTAGTAAATGTTGAAGGGTATACTAGAGGCATTATGGAATCTCAATGTTCAGGGTAGTGTTTAGAGTAGTCGTGTATTCTCAAAGAGTAAGTAAATATTCTTGGTGTATTTGCTATACGCAAATACGCAATCTAGAGGAGGCAGTAAATGTTTGGGGGTGTATTGGAACTGCTATGCAATCTCAAAGAAGTAGTAAATGTTCATGGAGTATTAGAGGCTCTAAGTATTCAAGTGTATTATTGGTCGTGCTATATTATCTCAATGAGGCGGTAAATCTTCAAGGAAGTACTGGAGTCTTTATGCAATATCAAGGAAGCAATAAAGGATCAAAGGAATACTGAAGGCATTATGCTATCTCAAGAGAAAGTTAATGTTCAAGTGAGTGTTAGTGGCGCTGAGTAATCTCAAAGAGGCAATAAGTGTCCAGGTGAGTAGCGTAGGCTTTATGAAATCTTGATGAGCCTGTTAATGTTCAGGGGAGTATTGGTTTGTGGTATGACATTTCAATTATACAGTACATGTTCAGGTGTATATTAGAGGCGCTATGCAGTTTCAAGATGACAGTACATGTTCAGAGGAGTATTGCTGATGCTATACTATCTCTAAGAGCCAATAGGTTTTCAGGGGAGTATTGGAGGTACTATGTAATCACAAGGTAACAGTAAATGTTCATGGAACTATTGGTCGCGCTACGCAATCTTAAAGAGGCAGTAAATACTCAGGGAACTATTAGTCGTACAATTCATTCTTAAAGAGGCAGTAAATATTCAGGGAACTATTAGTCGTACTATTCAATCTTAACGAGGGATGAAATATCCAGGAAACTATTGGTCGCGCTATGCAATTTAAAGAGGCAGTAAATATTCAAAGAACTATTGGTTGCGCTATGCAATCTTAAAGAGGCAGTAAATATCCAGGAAATTATTGGTCGCACTATGCAATCTTAAGGAGGCAGTAAATATTCAGTGAACTATTGGTCGCACTATGCAATCTTAAGGAGGCAGTAAATATCCAGGAAACTATTGGTTGTGCTATGCAATCTTAAAGAGGCAGTAAATATCCAGGAAATTATTGGTCGCACTATGCAATCTTAAGGAGGCAGTAAATATTCAGTGAACTATTGGTCGTACTATTCAATCTTAAAGAGGCAGTAAATATTCAGGGAACTACTAAATACTGGTCACGTTATGCAATCTTAAAGAGGCAGTAAATATTCAGGGGTCTATTAGGCGTACTATTCAATGTTAAAGTGGCAGTAAATATTCAGTGAACTACTAACTACTGGTCACGCTATGTAATCTTAAAGAGGCAGTAAATATTCAGGGAACTATTGGTCGCGCTATACAATTTTAAAGAGGCAGTAAATATTCAGGGAACTATTAGGCGTACTATTCAAAGTTAAAGCGGTGGTAAATATTCAGTGAACTACTAAGTACTGGTCATGCTATGCAATCTTAAAGAGGCAGTAAATATTCAGCCGAGTACTAGACGTGCTAAAATATTTGGAATTAAGCAGTTTTTGCAGCTGGATTATATGAGAAACAATGTCGCCAAAACTACAAAGCTAATAATGACTTTGGCCTAAAATATCTTTCTCTAAAGACTGATGCAGTCAAAGAAATAAAAGCAAAGCTGTTGCAACAGATTACTCCATGGTTGCAGCTGTACAATCAATTAACACAATTCCCGTATCTAAAGCTGTCCAGAACCCAAGTTCTTCACCTTTTTCCAGCTGTCTGGGATTATTTCCCGCTGCGTTCAGTTCTCCAGGGTTATACAGTTGAATATTCCAATTATAAAGCAGTTTTCGTCATATGCTATCTAGGCATCTATTCTAACTGTCGTTGGCAAAAAAGAGGATGTTTTCATTACCAGGTTTGCCATAATTTTATCAGACTTGACTGTGAATTCAAGAGGCTTCCATTCCTCAGTGACGCTCATCTTCGCCACTTTCCATTAAAAAAAGAATAAGAACAATCGGTCAAGACTACTGGTGGCAGAAATGCAGGAAATTACAAATATGAAGTAGTGACAATTTACCCATTACATCCTGTATGAATGGATATATATATATATATATATATATATATATATATATATATATATATATATATATCCGCAGACAGATCTGCTCATCAGTACAGTTAGGCATCCGATTGCTTTTAGCCAGGATTGAAACCGGACCTAATTGTCATCAGTTGGTGATTCTACCGCTGAGCTATATATATATTAGAAAGAGATATTAGATATTACATCTTGTGTGGATACACACACACACACACACACACACACATATATATATATATATATATATATATATATATATATATATATAATAGAACAAAGTGTGTGAGAAGCCGTGAACGTTTTATTAAGTGTATATTTATTGTTTTTGTTATTATACATGATATGATACATTAATTGTCCATAATGGTATTTGTGACGCTACACATGTTTCGAGTCTAAAATTGACTCTCTTCAGGTGAATATATTTGTGGTTTTTCGTTTGAGTTTCTTTTATATATATATTAGAGAGCGAGAGAGAGAGAGAGTTCTCAATTTAAGTAATTAGTTCTTGAAAAAGTTAACAGTTAATTCGGAAATTGATTAAATCCTATCGCGATGTAATTATTTCTATAATATATTATACAATGGCAAACAATACAATAAAATAATACTAGCGCACCTGCGCAACAGAGTTTCCAAGGGGGCAGAGCTGCTTGACATTGCAAGAGTCAGGGATGGAGATCTAGCAGTGAATCAGTTCCATTAGGGTTATTAGAGAAAAGCGTGGGGAAATCCATCACCTGCGTAAGAGACTGAGTGATTCAAAAATTCATGGTGGGGACACCAGAAAGATCGGTGCCAGAGTTTGCCAGCCACTTGGCGTGGTGGATGCTAAAGACCCCAAGCACAAATATATGGGCAAACGGATGAGAAAAAATAGCCTTCTCAATATAATTGGAGATACTGTGAAGTACGTAATAGTCGGGAGATGAGGGGGACGATAGAGAAAGAAAAGAGAGCTAACCGAGCTTAACAGAGTGAGACGGAAACACATGAAATAATGATCTAGGGATTCAAGAGACATCACCCTAGCTAGTTCACTGACAGAAACACCAAGCCTATGCATATGGACATAAAACATAAAAGGGACGTAAAACTCAGAAAAGGGGATAAAAGGGTCAAGGTTAGCTTCGAAGAGGCCTAAGATGTCAGGTGAGTTTACTTAGAGGAAGGATTCAAAGCTGAGTTTATTAAGAGAGAGCCCTAGAGTAGAATCAGTCGGTCGCTGTATACATCATGCGTAGGAGGGAAACTGGCAAAGACTGCAGCATAATGGGGTTACATGGTTGCCCACCGGCGGTCCATGCAGGGACACTCATCCATGCGCGACATGGCACTACAAGAAACCCCGATATTATTCAACTGAGACAAAGATTTTGTAAAAATCTTTTGAGATTTAATAAAGCGAAGATCCGGAATTCACAACCCAAATAAGAAAAAAACCAGTGAACCCTTTAATTAATCCGTCTCCTTACTACTAAGTTTCTTAAAAAGATTTTTGTTATATAACATCTACTACATAACAAACAACAATTAGATGCATTTCTTTTGTATGACTTACACAAGGTTCGGGTTTCCCAAGATAGGCTAGTGGCGCAGTGTTGAGAGCATATACGGTAAGTAAACTACTGGCACTTCTACAGAAGGTAGTAAAAGAAGGTGAGATTAAAGGAATAAGCATCAATTTTAAGAAAATAGAATAGATAGTTGTCAGCACGATGAAAACAACTAACTGGTGACACCAAAATCAAGCAAGAACAAAAATTTTAATCTCAAGGAATGGTATTAACAGACGTCGGAAAATGTGAGACGCATTGGAATAGCGAAATATGCTTTTTAAAAGTTATTACAAACAAACAAACATTACAAACAAACAAACAAAAATGCATTGTCATTTAGTATCGGTCTTCTTATATGACCGTGAATGCTGGTCAACCTCGTCATAGACAGATATGAGATTTGAGGCAACAGAAGTGTGGTTCTAGAGAAGGATCTTGGGAATGAAGTGGCATGAATATGTAGGCAATGAGAAAGATTTTTAGGAAAATGGCAACAAAATGGGCTCTTAGAACCAGAAAAAGACACCTGAAATTTCTAGGGAACATAATGAGAAAAGAAATTTTGGAAAATTTAACACTCCTGTGAGAAATTGTGATGCAGGTGTGATGGAGGAAAGCAACGAATAACCTACGTAACATTTTTTTTGTTTTGTTTTCGTTAGAACAAGGATTAGGAGAAATAGGAAAAGGATAAACATTAGTAAGAGCTGCAAAAGAGAGAAATGTTTTGGAGAACTATGATCGCCTCCACCCTGAAGGGACAAGGCGCATAGCAGAAGAAGCAGAAACTACTTGAAGTTTCTATACAATAAGTTTCTTTAATATTTTTATTCGTATTATAACATGTTTTGTTTTGTTTTGTTTTTGTTTTTTTTTTGTTTTGTTTTGTTTTTTAGGATTTCCTTGGGTGTTTAGTTTTTGATAACAAACAACTGAAATGAAAAAAAAAGCTTCAGTTCATGCATTGTAGTTTTCTGGAATTATTTCAGACTAGCAGTATAGCCCGGCGTTGCTCGAGTGTAATGAAAGCCTTAAAATTAACCCATGGTCCTGGAGCTCAGACTCTTTGGACGTTGGCACGAAAGACTAAAATACCAATAGTTGTTTCCAGTTAAAGCGAAACCGTAGACTGAAAGAAAAATGAATGGATGTAAGCCAAATTTTAATTTCCTGGTATCGATATCAAATAAGGTTTTTCGTCGTAAACTGAATTTTGAAGGCTAAATAAGTCCTCTGAGTAAATGGTATCATGGCTGAGATTAAGAACTACAATTGTACCTACTTAGAGCCAAATCCAAAACAAAAACTAAAATAAAAGGGCTGAAAAAATACAGACATACAGACAGATAAACAGACACACACACAAACATCTTGCCTTTTATATATATATATATATATATATATATATATATATATATATATATATATATATATTATCGATTTTCTTCACTATTGTAAGAACTGCAACCTTGAAACTTCTGAATACCATTTCTTATGTCTTTGTCTATGAGTGTATCAAATTTGATTAAAATCGGACCACTCTTTCTATAACCAGATTTTTCGATTATCGATTTTCGATATTTATCGGGGGTATCTCGACACAAAACCTAGCTAAGAGCACTCGCAGACGCTTATAGTACAACTGTGTAAATTTTCAAGAAAATCGGTTCAGCCGTTTCGGAGTCTATAGGTAACGGACACACACACACACACCCAGACACACAGACAAAATTCCATTTGTTATATAAATTTAGATCTGAAAACTTAGACAGAAGCTACTCTAGTCAATTAATTTCTTGCTCGCTATGTTTCTTACAAGGTTTTGTTTTGAAGAAGATTTTTTTTTACTTGACTTTATATTCGATGGATGATTTTTATTTTTTATTCTGCTGAATGCTACATATAGGTTCTCTATGAAAAAGCACTGAGGTTGGAAAGTAGACACCAACCTAAGAAAATTATTGGCCTTGAAACTTGTTAACAGAATTGCCCAGAGAGTGACACGAAAGATGGAAATAGATACACAACGGTTATTATTATATACGTTTAATTACTAAAATTACTAAAGGAAGTAACTACTTCTAAATTTACAAGCTTAAGTCGAATTACTACCCCTTTCACTATAGTGTTTTGTACGGAAGATGTATCACAGTAATTATTATATAAGATTGATTATTAAAATTATTAAGGGAAATAACCCTTTATAAATATACTAGCTTTACCACCCTTTTCACTATAGAGTGTGACACGTAAGATATATATACACAACGGCAATTATTATACAAGGTGTCCATAAATTCCGTGGGCTCTTTAAAAATTATAACTTTATTCGTATTTGTGATAGAAATAATCTGTAAAAAATATTATAAAGTTTAATATGTACCTAGTTTTAAGTATAGTTATTGATACTAATGTAATGATTACAGGCATTAATGTAAATCAGTTGGCAAAAGTTTTCCGTGAACTGCAAAATCGTATTACCCTTTGTATTGCTAATGATGGAGGATATGTGGAAACTTAAGTAATATTTCAATGAAACCGTAAAAAATATAGATGTATTCTTTCTAATCCTTTTTGCAAATTATTTCTATCGCAAATACAAATCAAGTTATAATTTTTAAAGATGCACACGAACTTTATGGACACCCTGTATAATAGATGCTTATCTCTTGTTTCCTGTTTAGGATTGGGTTTCCAGTTCTTTGTAAAGTTTTCTCATTAATTTTTATTTACAATAGCCTCTTGCGCCTTAGTGGCCTTATAGTATGACTTGGGGTGAATTGATTTTTTTAAATGACTGAATTTGTCAATGATATTTTTTATGCAATTTAAGCGTGAATGAAAATTTTTGTGGGAAAAAAATATTTAATGAATTTAAAATTTTTTCTTTGAAAAAAGTATGAAATTCCAAATGCGCTTGCCCTATAGAAGAGTTTGAAAAAGTTTAAGCATATTTTTATAGCGAAAATTTTAAAATTTAATCTAATTCAGATTATAAGATCGAATTCCAAAATTTTCGCTATAAAAAAGTATGCTTAAGTTTTTATACTGTTATATGGCAAGCAAAAGTACATGTAATTTTTATTATAATTTCTATATCTTTTTTATGTGCCGTGTTCCTTCAAGACGTTAATGATCATGACTCTCCACTACTTCTTATTCTTTAAGCTCGTATAAAAGCAAAAAAAAGGATTGCTGAAAGTTACAAAGGATAAGAAGTTGTGGAGAGTCATGATCACCCGCGTCTTGAAGGGACACAGCATAAGAACAAAATAAAATTGTTGTTTTTTCACAATCTTTCCTACTCACATGTCTGTTGTCCATTTAAATAAGATTGTTTGGTTAATCGCTGTTTCCCTCTACTTCTTTTCTGTGTCTTAGTACTTTACTCAGATTCTGGAATGCGTCCTTCGCCATGCCAATTCGCCTTCGGATCTCTGTGCCACACTTTCCATCTCCTGTTAGAACACTTCCGAGGTATTTAAATTTTTGTACTTGCTTGATTCTAGTATTCCCCACCTGTCGTTTAAAATGTTTAAAATTATTGTTTTCTTTAAACGTTACGCCTCAGCTTCACTCACTTTCCCGCCGCCGTAACGTAATTGCGCCGTGCCTTTCCTAGAAATACTTCATTCGCCATAAGATGTGTAAACATGATGTCAAGTTCTGATTTTTAAAATCCTCAATACAGGACTGGTTGGGTGCCCCTGCTATTCACCCCGGAGTTCTTGACAATGTGATCGATCCCGACTTGATAGCTCAGCTACAGTCTCTCACCGGCGCTATGTGGCTTCCCTGTGGCTCTTCTACAAATACTTTCACGACGAGCTTAGCTCACTGATGTCCCCTCTGCATGAATTTACTCGAGCTACTAGACTAGCAACGAGGTCCAGTCCTTCTATAGTGAAACCAATAAAATGTAACCGCAGCTTCTACTAACCAGCTTCTTTTCCCTCACTTCTCGCGTGTGAAATCCCCGACAGCTACAGTCTCCAAGAATCAAAATGTAAGGTCAGTTGTCATCTCCTATCTCTGTGACTTGCATCCTTTCCCTCATGTTCTTTTCTCCGTCCACTCTACTCTCATCACACCAGTATTCTCATCCTCTTACTGTTGCGAGATCTTCCCGTTTTCTATGATAATGAACTCGACTTGAGTATACATATACTCCTGCCATAGTGAAATACGTTAGACATTGGGAGAGTACCGGAACTGATCCGTAAGTTACCGAACGATACCGAAGTTACATAGAGAATACCGCGTCAGTAGTCATAGTAGCTCTGAGCTCCACTCAGCCAGAATAGTATTACACGAATATATGATTTCCAGCACGGCTTCAATTCAAAGACTTATATATATATATATATATATATATATATATATATATATATATATATATAATAAACTAAATCTAAAAGTGAGCCAAAAGTCTTTTATCTCACTTTTAGTTTATTGCATTTTTGCTCTACTTTCGTATTGAGCTCTCTACTGTTAATGTTTTCGTCTTGTTTTTTTTTTCTTTCAAACAAGCTCTTGACTCATTGTTATTGGGCTTTGTTTGTTTCTTTTTTTTCTTGCCCCTTTAACCCACTTGGTAGTCCTCGTTGGGTTTGACGACTTACGTTACTGATTTGTTAGCGTTAGTATTTTCTGACTTTGGTCTTTATTAGTGCTACTGTATTGTTGGTACGTATAGTAATATATATATATATATATATATATATATATATTACTATACGTACCAATATATATATATATATATATATATATATATATATATATTCCTTACTGATTGTATTCCTGGATTAGTAACCTGTGTTCCAGTTGTATCTTTACGTTTAATATAACCTATTTTTCTATCTCAAATATCTGTGTTGTTCATTATTTTATCCACAACACTTACCCATTCTCTGACACCCCTATATCTTGTTCCTCTTTCTCATCAATCACTTTCCTCCTATGTAACCCCTTGCACACCAGTGGCAGTAAAACTGACTTGCTTGGGGTGAAATGATTTTTTAAAAAATGTAATTAAAAGAAAAAGAAACCATACTTTTCCACAATTCATATATTTCAGGAAATACTCTCCACAAATACCATGAGAATTTATATAAAAAATTTACAGATGTCATACAGTGAATGTGATCGGAATTAGGTAAAAGTGGAAACTCTGTTTAGTAACTGAAAACTTGATCTATCTGTTGGTTCATATTGTACTTTCGGTACCTGTTTTAGAGTCAGAAATGCATCAAAATGAACTGTCCTAAAGTAACGTGCACAGAGTAATCACGGGTGACATTCAACGAACCTAATATATAGACCAAATGATAAATGTTTTGTTTTTTGGTTTTTTTAATCGTATCGCCCCAAGCAAGGCATTTTACTGCTACTGTTGTGCAGAGGGTTACATAGGAGGAATGTTATGAGAGTGAGAGGTTGCAGGGGTGTCAGGAAGAGAGTAGGAGAGGGAAGAGATTACTGATGAGAGTGGGGTGGACTAGAAGGAATTTTATGAGGAGTGAGTGGTTGCAGGGGGTGTCATGAAAAGAGTAAGAGAGGGAAGAGATTACTGATGAGAGTGGGGTGATATAGAAAAGCATGAGAGAGAGGATGTAAGTCAGTGAGACAGGAGATGATATTGACTTTACATTTAAATTCTTGGAGATTGTAACTGTCAGGAAAGCAAATATGCGGAAGAGAATTCCACAGGCGGGAAGTTCGAGAAAAGAAGCTGATGGAGTAGAATTTCCGTTTACAATTTATTGGTTCCACAGTAAAAGTGTGGGACCTAGTTGCTAATCTTGTGGCTCGAGGAAATTGTTTTTTTTTTTTGTTTTTTTTATCTGCTACAAAGTTCCTCTGGCTTACAGAAAGTAACAAGAAAACGGCAATATGATGATACTGGCTGAAATTGTCACACAAACATTTATTTTACAATTATAATTTGATGATTGATTGATTGATTGATTGATTGATTGATTGATTGTGGAGCATCCATTCTCTGATGGCATTTCCAATAGGACAACTCACAAATGAGATAAAGGTTTTGTAAAAATCTATTGAAAGCGAAGCTCCAAAATAAAAACAGTGACAGACAGATTCACGAAGCGTAAAGAGGCACCGAGCACCTTCGAGACGTGACAGATTGGTTGGTTGGTTGATTTTATTTAGCGGCGCTTAAAATTACTGTGGATTATTTAATGCCGAAATCTAAATACAGTATTGCCTTGACTTTTGAGTTTAATTTGTTCAGTGACGGAACTCGTAACTCAAATAACCCGTGTGTCAAATCAATGATTTGAAATGACATTAATCTGTTCCGACCACCCTTGGATCTCAAACTACTTGAGGATCGAGCAAAAAGAACTGAATAACTGAATCTTATTCACTGATTTTTGCCCTTTTCACCAAGCTTTCCTCACTTTCATATGCATCGATTTTCGATAAAACCCTGTCTAATAAATTTCATTTCGTCCTCCCTTTTCAAAATGTTTCTGAAACGAGTTAGATCATCTTTCAACACTCTACTAAACCATATCGATAATTGTGAGGCATATCATGATGTCATAGTGCTCCTTCCAGAACTCTTCAAAGGTGAGGTTCGTACTCTCTGTCTTAAAGTAGGGACAGAACAGGTGCTTAAATCATACGGACAAAAATTTTGAGGTAATACTCACCTGCCACTTTTTGTGGTGGGTGGCATATGACCAAATCTGACCAGCTCTGACAAGTTCTAACCAGATAAGACCATTCTGGTACCCAGTTACCGGGTAATATTTGACCAATGGCCTGAGCGTTTGCGCTCGGATTCCCACGTTAAAAAATGACCTTGTGTCACGTCTGGCTCCAGTGGGGGAGTAGAGTAGATATCTACTCAACTGCCTTCATATTCGTGCTCACTGCCTCACCCTGCCTGACAACAGAGTGAATGCCGGTCCTCTTTTTTAAATTCTTGAACCAGCCATGATTGGCTTTAAACGGCTCGCACGATGCCTTGTCTGTCAAAGTACCTGACATCTGCTGCAGTAAATCAGCGTAAATAGCTCGTGTGTGGTACAGTGGATATCGGCTCGGAACGAGAAACCGGGGAGCCGAGTTCGAATTCCAGCTGAATCCATTGTATTCACTTACGCGCAAATACCCTTGAGAAAGGTATTAATCCGTCTCTTCCTTCCAGTTATGGGTTAAATAACAGGACAGATTGGGTTCTATAGCCTTGGTCGGCAACCAGTCTACCGCAGAAAGCAATAGCAACCTACTGCGGGATAATCATATGCCCAGTCTGTCATGTCTCTTTGGAGAGATGATCGCCCAAACGTGTATCACGTATGGCACTTAACTGACTTCTCACAGATTATAACCCCCGTCATGGAATTTCCTGCGAGCTGCTTCTCTGTAAACCATACTTTCAGCAGTTTCTCCATACTTTCATGGATAGATTGCCGCTGTTCAGAAATTATTTTAACGCCCTTGGCTGGCGTTATAAGCTTTTATCAACTGCATCTGCTTCAGTATGGTGCTGATCGTGGAAATTCTACTTACGTATGACTTCACCAAGTCGACTTCACACACACACAGACATTGGTCATGGTTTTCGATAATTTCTTTAATTAAATGCACATCATTCGTATTTTTCCTTATCGGTACTGTCTTTAGCACCAATTTTCTTCGAAACCGATGGTTGAAAGAACGATATTCTGCAAAATAGCCGCAAGCACAAAAGCGAATAAAACACTCAGGCTTTAAGTGCAAGCTAACCGATTCAAAAGAACGAGTCACGAGATGCAGGGCGGATGTTGTGACGTTCACTATGACGTTCGCTGCGCCAAATAACGATGGGGTATCTGAAGTAACCTGAATATTCGACGTCAACACAGCGACAGAGAGTGACAGAGAGCACGGCTTGTATCTCGATAAATTTGTTAGTTGGGATACTCGTAAGTCAAGGTATCACTGAATTTTTTCTTTTCAACTATAGATAATATTGTACTTTCAAAGTAAACGTATATTTTCTAAATATATAATTTATAGATTATAGAATGTATTTTTTAAATATTCGTATATTCACGCTTCACTGACGAATGGAAACGCGAATTATAAATTAAAAATTTAAACAACAAATTTAAAAATCTCTTCAAAATCCAATAAATGTCCTACAAATACGTGTCGAAGTCATTTAGTAAATTTAATGTAAGGAATTTGTAAAAGTAATGCTTACTTTTTTGTTTAAAGCATTAGGAAAAACGTTTATTTATGCACGGTATCCTGTGTGGTCAGAGATCAACAACTATAAATATATATTTCAACTAGCAGTATAGCCCGGCGTTGCTCGGGTGTAATGAAAGCTTTAAAACTAATCCATGGTCCTGGAGCTCAGACTCTTTGGACGTTGGCACGAAAGACTAAAATATCAATAGTTGTTTCCAGTTAAAGCGAAACCGTAAACTGAAAGAAAAATGAATGGATGTAAGTCAAATTTTGATTTCCTGGTATCAAGTTTTTTTCGTCGTAAACTGAATTTTGAAGGCTAAATAAGTCCTCTGAGTAAATGGTATCACAGACTAAGAACTACAATTATACCTACTTAGAGCCAAACCCGAAGCAGAAACTAAAATAAAGGGGCTGAAAAAATACAGACATACAGGCAAATAAACAGACACACACACACAAACATCTTGCCTTTTATATATATATATATTATCGATTTTCTGCACTATTGTAAGAACTGCAATCTTGAAACTTCTGAATATCGTTTCTTATGTCTTTGTCTGTGAGTGTATCAAATTTGATTAAAATCGGACCATTCCTTCTATAACCCAGACTCAATAAGGTAGCCAACATCAAGTGCCTTGAGGAGATAGCGTGGCCTAGCTCAATATGGTGGCTGCTAGAAGATCTTATAGGCTGGCAATAGAACTCTGCACCATACCACACCAGCAGGAGGACTCAATCATGGCTGTAAAAGAATTTCTGCAACCTCATCACCACTTACATCTGGCCACCTAACTGCCTACAATCCCTTTGATTGTGTGAGGAGCAGTTGAGCGAGAGACCAAAAAACTCCTTGTAACACCAAAAATGTATTGAAGGAAAATATTATAGTAGCATTCACCAACTTAAATAAGGAGACCACCCGGAAGAGATGCAGAAGATTCCGAAGCCCTCTGGAGGACGAGTTAAAGCCAATGGTGTGTTTACTGAATAAATCTACTCTTCAGTATTTGAAGATATTTTTCTGTAATTTTGGTAAATATCTTTTAAAATGTGATCTCAATATTATTAACATTTTTGCGTCGTTTATACGACAGTTTATCCATCGCAATATTTATATATATATATATATATATATATATATATAGAGAGAGAGAGAGAGAGAGAGAGAGAGAGAGAGAGAGAGAATCGCCGACTGACGCCAATTCGGTTGGGTTTCGATCCTGGGGTAGGAAGCGACCGGAGTCTAAGCAGTACTGATGAGCTGTAATACAGCGAAACAGATCTGTCTGCGGATGACTATAGTATATATATATATATATATATATATATATATATATATATATATATAACCCAACCCCAAACATATCACTCTCTTATATCGTAGCCAAATGCAAACCAACTACCAACTAGATGAAAATATCCTAAAAAAACTCATAAACACTAATATCTCTCCGACAGACCCCAACAAAAGAATTAAATTTATCATATATTATGCTAAATCCACAACATCCAACTCAATCGTCCGCAACGACTCCTCCCCCACCGTTAGCGATTTGCAAAAAAACAATGTAGTGTATAAATTCATATGCCCCCTTTCGAGAATGTATCTCTAACAAACTAAATAACACCTACATTGGACATACTACTAACTCGCTTTCGCGGAGACTTACATTGCACTTAAATGAAAATTCTAACATATTCCGACATTTAAAACACCACGGCTATCAACACACACTTCTTAGGAAAACACTTGTTGAAAATACGCATATACTTAGACAAGAAAATAATAAACGAAAACTTAAAATTCTAGAACCTATCTACATCAAATAGTTTAAACCTAGCCTAAATAAAATAAATTTCGACACCTCTACTAACATACTTCAATGCCTATAATCGAAGGGAGAGGTCATAGTTATTATGCTTACCCCCTACACCATAGTAGCAGCAGTTCCCAGACCAATCCCTCATGCCACTATACACTCAATTGAACAAAACACCCACTACCACCATTCCTTCTCGGCCTACAGCCATGTGCGACACAAAAAATGGACCTGTCTAATTTTCTCTGTATAACTCCACTCTGTTAAAAATAATTTAAATGTTCTATGTTCACTGAACATTAAATGTTCATCCTTTGATAATGGCTTATGTAAGCCGAAAGCACAGACCTGATAAAAAAATCAACAATTATTGCGATTTCTTGTCGTCTTTCCATGACAACACTATCAAGCTAATCAGATCATACGAACGGATCTTACACAAAATAAATAGACAGAACTTGTCTATATTATTCAATGAAACCTGTATGAAGGAAAAATGCTGCCAAAGATAAAATATTACAACCATACACCACAAAAATAATAAGCTACATCAGAGACAGTATGCATTTCCTAATTTTCATACCACAAAAAGTAGACCCAGATACACTCATAGTAACATTTAACGTGAACTGCCTGTACAGAAACATGCCCCATGAACTAGGTAAACAGGCCATTACATTTTGGATTGAAAAACACATAGAAATACTTCCCACGCGCTTCACAAAAGAATTTAATATACAAAGTATGGAACAAATTTTAGACAACAATTCATTCGAGTTTAACAACCAAAATTTAATTCAAACAACAGGTACCACAATGGCGACAAAAATGGCAATACTCACACGAGCATATCTAGAAGAAAACCTATACAACCAAATAGGACGTAAATATGGGGAAGACATAAAAACAGAATTCACTAAATCATGGAAGCGATAGCTAGATGATAGTTTTATCTTTTGGAGATCAACATGGGGAGACATAAATAAACTAAACAATCTACATCAAAAGTTGCAACACAAAATTAAGTTCACGCTAGAATGTAGCTAGAATGAATTGCCATTCCTAGACATACTCATAAAACACAAAAACGATTACATCATCACAGACATTTACCATAAACCCACATTATGGACACTTAATATATCATACAAAAGGCAAGTAATATTAATAATGATAACAACAATAAATCTACAGTTTTAACAAATCGTTCACGGCTTCTCGCACTTTTTTCTTCTATACCAATTTATCTCGTCGGAACAACCCCTATTTCTGTTTATATATATATATATATATATATATATATATATATATATATATATATATATATATTTAGAACAACACGGTTATCAACGCACACTTCTGAGAAAAACGCTTGTTGATAACACGTACATACTCAAACAAGAAAATAATAAGCAGAAACTAAAAATCCTCGAAGCACTCTACATTAAACAGTTTAAACCTGGTTTGAATACAATCAATTTCGATATTTCCAACAACGTACTCAAATGTCTGTAATCAGACCAGGGACCACAACACCACTATTTTGTCACTGTCTTCGGCCATCCGCCACGGTAGGGATGGACTTATATTTTCAATTCAATTATCTTTATTGTTAATAGCTTAAATGTTCTATGTTTACTGTGTGTTATTATTTACTCTTTGATAATGGCTTATGTGAGCCGAAAGCTTAGACCTGATAAAAAATTCAACAAATACTGTGATTTTTTGTTGTCTTTTAACGACATCACCATCAAGTATATCAGACGGTATGAACGGATCCTACACAAAATTAATAGACAAAACTTGTCTATATTATTCAATGAAACCTGCATTAATGAAAAAATGCTGCCAAAATACACACAATATATATATATATATATATATATATATATATGAAGTAACAAACAAGTGTGTGTACATCCACGAAACTCAGAAAAGACATGCAAAATGTCAACGAACAAATTCGTTTTATATGCACGCACATACACACACATATAAATGCACACACACACACATAGATAGATAGATAGATAGATAGATAGATAGATAGATAGATAGATAATGAACAGAATGAGATAGATAGATAGATAGATAGATAGATAGATAGATAGATAGATAGATAATAAACAGAATGAGATAAGAAATAGAATAGATAGATAGATAGATAGATAGATAGATAGATAGATAGATAAGAAAATAGATAGATAGATAGATAAGAATAGAATAGATAGATAGATAGATAGATAGATAGATAGATAGATAGATAGATAATGAACAAAATGAGATAGATAGATAGATAGATAGATAGATAGATAGATAGATAGATAAGATAGATAGATAGATATCAACCCACTGATAGATAGATAGATAGATAGATAGATAAGATAGATAGATAACCCACTAGATAGATAGATAGATAGATAGATAGATAGATAGATAGATATCAACCCACTGAGATAGATAGATAGATAGATAGATAGATAGATAGATATCAACCCACTGATAGATAGATAGATAGATAGATAGATAGATAGATAGATAGATAGATAGATATCAACCCACTGAGATAGATAGATAGATAGATAGATAGATAGATAGATAGATAGATAGATAGATCTTAAGCAGTTGTTGAGACAGAGATGTTGCTTTACTCTGATTGGTCCACATTGTACATACAACAATGCCTCCCTGATTAACGGGGTTTTGCTTGTTTTTAACCTTTTAAAACCATTCAATTTGAAATAAACCACATCACTTGACAAGACAAGTGTCGAAACAAAATAGCTACTTTTGTAGTGATATTATAACATATCCATGTTATAATTTCTGAATAAATATTATTAGCTCTACTTTGTATTGAGCACTTTTTTAAGAATCGTGTTTCTTTGGATAAGAAATATTATTCCATCCATACGTACCCGATAGATAGATAGATAGATAGATAGATAGATAGATAGATAGATAGATAGATAATCTATCTTAACCTTCTTAAATCCTTCCCTTTCCTTTTTTTATACTTTCTATTTTGTATATCTCCTTTAACTCTTTATTTTACTTAGGTGTCTTTTCTTCACTATCTCACTTTTTCTTTAAGTCTTTCTTTCTTTCTCACAATCTCTCTCTCTCTCTCTTTCTCTCTCATTTTCTCTCTCTCTCTCTCTCTCTCTCACTTTATTTATCTTTCTCTCTGTGTGTGCAACTCTCAATCACTCTCACTATTACTTTCTAAATCTTTAATACTTATCTCTGTCACAAATATTCTGCCTAACTTATTTGACTGTTGTTGACTGTATGTCCGTTTTTTTAACTACCCTCTCTCTGTGTATCTCTTGCTCTCTCTCTTTATCTATCTATCTATGAACCATCCACAGACGACAACTACTTCAGTGTTCCCATCATCTATCTATACTGAACTAGTCACCCAATCATAACAGGCTCGATTGTCGATATGTAAATAAACAGTAACCGAAGTCCTTCACTCCAAATGTCCGCTAAGAGGACAGCCCGTGTCCACCGCCCGCCCACCAAGGGGCAGATTCTGATCAAGTTACCACTTGGAGAAGCCCTTTCTCTGTGATCTTGCCGATGGAATACAGCTGTTAAAAAGCCCTTGCCCAATCCGAATTAACGCCACCACCATAGCCCCATGCAATTCACTCATCAACACATATTTACTCTTTCTATTTTTCTTTTTTTTTGTTGGCTCTTCTTCTTCTTCTTTCCTCTCATCCTTTTCCTCATTCTCCTACTTACTCTAGTTTATGTCTGTTTCACCTTCCTTTTATTTATTTATTTTTATCTTTAACATTTCTCTTTCTCTTTCTACCGTTCGTAGTCTTTTTCTTTCCTTTTCTCTTTTTTCTAACAACCCATATCTTCTTCTTTATACATACTTTAGTTTTCCAAATGCTGTTACATTTTTGAGTTCCATTTTATCCGTTTCATTTCCTCTCTTTTTCCTTATCTACTTCGACTTGAAACTAATGGCGTTCTTCCTCTACTCTCCATGTCATATCTCCGATCTTTATCTTCTTTGTCTCTTTTCATTGATTACCTTCCATTTCCCGTGATACTCCAGTTTCTGTTTTTCTTTTCTTCACCATTTTGTTTCTTATTAATTTATTCTCCTTCCTCTCCCATTAACTTTATCCTCTTTACCGTCTGCTGATTTTTAACTTCCTAAATGTCCTCTTTTTATTTGACATCTTCATTATCAACGCGTTTTGTTCACTTTTCTCTCCTTTTTTTATTCGTCATTAATCAATTTTTTCTACCACCTTTTCTGATTTCTTGCTTCTTACATTAAGCAGTCATTTTTGTACGCCATTTCTTCAAGATTTTTCTCCTACGAGTAAATGCGCTTCCAGTCCATTTTTATTATGGCAACTTTTATCTTTTCTTTTCTTTCTTATTTTCTTTTTCCTTTTTCTTTTTTTGCAAGAAAACGGAATGCAGGGTCATCAGCAAAAAGGGCAACATTTATCTTTTCTTTCTTTTTTCTTTTTTCCTTTTTCTTTTTTTGCAAGAAAACGGAATGCAGGGTCATCAGCAAAAAGGGCAACATTTATTTTTTCTTTCTTTTTTCTTTTTTTCCTTTTTCTTTTTTTGCAAGAAAACGGAATGCAGGGTCATCAGCAAAAAGGGCAACATTTATCTTTTCTTTCTTTTTTCTTTTTTTCTTTTTCTTTTCTTGCAAGAAAACGGAATGCAGGGTCATCAGCAAAAAGGGCAACATTTATCTTTTTTCTTTTTTTCTTTTTCTTTTCTTGCAAGAAAACGGAATGCAGGGTCATCAGCAAAAAGGGCAACATTTATCTTTTCTTTCTTTTTTCTTTTTTTCTTTTTTTGCAAGAAAACGGAATGCAGGGTCATCAGCAAAAAGGGCAACATTTATCTTTTTCTTTTCTTTCTTTTTTTTCTTTTTTTCTTTTTTTTTGTTTTCTTTTTTGCAAGAAAACGGAATGCGGGGTCATCAGCAAAAAGGGCAACATTTATCTTTTCTTTCTTTTTTTTCTTTTTTTTCTTTTTTTGCAAGAAAACGGAATGCAGGGTCATCAGCAAAAAGAACAACTTTTATCTTTTTCTTTTCTTTCTTTTTTTTCTTTTTTTCTTTTTTTTTTTTGTTTTCTGTTTTTTTTTTTGCAAGAAAACGGAATGCGGGGTCATCAGCAAAAATAGCAACTTTTATCTTTTGTTTTCTTACTTTTTTCTTTTTTTTTTCTTTTCTTGCAAGAAAACGGAATGCAGGGTCATCAGAAAAAGAACAACTTTTATCTTTTTCTTTTCTTTCTTTTTTTTTCTTTTTTTTCTTTTTTTTTGTTTTCTTTTTTTTTTTTGCAAGAAAACGGAATGCAGGGTCATCAGCAAAAAGGGCAACATTTATCTTTTCTTTCTTTTTTCTTTTTTCCTTTTTCTTTTTTTGCAAGAAAACGGAATGCAGGGTCATCAGCAAAAAGGGCAACATTTATCTTTTCTTTCTTTTTTCTTTTTTTTCTTTTTCTTTTCTGGCAAGAAAACGGAATGCAGGGTCATCAGCAAAAAGGGCAACATTTATCTTTTTCTTTTCTTTCTTTTTTTTCTTTTTTTCTTTTTTTGTTTTCTTTTTTGCAAGAAAACGGAATGCGGGGTCATCAGCAAAAATAGCAACTTTTATCTTTTGTTTTCTTACTTTTTTCTTTTTTTTTCTTTTCTTGCAAGAAAACGGAATGCGGGGTCATCAGCAAAAAGGGCAACATTTATCTTTTCTTTCTTTTTTTTTTTTCTTTTTTTGCAAGAAAACGGAATGCAGGGTCATCAGCAAAAAGAACAACTTTTATCTTTTTCTTTTCTTTCTTTTTTTTCTTTTTTTTCTTTTTTTTTTTTGTTTTCTTTTTTTTTTGCAAGAAAACGGAATGCAGGGTCATCAGCAAAAAGAGCAGCTCAAAATGCCAAATACAGGTAGGAGATACTAAAATCAAGCAGGTCCAAAAATTTAAATACCTGGGAAGTGTTCTAACAGAAGATGGAAAGTGCGATACATCGCATGGTGAAGGATGCGTTTCAGACGTTGCATAGAGTATTAAGAGACAGGAAAGTTTCGCTAGAAACAAAGAAGAGAGTCCTGGATTGCTATGTGATGTCAATTCTTCAATATAGCAGTGAATGCTGGACAATATCATCAAAGATGAAGGACAAACTTGAAGCAACTGAAATGTGGTTCTACAGAAAGATGCTACAGATATCAAGGATCGAGCATATGAGCAATGATGAGGTGTTGGAAAGAAAGGAAACGAAAAAGGAATTAATATTGAGCATCAGGAAGAAACAGCTAAAGTTCCTGGAACATGCAATGAGGAAAGACGGCTTGGAGAATCTGATACTAACAGGCTAGGTAGAGGGGAAAAGAGACAGAGGAAAGCAGCGGGTAACATTTTTGAAGGGCCTGAGCAGGTGGATCACAGAATGGGGATTGCGAGGTGTTAAAGGAGAAAGTATGCTAAGAGCCACCACGGATAGGGAAACGTGGAAAGCCATGATCGCCTTCGTCTTTAAAGGACAAGGCACATAGAAGAAGAAGAAGTATTTTTTTGTTCTTCTCTTTCCATTTCACTTCTATTTATTCTTTCCTTTTTTCTTTTTCTTCTTTATTTCTTCTTCTTTTGATACCGTTTCTGATTTTATTTCTTGAACATCATTGCCTTTTCTTCTTTCTTTTCTTCTTCAGCTTTCTTCCATCTTGTTTTTCTTATATGATTTATCATTATTATTATGTCATTTTTCATCATATTTCTATTTCTACTATGGTCGCACTACCTACCAAGTCTGCGGGAAGACCTAAGGCAGATCGTGGTGTGTTGTTATGGCTCCATTTCATGTTTTTTCTATCTCCCCTAACATCCCTAGCGTTACACAGACAAAGTTCTCCTTAGTGGGTGGGCTGTACAATTTTTGTATATCTCTTAAGCTGGGGTTTCCAGGGATTCTTTCAATGTGTTGTTTTGTTCCATTTTTTATCATTCCAAGTGCACCTACTATCACTGGCACCATTCTTGTTTTCAATTTCCACATTTTTTCTATTTCAATTTCCAGGTCTTTATATTTTGACAGGTTTTCGAATTCCTTGGTTGCTATGTTACAATCCGCTGGACAAGCCATATCAATTAATAGACAAGATTTTTCTTTCTGTTTTTTAACAATAATGTCTGGCCTATTTGCGTCAATTTTTCTGTCTGTGTAGATGGTGTAATCCCATAGAATGATGACATTATTATTATTATTATTATTTTGTCATTTTTCATCATATTTCGATTTCTGCTTTGGTCGCACTACCTACCAAGTCTGCGGGAAGACCTAAGGCAGATCGTGGTGTGTTGTTATGGCTCCATTTCATGTTTTTTCTATCTCCCCTAACATCCTTAGCGTTACATAGACAAAGTTCTCATTACTATGTGGACTGTACTTAACAAGACAATTTTTTGTATATCTCTTAAGCTGGGGTTTCCAGGGATTCTTTCAATGTGGTGTCTGTAGAATGTTGATCTTTTCTCATAGCGTCTTATTTTTTGAGCCCTCGATTGTATTATTTGCTTTATTTTTCCTTAGTTGATAGGACTTCATTTTAATTTCTAATGTTGTATTTTCTTTCGATTCTTCTGTCTTTTCTCGTTCTTACATTTATTCCTCTTGTCAGTTCATCGAGTACTGATAATTCACTTCTCAGTTGTTCGATTTCTTTTTCTATTTTTTTTTTTTACAAGGTGGATCTTCATGTCTACGAGACCACCTTGTTTTTAATTTGATGTTCAATTTTTTTCGTTGCTGCTATTGCTGATGCATATATAGCTTCATTGAGATTTATATGAGTGTCTTCTTCATCCAAAATTAACTTGATAGCTTAATAGTTTCGAGGTTATGCTTTGCTGGTTGTAATTTTGGGAGCTGTTCTCGTTCCTCCATTGCAATATTTTGTATTTGACTTATATGGTTCTTGATTTCTTCCTTGGCTTCTTGTGTACTGTTCTTGTTTTCCGTAATATAATTCTGTTTAATGTGTTCTGAACTCGTTTTATTGTCGTCTTGTAACTGACTCAGATCACACCTTTCCAGCACTTCTAAACTTACAGCATTATCTTCACAGTGATTTGTGAGTATCACGGTTTTTACATTATAACCTGTGGCTTGTTTGATGTTACTACTTTTTATTTCTGATTCCGGTTCCTTTTCATATTTTGTTGCTTCGTCTATTCTGATTGCAATTCTTTTTATCTCATTAATTTCAGCTTCTGTCAATCAGTTATTTTGCATGATGTATCTTCGTACATTGGCTAATTTATTTTTGTCAATGTACTTTCTGTTTGTTTGTCCAACTTTTTCTCGCCAAATGTCATGTTTGGCTAGTGATTCTTTTTTGAGGTTTGAGTAACGCTTCATGAAATGCAATCATAACGACTTTGTACACCTCACGAGACCATTTTATTTTTCCTTTCTTTAAATATATGGTTATAGATCTAGCTAGAGAATTTTCAGGGCCATCATTAGGATTATCCTGGTTGTGGGGACCTGAAGATTCATTCTTTGTGTAGGAATTTGTTCCTATATCAGATTTTTCGACCTCAGGTAGGTTCCCTCCTGAAGGACGGGCTCCCTGTTTGTCCACTGAAAGAGTCATACTGAACTTTTTATTTCTATTTGTATTTCTCATATTTTTCCCACCAGTGATGCACGGGTCCAAAGGTCCACTCAAATTTGCCCGGCACGTTGGGTAACGGTCTTTTACAAACAGCGTCTCGAAGCCTGTTGGGGATCATTTGGGACCTCATAACGCAGTAGCCATTCACTCCTCGGCAAGATTAACACCTTGAGTTGCGGGTTGTTGTTTGGAGTTTTCCTTTTCCTAAATGAGTTTGCCAAGCAACAGCTGACAGAGACGCGATTGGAATTCAAAGAAAAATACGCTGGTTTCAAAAAAAAATTGTTGCTACCATCATTAGTCCTTGCAACAAAAATAATTAAGATTTATATCTATAATTTATTCGCCCACTGTACATTATTCCCCGTTTCAATTTCTCCTGCCTCAACTAGATATATGTTCGACTTCTTCATTGCTTTTTCACATCTCTACTAAGTGTGCTCGTCCAAAGCTAGCTCTTCGTTTTTACAAACGATGCTGCTTACTTAATGATTTTTTTTAATCATATCACCCCGAGCAAGGCGGTAACGCCACTGATGAGCAGGGGGCTATGTAAGAGTGAAAAGATTAGAAAAGAGAAAGCCGGAAACCATATCCTAAACAGGAAACAAGGGATGAGCCTCTTCACCTGTTCAGTAGACATAGGTGGAGTGTAAACCGGGCGATAGTTTATTCTATCTACTCCAATTGAGAAGAAAAAAAAAAGAGTGAAAAGATTGGAAAAGAGAAAGCCGGAAACCATATCCTAAACAGGAAACAAGGGATGAGCCTCTACACCTGTTTAATAGACGTGTTGAGTGTAAACCAGGCGATAGTTTAGTCTATCTTGTTAGCGAGATCAGTAATATTGTTTGAACGTTCTTTCCGATAAGGCAAAATAAAATAAAATAAAATAAAAGATAAACTGATTTATTTATTTGATGGCGTTTGAGCACCCGTTAATTTTTCCTGGGCTCTTATAAAATTTTTGCTGTATCTAATAATTACACAGACACAGAAGATTACTTGTACCTAACATAATATTGTAAAATTAAGTTTAAACTGGGCGGAGTGAAAGAGTTGTTCTTTTTTAACACTATTAAACGATATGAATCCATTACTACAGAGAACAACTTAATGCAAGAACGTCCTATGTGGTTTGATAAAAAGTAAAATGAGAACGAAAGATACACTAAAAGTTAATTGTAACCTTTTTTCTTGCCACAATTTCTTCTTCTGAATTCATTCGTATTTCTTCCTTATTTTATTCACTTATTTGCCTCCTTTTTCTTCTTTCCCTGACATTTCTTACGTTATTCCGTTTAAATTTTATCGATTGATTTTATTTCTTCACTGGTCGAGTGCTCCTGCTATCCACCTAGGGGCCCAAGACAAAATCCAACAGAGAATCTGTACTGTGATCGATCCCTACTTGGCAGCTCAGATAAAGTAACATTCTCACCGGCGCAATATGGCTTTCCTGTGTCTCTTCTACCAATACTTTCACGGCTTCTGCTCAGATGAACTTAGCTCACTGGTACCCCCTGTATATGAATTTACTCGAGCCAAAGATTAGCAACCAGGCCCCACCCATTTACTGTGAAATTGTAAACGCAAATTCTACCCCAGTAGCTTCTTTTCTCACATTTTCCGCTTGTGGAATTTCCTTTTGTATACTTGTTTTCTCGACAGCTACAATCTTCAAGAATTCAAATGTAAAGTCAATAGTGATCTCCTATCTCACTAACTTGCATCCTCTGACTCATGCTTCTTTTTTCGTCCACTCCACTCTCATCGGTATTCTCATCCTTCTCTTACCCTCTTCCTGATACCCCCTGTAACCTGTCACTCTTTCTCATAACTTTCCTTGCTCAACAGTGGCAGTAAATAAAATGCCTTGCTTTGGGGCGACACGATTATATTTAAAGCAAAAACTTAATCGCTTGCCCTTTTCCTCGTTCTTTTCCCTTTTTTCTTTCAAGTTATTTCTTACATTCTTTCTGTTGTGGATTCCGGGTGAGGAACCGCACAAAATAATGAACAACAAAACAGATATGGAGATAGAAAAGTAGGTTATATTCAACGTAATATTACGGAAATTAATGAAGATTAACGAAATTTGGTTATAAACAACCGACAATTTGAAATGATTTGTTTGAACATTATTTTTGATCGATACTCATATTTAAGTAGATATTCTAAAATTGTGTTATATAGGCTTGATTAAAACCTCGTTTAGACTGGAGGTCATTCGTGGTCGAAGGGTCTAAGCCGTTGCCAGATCAAATGATAGCTTCCCCTATGTAGATAGGGGTCGCAGGTTCGAATCCTGCCGAATGTCACACGTTTTCATAATAAAAATTTATCGTAATTAATCAGGCCAGTAGCTATAAATATATAATACTGTTTAATTAAAAAAACAGAGTATCTACTTAAATATGAGTATCGATCAAAAATAATGTCCAAAGAAATCATTTTAAACATAATATACAAACTTGAACGCAGGTTAGTGAATCCAGGAATACTATTAGTAAGAAATAAATATACACAAGTCTTGAAGTGAAGTCGTTGGAAATAATACATCCGTGTATATTATCCTACCTGAGCGGAGCTCAGAGCTAGTCTGGTCTCTGGGTAACTTCGGTATCTCTCAGAACTCTCCGATAACTGTAACGGATCTCCACGATTACTCTCCACTGCCAACTGCAACTGCAACTATATGGCCGCTCCTGTTCTCTCTATAGCAGGAGTATATATATACTCAGTTGAGTCCATTATCATATACAAAGGGGAGGTCCCACAACACTTTCTTTTTCGATGTCTTAGCATTTTTAATTTTCCTGTCTAACTAAAAAAGATGTATTTAATGTTTACTGCGCGAGTACACTCTGAGAGGACTTGGATACATACCTGCTACTACTATTCGACGGAACATAAAAAAAAGAACATTTGCTACATCTACGATATTGTATTGTGTTTTTAGGCAGTAGAATTTCTTTTAGACATGTCACATTAAATAAATTGCAAACATTGTGTCTGCTTATTTTTAATAAAATCCGTTCATATTCACGGATAATCTTTCGCGTGTTATAATTGAAAGATGTCAGAAATGTTGACAGATGTATATTATCATTCATTTCTCAAGTACTTTCAATCACCTTCCGTGATCAGCTTCAGGAGTATGAGTTATGGTAACAAAAATATTGATGACAGTTTCAGAAAGAAAACTTTAAGAACTATTAGACAACCTTTTCGAGTAAAGCAAAGAAAGGAATAACCATTAACCTTAAAAAAACAAAATGTGTGTTTATCATATATATATATATATATATATATATATATATATATATATATAAATGATCCTCAACGCTGGAAAAATGGTCGGCTTCTTAAACCGCTCCAGAGAGTGCCTGATACCTTCAACTATGATCTATCTATACAAGAATCAAATCAGATCAAAAGTGGAGTACCTATTTTTTATACTAATGTCCACCCAATACAAGGCCCAAGAGCCACCCAAGATAAAGGGTTACTAAGTGATGTTATGTAAGTATAAGTAAGTGCAAATGTGAAGCTCATGAGGCTACGCAGTAAAGATGACAGTTAACTCGAGACTTAAAGAGATCAAGACTATAGTCATTTGTAAAAATAGTTCCACAAAGAGGCAGTTCTTGAAACGAATGGAACTTCTTGGTATAGTAATAGGCAAGAATGAAGATGATTCACCCTTATGTACGCGACATGGCAGGTTCATATTATGGAAAGGGCGATTAAGCAGCGACCCTCTCGCAATATTTCGTCTGTCAGAAAAAAAATTTGAAGCATGGAAAATAGTTCATCATCCACAAAGCCGCGTAGACGGTTTTGAACTTTATAAAGACAGGCAAGTGAGATCTAGGTAGCCCTATCCCATATATGGCAGCAATACTCTACTTTTGGTCTGATCTTAACCTTGTACACTACCGACCATAATTATTAGGCAACCCCAGTTCTTTAAAAGAAATGATGTATTTCATACCATTTTTAGTATTTATTTGCCAAGTGAATAATTCTAAATGAAAATAGAATGGTTACTTTTGTTATTATTACAAAATTTTACAAGGCAAGGAGGCAAAGATGAACTTGTCCGAATCACCCTACATTTTCTTCATTCTTTTTTTTTATTAAACTGCAATATAAGTAATTATTAAATATTTATAAATCCATTTGATGCACATGTTATTGTGCAGTATTAACAAAAAAACATTCTATTTTCATTTACAATTATTCGCTTGGCAGTAAATACTAAAAAACAGTATGAAATCTTAACTTATTTATAAACGAAACTTTGTGTGTGTGTGTGTGTGTGTGTGTGTGTGTGTGTGTGTGTCCCCGTTACCTATAGACTCCGAAACGGCTGAACCGATTTTCTTGAAAATTTACACAGTTGTACTATAAGCGTCTGCGAATGTTCTTAGCTAGGTTTTGTATCGAGGTATCTCCGATAAATATCAAAAATCGATAATCGAAAAAATCGGATTATAGAAGGAGTGGTCAGATTTTAATCAAATTTGATACACTCGTGGACAAAGACATAAGAAACGATATTCAGAAGTTTCAAGGTTGAAGTTCTTACAATAGTGCAGAAAATCGATAATATATATATAAAAACAAGATGTGTGTGTGTGTGTGTGTGTGTGTGTGTGTGTGTGTGTGTGTGTGTGTGTGTGTGTTTATCTGTCTGTATGTCCTTAATACAAATCCACAATTTTTATCCGATTCTCACCAAACTTCACACAAATATTCTTTAGGCTGAGTCTGAGCTCCAGGACCATGGATTAGTTTTAAAGCTTTTATTACACCCGAGCAACGCCGGGCTATACCGCTAGTACATCATATTTTAAAACACTGGGGTTGCCTAATAATTATGACCGGTAGTGTATATATAGAGAATAGCAGGTATGGGGCCAGATACAAACTGGAGCGGTAAAATAAACCAGCAGTCATAGCTGAGCTGAAATACTCAATCCTCACTTTTCTAGTTTGGTAGAGTCCAAAAGTGTCTCCGTAACCTTGTGGGTGATGAATTATATAGAACACAACAAGCCTCTCGATACTCTGTCGCTATTTCCAAGAGAAATGTTCTGATGAATTATATTCCCACTTTCTATCATCTCGGAAAAAAATGGCAGAGAAATTGAAAACGAGATAGAAATATTTTTTTAAAATCTTCTCACCCCAAGCAAGCCAGTACCGCCACTGATGCGCAGGGGGCTACATAAGGGTAAAAGTTTAGATAAGAGGAAAGTGAAGAGAAAGGTGAACCAGTTATAGTGGGTGTCAGAGAAGGGTAAGAGAAGGATAGGAACACAGGTGTGAAGACAGAAGGTAGAGAGAAAGGAAAAGAACAATATATACGGGATGATCTAGAAAGAACTGGAGTCAAGTGGATAAGATTGGGTACTGACATTGCACTCAAATTCCTGGAGGTTGTAGCCGTCAGGAAATCAAGTATATGGAAGGGAGCTCCACAAGCGGGAAGTGCGAGAAAAGAAGCTGATTGAAGTAGAATTGTCGGCTGCATTTGGTTGATCTAACTGTAAATGGACGGGGCCTTGTTAAGAGTGCTTTTTAGAAATTGCGGAAAGTATTAAAATATCGAAAATGCTCCTGAAAACAAAGCAAAAGAATCTAATTTCAATATGACAGCGAATGTTGGAACAATTTCCCCACTGACGAAGAAAAGACTTGAAACCACAGACATGTTATTCTAACGACAAATTTTGAGAATTTAGACAATTATGTGAAAAACGAGGAATTTTTTTTTTTTTTGGAGTTAACTACAAAAAAATTACTACTAACAGTAAAAAAAAGAAACAGCTGAAAGTTTGGAAATGCATAATAAGAAAAGACGGCTTGGAGAATTTAGCTCTCACAAGTCTAATTGAAATCAAAAGAAACAGGGCAAACAGCGGCTATCATAGATGACAAGTTTCTGTAAACTTATCACAAAGACGCGCAAATACCCTTGGGAAAGGTATTAATCCGTCTCTTCCCTCCAGTTATGGGTTAAATAATAGGACAGATTGGGTTCTATAGCCTTGGTCGGCAACCAGTCTACCACAGAAAGCAATGGCAACCTACTGCGGGATAACCTTCTGCCAGTCAGTCATGTTTCTTTCGAGACATGATCGCCCAAAGCGTGTATCGCGCATAGCACTTAACTGACTGACTATCAGAAAGACAAGAATATAAGAAAAAAATTAGTAACAAAAGATAGGGCGCTGTGGAGAGTAATGATCGCCCAAGTTATAAAAGAACATAGCATCTAAATATAGACAAGTATTTTTCTATCAAACACCCGTATCTTGGTTTTTCTTTTTATTAATGAACATCTTGCTATATAATAAATTAGTGACTCGTTGAGAAATGTTCATATAGAACAATCAATCAATGATGTTAAAACTGAAGAGCCGCCATTTTTATAATGGCCGATTTTACAATATCTCAATTATGTATCCTGTATAAACTATTATGATTTAATTAGAAATAATAAATATTTGCTCTAAGCATCTATACCTCTAGAATGTAGGGAAAAAAAAGTGGTAAATTTTCGTTTTAGGGCCCGAAGGTTTTCCTGCTTCAAAATTATCTAAAATAGCATTATTTCTGTGCAAATGTATATGCCGAACTCAAATCAACAATTAGCTATTGAAGAATATATATATATATATATATATATATATATATATATATATATAAACTTCCATTTATAAATGGAACTTTGTCTGTGTGTGTGTGTGTGTGTGTGTCTGTGTGAGTGTGTGTGTCCGTTACCTATAAACTCCGAAACGGCTGAACCGATTTTCTTGAAAATTTACACAGTTGTACTATAAGCGTCTGCGAATGTTCTTAGCTAGGTTTTGTGTCGAGGTATCTCCGATAAATATCGAAAATCGAAAAAATCGGGTTATAGAAGGAGTGGTCAGATTTTAATCAAATTTGATACAGTCATAGACAAAGACATAAGAAACGATATTCAGAAGTTTCAAGGTTGCAGTTCTTACAATAGTGAAGAAAATCGATAATATATATATATATATATATATATATATATATATATATATATATATATATGTCTGTATGTCCTTTATAGAAATCCACAATTTTTATCCGATTCTTACCAAACTTCACACAAATATTCTTTAGGCTGAGTCTGAGTTCCAGGACCATGGATTAGTTTTAAAGCTTTCATTTCACCCAAGAAACGCCGTGCTATACTGCTAGTATATATATATATATATATATATATATATATATATATATATATATATAAGTATGGGTGCTATAATTCCTGATATATATATATATATATATATATATATATATATATATATATATATATTTGTATGTATACATGTGCCGACAGAGAAAAAGAAAGAAAAAGAGGAAGAGAGAGGCAAGGACTTTTATTCCAGTCAGAAGGCATTCTGGCCATAGAAGGATGTGCGTTGTGGCACAGTGGATATCGGCTCGGAACGAGAAATCGAAGAGCCGAGGATGAATTCCTTGCATTCACTTACGCGCAAATACCATTGGGAAAGGTATTAACCCGTCTCTTCCCCCCCCCCCAGTTATGGGTTAAATAATAGGACAGATTGGGTTCAATAGCCTTGGTCGGCAACCAGTCTACCGCAGAAAGCAATGGCAACCTACTGCTGGATAATCTTCTTCCCAGTGAGTCATGTCTCTTTCGAGACATGATCGCCCAAGCGTGCATCACGTATGGCACTTAACTGACTGATACATGTGCCGAAAGAGAAAAAGAAAGAAATAGAGGAAGAGAGAGGTAAGAACTTTTATTTCAGTCATGAGGCATTCTCACCATTTCTTTCCCAATTACAATGGCGGTCAGTTATAAAATCTGCAAGAATTTCGAATGTTACTGGCACCGACTACGCATGCGTATACTCTTGTACGGATTTGTGTATCTGGTCCTGTTAAGGACATTTGCTTCATCCCACACTCTACACTACCCACCAATTCCAGGCCATAAATTTCCCAACGGTTTAGACACATTTGTCAAGTGAACAGGCGTAATAATGCCTTCCCGCGTCCAAATATTTACTTCATGCCGCTGAACTCACCACTTGAGGGCGCTGTGCCCACCCCGTGGAATCAGCGCCCTCTGTGATAAATATTTACTACGCACGGCGCTCTATTACGATGGCTTATCGCAAGCACCGCTTACAGTGACGAGTTCCAACACATATAAATGCATATGAGGCTTGTTTTTTTACCGCGAAGTGCTGCTTACTAAATGAAAATAAAAAGAGGCTGTTTTATTTCATTTTGACGTGATTTCTTTTCATTCTGAGAGGTGGAAGTACTGCCGTGGCTCATCTAATAAAGACGCTTTCACTTTGACAAGCAATTAAAACTCAGTTAAGTGCTATACGTGTTACTTTCTTAGGCGATCATGTCTCGAAAGAAAAATGACGAATTTTCCCGCAATAGGTTGCCATTACTTTCTGCTGTAGACTGGTTGTCAACAAAGGCTATAAGAACAAATCTCTGCTGTTTAACCCATATCTGAAGAGAAAAGAGACGGATTAATACCTTTCCCAAGGATATTTGCGCATAAGTGAATGCAACGAATTCAACTGGAATTCGAACTCGGCTCTCCGATTATCCACTGCGCCACAACGCACTGACTACTTACTGAAAATCATTCAAATGTTCAATACAAATTAACAACCAAGATTTCGCTTTTTAAATACTAGTGAGCATTCTCTCACGAAAGATTAACGCTACACAATCTTCCTAACATTATAAAACATTTCATACTCATCATTTATTAATATCTATGTTTTTAACACTTTAAACGTTATTTCAATGGATAGACATATTTGAGTTGATACTCCGTTTATTTATTAAACAGTATATTTATAAATTTTCGTCTACCGGCTTAAATATTCGATAAATTTTATTAAAGAAAAATATGCGCCCTCCTGCAAGATTCGAACCTGCGTCCCACTTGTTATAAAACTCATCGTTTGATTCGACGTGCTTATACCGGCACAGGCACGAAGGATATTCGCCGATCAAGGAAGGCTGAACAGTGCCCTCTAGCGAAATCCATCGCATCATAGACTCGAAATATTAATCTTCAAGACTTACACGATAGCTAATCGGTAGTGAATATTAACTCCAACAAATTTCGACGTTGAATCTCTTAAAAGTAATTTCAATATTTCATTTTAAAACAAGCAAATATACACGACAAAAATTTGGCGCCACGGAGTCTTTTTGAAATAATTATAAGCATCGTTGCAATCGTTTATTTATAAAATAGTTGATACACTTTGCGCATAAGTATCTGTAGCAATACTTTTCCGAATGTTTTAGCGTTAATTACCAATGTAACCGTTCATACCTGGAAAGCGTTATAACAGAAAACGGAAAGTTCGACAAAAAGATCCGAAGGCGAATTGGCATAGCAAAGGAAGCATTCCAGAAGTTGAATAAAGTATTAAGAAACAGGACAATTTCGCTAGAAACAAAGAAGAGAGTACTGGATTGCTACATGCTGTCCGTCCTTCAATATGGCAGTGAATGCTGGACAATATCATCAAAGATGAAGGAAAACCTGAAGCAACTGAAATGTGGTTCTACAGAAGGATGCTGCGAATATCATGGATTGAGCATGTGAGCAATGATGAGGTCTTAGAAATGATAGAAACAAAAAGGAAATTAATAATGAGCATCAGGAAGAGACAGCTGAAGTTCCTGGGACATGCAATGAGGCAAGAGGGCTTGGAGAATCTGATACTGGCTGGCCAGATAGAGGGAAAAAGAGACAGGAGAAAGCAACGGATAACATATTTGAAGGACCTAATCAGGTGGATGACAAAACGAAGATTGTGTAACAGAGCCACCAGGGATAGGGAAACGTGGAAGGCCATGATCGCCTACGTTCTGAAGGGACAAGGCACATAAAAGAAGAAGAAGAAGAAGAAGAAGAAGAACTCTTACCCGCATATTATTAAAAGCTAAGATGCAAGAATAAAGGAAAATGTCAGAATTATAGTTTTATTAAGTCTTGATCAATGTTTGATCGAAGTGTTGCCCGATATGTTCCTGAAATGATCTTATTAAAATTGGTAGTTAGAGCGGCGTTGCAATTTCCTTTCTAACAACCGATTATTTTTACAACTTTTTAACTAATATTAGCTTCTGAAGTCATGGGTAAGTGAAAAGTGAACGATGTGAAAATGCACAATGTAAAAATCATTGACAATTGAAACCAGACTCTTGAAGACATTAAAAAAACTTTTGTGAGGGTAGTTGATTCTCTAAGTGCCACTTAGATGTAGCACAAAGCCGAAAATACGGAGCACAAAGTGAGGATCGAACTCACTGCACAGTTGGGACACCTAGTGAGGATCGAAATCACTACTTAATTTTAATGATTCTAGCGAAGCAAGCTTGATTAACCATTACACCACCTCCAGGTGCCCAAATTTTGTGGGGGGAGGAGATAAAGAAAGGACGTTAAATATCGTACCCCGAAGATTATGGTAATTTTGTAAGTATAGCTCAGATGTGGCACAAAGCCAAAATATGGGACACCTAGTGAGGATCGAAATCACTACTTAATTTTAATGATTCTAGCCAGACAAGCTTGATAAACATTACACCACCTCGAGGTGCCCAAATTTTGTGGTGAGAGAAGATAAAGAGTGAACGTTAAATATCTTACCCAGAAAATTTATAGTAGTTTTTTAAGCGTAGCTTAAATGCGGCACAAGGCCGAAAGTATGGGACACCCAGTGAGGAACGAACTCACTGCTCAATTGTAATGATTTCAGCGAGACAAGCTTGCTAACCATTGCACCACCTCGAGGTGCCCTAATTTGGTGGGGAGAGGAGATAAAGAGTGGACGTTAAATATCGTACCCAGAAAATTTATGGTAATTTTTTAAGCGTAGCTTAGATGCGGCACAAGGCCGAAAGTATGGGACACCCAGTGAGAAAAGAACTCACTACTCAATCGTACCCCGAAGGCTATGAATGACTCGAAATAAAAAAAAATCACAAAACTTTTACTCTATATTTATTAAATGAAATAATAATAATAATAATAATAATAATAATAATAATAATAATACACAATACAAACTTCACAAAACAAGCTTGCACAAAATTTTTTCTTTGTATGCCAAACAATTCTTCTTCTTCTATGTGCGTTGTCCCTTCAGGACGTACGCGATCATGGCCTTCCGCGTTTCCCTATCCCTGGTGGCTCTGAGCATGCCTTCTCCTGTTACACCATGCAACCCTCAGTTCATCATCCACCTGATTAGGTCCTTCAAATATGTTATCCGTTGCTTTCTCCTGTCTCTTTTTCCCGCTATCTGGCCAGTCAGTATCAGATTCTCCAAGCCCTCCTTCCTCACTGCGTGTCCCAGGAACTTCAGCTGTCTCTTCCTGATGCTCAGTATTAATTTCCTTTTTGTTTCCCTCATTTCCAAGACCTCATCATTGCTCACATGCTCAGTCCATGATATTCGCAGCATCCTTCTGTAGAACCACATTTCAGTTGCTTCAAGTTTTTCCTTCATGGTATTGTCCAGCATTCACTGCCATATTGAAGGACGGACAGCACGTAGCAATCCAGTACTCTTTTCCTAGTTTCTAGCGAAATTGTCCTGTTTCTTAATACTTTACTCAACTTCTGGAATTCTTCCTTCGCCATGCTAATTCGCCTTCGGATCTTTGTGTTGCAATTTCAGTCTTCTGTTATAACGCTTCCCAGGTATTTAAATTTTTGTACCTGCTTGATTCTGGTATCCCCGACCCAAACAATTAGGCAAGATAAAAACTAAATACAGTTCTGCTGGACTCGTAAAAACAATTTTAATTAATTCGATTTATTCGACTGTCGAAAGGAGATGAGAAGGATGTCAATTCACAATTTTCTAAACTGAGATTCCAAACGTATATAAATCACGTATTTTAATAATAAGTTCAAAATCAAGGTTAATACCACTAATTTTGTAATAAACATTTACAAACAACTGTGGAAAGATAATCGTATATCTTTTTTAAATTTGTAGAATTTCTTCCGTTCTACATCCTGCTTCTTTTCCTTTTCTTTCTGTTTCTTTCTTTTCATCGTCGGCGGCGTCGTCGACTTTTGCTTTTTCTTTGTTCTTCTTCTTCTTCTTCTTCTTCTTCTTCTATGTGCCCTGTCCCTTCAGGACGTAGGCGATCATGGATCTCCACGTCTCTCTATCCCTTGTGGCTCTTAGTATGTTTGCTCCTGTTGCTCCTGGCAACCCCCGTTCCGTCATCCACCTGATCAGGCCCTGCAAATATGTTATCCGCTGCCTTCCTCTGTCTCTCCTTCCTTCTATCTGACCAGTCAGTATCAGGTTCTCCAGGCTTTCCTTCCTCATTGCATGTCCCAGGAACTTCAGTTGTCTCTTCCTGATGCTCAGCATCAATTTCCTTTTTGTTGCCATTCTTTCTAACACTTCGTCGTTGCTTGTATGCTCAGTCCACGATATCCGTAGCATCCTTCTGTAGAACCACATTTCGGCCGCTTCCAGTTTTGTCCTCATTTTCGATGATATTGTCCAGCATTCACAGCCGTACTGAAGAACTGACATCACGTAGCAGTCTAGCACTCTTTTCTTCGTTTCTATTGAGATCTTCCTGTGTGTTAGTATTTTGCTCATCTTCTGGAACGCGTCCTTTGCCATGCCAATTCGCCTTCGGATCTCCGTGTCGCACTTTCCATCTCCTGTTAGAACACTTCCTAGGTACTTGTTCAGATCCCATAAATATTATGCACTGATTCGCCCTTGCAAGACTAATCCCTTCAGCTCCACAGACAAACCAGATTTCTTAACTAGCCAAAAATCGGCTTCAAAATGAATCCGAATATGAAAGCATTATCGGAGTAACGTATGTATATCTATAAAAAAACATTGCAGTAGATAGACTAAACTATCGCCCGGTTCACACTCCACCCACATCTATTGAACAGGTGAAGAGGCTCATCCCTTGTTTCCTGTTTAGGATGCGGTTTCCGGTTTTCTCTTTTCCAATCATTTCACTCTCTTTTATTTTTTTTCAGTTGGAGTAGATAGACTAAACTATCGCCCGGTTCACACTCCACCCACATCTATTGAACAGGTGAAGAGGCTCATCCCTTGTTTCCTGTTTAGGATGCGGTTTCCGGTTTTCTCTTTTCCAATTTTTTCACTCTTTTCTTTATTTTTTTCAATTGGAGTAGATAGACTAAACTATCGCCCGGTTCACACTCCACCCACATCTATTGAACAGGTGAAGAGGCTCATCCCTTGTTTCCTGTTTAGGATGCGGTTTCCGGTTTTCTCTTTTCTAATCTTTTCACTCTCTTTTATTTTTTTCAATTGGAGTAGATAGACTAAACTATCGCCCGGTTCACACTCCACCCACATTTTCCATTCTTTTTACCCTTACGTAGCCCTCTGCGCATCAGTGGCGTTATCGCCTTGCTTTGGGTGATATGATAAAAAACAAATTAGACCTGTTTATTTTGGCAGGTTTTTACATTTGAACTTCATGCTACATTTTGGACGTTTTATTTATTTATTTATTTATTTATTTATTTTTTACATCAGACATACACAAATTTTCATGTACCAAATCGAAACATTTTTAATAACCGAAAAGAAAATAGTATTACTAGACACAAAACTTACATAAAAACAACAATAAATTGTTGAAAGAAAATGGTATTACCAGCAATAAATAAATAAAAATTTATTTCGCAATAAGTAGCATTGGTACCGTAGGGAAAGGTATTAATCCGTCCCTTCTCTCCTGTTATGGGTTAAATAACAGGGTAGGACTTGGGGACCCTGCCCTTAAAAACTAATCCCAATGAATGCTGGTACTCGAAAAGAAAAAAAGTAATACTAGGCACAAAACTTATATAAAAACAACAATAAATTGTTGAAAGAAAAAGATATTACCATCAATAAATAAATAAAAATTTAGTTGGCAATAAATGACACGCCGAGGTTAATATGCCACAAAAAAAAAATCATTCTAACTAGTTTTATTTAAAAAAAATACGTGTTAGTAATTTTTTGTTTGTAATAATTTTTAAGCACCCCACTCAAAAGAAAGTGTAATAAACAAACCGAGTCTAGTGTCTTGGACGTGCGTTGTGATGCAGTGGATATTGACCCGGAACGACAAATCGGGGAGCCGAGTTCGAATTCCAGTTGAATTCGTTGCATTCACTTACGCACAAATATGCTTGGGAAAGCTATTAATTCGTCACTTCCTACAAGTTAAGGGTTAAATAATAGGACAGATTAGGTTCTGTAGCCTTGGTTGGCAACCAGTCTTTACCACAGAAAGCAATGGCAACCTACTGCGGGATAATCTTCTGCCCAGTCAGAGCGTGTATTACGTATGGCACTTAACTGATTGACTCAAAAGAAAGTGTAAGAAACAACCGAGTTAATTGTTTTTTTACCCTTTAATATTTTTGTGTGATTTTATATTTCCTTTTTTATTATATAACTTTTTATATGATAGACGGAAATGAAATGAGACAAGAATAGCTTACTAGATTTTAACATTCAATAAAAAGTAAAAATCTCTCTGTAGTGGACTTTCTTAATTCCTACCGCAGTAGATTATCTGAGAACATAAGTTTATTTTAAAAACACCCATTTAATACGACTGCTATTTTCGCCTTATCCTGAAACAAGTAAAATTAGATTATACTAACAGTGTAGGCCGTCGTTGCTCGGGTGTAATGAAAGCTTTAAAACTAATCCATGGTCCTGGAGCTCAGACTCTTTTGACGTTGGCACGAAAGACTAAAAAGCAATAGTTGTTTCCAGTTAAAGCGAAACCGTAGACTGAAAGAAAAATGAATGGATGTAAGTCAAATTTTGATTTCTGGTATCGATGACAAATAAGTTTTTCGTTGCAAACTGAATTTTGAAGGCTAAATAAGTCCTCTGAGTAAATGGTATCATGGCTGATAAGAACTGCAATTATACTTACTTAGAGCAAAACCCAAAGAAAAAACTAAAATAAAAGATCTGAAAACCTGATTTTGATCAGATCCGATAGAATATCGGAGTATCGATTTCCAATATCAGATTATCGATTTCCAATGTCGGAGTCAAATAAGTCATCCAAGGATAAACTAACCTAAGTAAGTCCCTGAAAGCCTATCGTACCCACCGGGAAAAAAATCGAGAAAATGAGCCATATTGATGGCTGAATATCGATTTTTGATCAGATTCGATAGAATATCGGGGGTATCGATTTCCGATATCGGAGGGAAATAGGGAAAAATAAGTAGCCATGACCTGACCGGAAGCCTAAAGAATATTTGTGTGATGTTTAGTGAGAATTGGATAAAAGTTGTAAATTTCTATAAAGGATATACAAACAGACATACACACAATCATCTTGCCTTTTATATAGAGAGATTTTCTCAGCAGAAAGAAAGAATCCGTGACAAGACTTTGTTAGATTCTTCGTTGGATGTAGTAGTATGTCAGGACTGAGACTTTGTCAAGATAACTAGAGCGCAGTGGATGCAATTATCATAATTGTTGTCAAGAGTAAGTTAAAAAAAAAAAGACTAAACATCAATTGTCAGAAAGAATGTAAGGTTGTCAGAAAAAAAAAAAGGAAAATCCTAAGATGTCATATACAACTTGAAGATAACAGAATCAAGCAAGTGCGAAAGTTTAAATATGTGGGTCGTGTCTTAACACCCTCTGCCAAATATTCCAAGAAATAGGAATCAAGATAAATCTTTCCGAAACAGAGAATATAATCTGGAATTAGAATGAGTGTTTCGCTGATTTTATTTAGCGGCACATCAATCTCTATGCGTTATTTAATGCCAGTTTTATAGCTTCAGCTACATATGTTTCATTCGTGTAAAATCTTCTGTACAATAAAGACGGGATCTGATGATGGTTCGTCTGAAATAAGACTAAACTTCTGATTTACAATGAAATAACGTGTCTACCTAATTTTTTTTATATTTGCTCTTTATGTACAGGATACTCCTTTGGATTCTTCTATATCTACACCGCATGCTTATATATATATATATATATATATATATATATATATATATATATAGTAAATATTTTTTTTATATTTACTCTATGTGTATTTATATACATGTATATTTAGAGCTCTCTTAGACAGTTATCCTACCACTGTATGTACAGGATACTCATTTGGATTCTTCTATATCTACACCGCATGCGTATATATATATATATATATATATATATATATATAGTAAATATTTGCAGTTTTCTAATGTGGGTCCTGGTTGATTGAAGTGTTCAGCTATGGGGGAATACGGGTTGTTTTGGCGTATGCTTAGTTTATGATTATTAAAACGGAATCTAAAACTGTTTCCAGATTTACCAATATATCCACTATTTGGACATATTGAGCAGAAGAGAAAATATATTATATTTTGGCTGTCACAGGTGAGGCACGGTGGGAGTAATTTGATGTTGGTGTTGGGTATAGAAAATACTGTATCGTTTACTAAAAAGTATTATTACAGTTAGGTTTACGTTTAAAAATATTCAAACTCTATTGCTTTCTACATCAAACGATGTACACATCACGCGACGGACGCTTCTAGTTTAAATTTTAAAATCATTTGTTTCTGATGAAAGGCCGAGGCCGGTCTAAAATATCAAATATATATATATATATATAACAGAAATAAATAAATACTGTCAAAAAATACATTTTTCACTTACAACTTTTTAGTAGTTTTTCCTCTCCATATTAAGACAGTATACGTGGATTATCATTAAGCTATATATATATATATATATATATATATATATATATATATATATTAAAGGGTTTTGTTTTAAGTCTATTAGTTTCTGTTCATGTTTTGACTGTGTTAAATGTATTATTTGCGTGTTTTCTTAAATTGTTGTAGGAGCGTTAATTCGGAGCTGTTGCATGTTGGGTGGATGTGCGTTGTGGTGCAGTGGATATCGACTCAGAACGACAAATCGGGGAGCCGAGTTCGAATTCCTGTTGAATTTCTTGCATTCACTTAGGCACAAATACCCTTCGGAAAGGTATTAATCCATCTCTTCCCTCCAGTTATAATAATAGAACAGATTGTGTTCTATAGCCTTGGCTGGCAAGTAATCTACAGAAAGCAATGGCAATAATAATCTGCGGAATAATCTTCTGCCCAGTCAGTTATGTCTCTTTCGAGACATGATCGCCTAAACCGTGAATCACATCGGCACTTAACTGACTGTATGTTGTGCATGCCAGGAAATTGATGAGGCAACATTTTTTTTATATTTATAAATAATTTCAGCACGAGAAACTGGCGACACTAAAATAAAACCCCATAATTTTTTCTTTGGGGGTTCACTATTTTCCCATAGTTTGGACCCTAACATGTGCTACCACTCCAGGTCAGAGTGGACTTGGGAACAACATCAGTTAAGAAGTGGTTCTACGTTTCTCAAAACCCCCAATCTCCCGATCAGAGGCCTTGCTGCCAAATGCCGTTTATCGTCATACCCGAACGATCACATTCATGTTCCGAAATGTTTTTCACTTTTCTGGTAAGACTCGGATACTTCTGTCTACCAATAAATCACAATTCCTACCCATTCATGTATAATCTTTGTACTCTTCCTGAGCTGAATATATGAACGCCCAGTATTTACTTATTCCTGAACTAATCAAATTTTGAATGGGTAACATTTCATATTTTTCTGTCCATTGTCTGTCTTGAATATAATAAATTACTTTTGTGTCAAAATTCATAGATCTAAAAGATACATAGATCTGTAAGATACATATAAACAGACTGTGTGATAGATAGATAGATAGATAGATAGATAGATAGATAGATAGATAGATAGATAGATAGATAGATACTGAACAGAATAAGATAGATAGATGATGAACAGAATGAGATAGATAGATGATGAACAGAATGAGATAGATAGATGAGATAGATAGATAGATAGATAGATAGATAGATAGATAGATAGATAGATAGAAAGGAAAAAATCAACTTTAGATGGATTTCATCTTCCTCAAAATCTACTTTATGTTACTTCCATTTCCCTCTCTTCATTCTTTTCGCCACAACTGCCACTGACAGCATCATCGTCGTCATCGTCGTCATTCAACTGTCAATAGCCTCATCATTACCAGCATCACGACTAATAGAACCATCACCCTCCGTTACCACCACCACCGCTACTATCTCAAACTTTCTTACGTACCACAACTATCTAATTCCCCTAACCCTCGTCATCTCTCTCTCTCTCTCTCTCTCTCTCTCTCTCTCTCTCTCTCTCTCTCTCTCTCCTTATTTCCTCCTCCTCCTTTCTCGCCCCATCGATGGCGGCTGGTATGCCTCTTCTAATCTGTCAGTTAGAAGATTCCTCTAAACTGGCAGTCCACTCAGCTGGGGTGTAATTGGTCACAGTATATCAATTTCAACACGTGGCCCCGGACTCTGGGAAGGGATTTTTTTGTGTGTTAATAGGTGCTATTGTGACATGCCGAAGCAAAAGGCACTCAGCGTTTACTATTTCTTTCCTTTTCTTTCTTTTATTTTTTTATTTACTTTTTTTATTTGCCTTTTTTGTTCAGGGAGTTGTTAGGAATAGAGGATGAGATATATCATCTCTCACTCTCTGTCTCTCTCTCTCTGTCTCTCTCTCTCTCTCTCTCTCTCTCTCTCTCTCTCTCTTTCATTTTTTCTCTGTTCTGCTTCCATTCAGAAAGTTAGTGATTATGGCTCTCGACAGCTTCCTTTTCTCTAATAGCTTGTAACGCCATATCTGTTCATGGAAATTCTAGTGGAACCGTTGCTTTCTCTACTGTTTTGAATTCAGATTTTTTTTCTTCCAAAAACTGGTTACCCACCAAGGCTACAATGTCCAATTTACACTACTATTTTACCCATAGCTGGGGTAGAAGATTTTGTCTGATTGTCAATGGTTTGATTTTTTGCGGCTTATCGACCCTTTACAGCTGAGACATATCTTTTGTACTGTAAGAATAATTCTATTTTCTGTCATTAAATATGGCATTAACAATTTTTTGGCGATAACAATGATTTTATTCCAGAGACAATTTCTGCCATTTAACCTATTTCTAGGGAGAAAAAAAGATGAGTTCATGCCTTTTCCAAGGGTATTTGCGCGTAAGTCAATGTAATGTAGAGGAGGAGAAAAATAGATTTATGCCGATCTGTTTTTTGATCGAGTTCTAACTGCTCAATGGGAGAAAAACCGGCTTGTAACTTTTAACACCTCCAAAGCCAAACAAGTAACATCCATCTTTACTGAGCAAACCTTCCGCTTATCATTATGGATGTTTGTTCTCTCGAGGTGGTTCCTTGCCTTGAATCCCACTGAGACTCATGTTCAACGCAGACTTTAAGTAGAACTATGTACTATCCATCGCTAAAGATGCTGATTCCTTGTGACCGGCCCAGCAAATACCTGACTCCTCCTGTCATACTCTATCTTTACAAGAGCCAGATCAGATCAAAAACATTCTATGAATGCCAGATCAGATCAAACATGGACTATGAATGCCACATCAGATCAAAAACGGTCTATGAATGCCATATCAAACCAAAAATGGACTATGAATGCTAGATAAGACCAAAAATGGCTTACTCCTGCCAGCCTTTGAGATTTGAAAAAGAAATCACTTGACCGGCACTTGAGAGCAAGGGAAAATTTACTCGCCCCAAAATTATTTTACTCGACCGACTCCATTATTTTAATAGTCGCCTTACGTAAACATAGCGTGAATCGCTGACGGAAAATAAAAAATTAAATTTTAATTAAAATTTCGAACGTGTTAGAAAGAATTTTTTAAAAATTTAAAATAATAACAACAAAATTTGATCTTTCCTCTTAATAATAGCATAAACATTTTGATTATAAAACTTTGTTTTTATTATGTTTCAGCTCTTTTAACATCATGATATGTTGTTGTTGTCTTTGTTTTTTTTTGTTTTTTTGGTGGGGGGGGGGCTTTGGTTTTTTGGGTTTTTTTTTTTTTGGCAGTTAAGTGGAGGTACCTAAATTTGTTAGTTTCTTTCTTCTGTTTGACTACAACCTCCATCCCATAGATGATACAAAAATAACAAATCTGGTTTTCTCAAAGATTTTCTATAAATTACTTGTATAATTTGGTTTTCGGTGCGTGGTTGAAAGAAGTATTCGTTTTTGTGTTTTTTTTTTGTTTTGTTTTTTTTTTCTTTTCTTTCAAATGTTCGTTTTTACTTTTCGTGAAAAGGGAAGAAATATAGATGATAATATTTTTTCAAATGAATTTCTAAACATCTGTGAGCGTCTTTAATCTGGGCGACAGAGACATTTTGGCTCCACTCTCGAAGCGTTAATTAAACGAATGTTTACACTGACGGGGCCGATAAAAGCGAGACAGGAGCTTGTCAATCTCAATTCCGTTTGTCATATCTTGCTTTAATGATTGCAAGATGTCACTGTCTTTTGTTTAACCACACATTTCGACGTAAATCAGGCGCCATGCATAAGACCAAAGAGTTAAATAATGTCATTGTAGGTCATTCTAAGTAACTTGAAGTAAGCCGAAACATATTTAAAATGGTCATAATAATTCCTTTTCTTTTGCGAATAAATATTGCATTAACTATTTCAGGGGAAAATAACAATGATTTATCCATATATAGTTCCTACTCTTTAGTCCATTTTTGGGGATAGATTCATACCTTCCACAAAAGAGTATTTAAGTAAATTTAACGAAAACAACCGAAATTTGAGTTGACTCTTCATTTTCTCATTCCCGCTTGCTAACTTTTACACCACCCGCACACGCACCAAGTCGGTGAAACCACAAGTATCGTTTTCATTTGTAATGAAAATATCCAGTATTCACTGATATATAGGAGGGGAGGTATGACATAGAAGTCCATCAGCTTTCTCTTTATTTCTAACGACATTCTCGAATCAGTTTATATCTTGCTTAATCTCTGAACATCCAAACGCGTCTCCGCGTCCTCGTGGGTGACAAATTCCTTTCCATCTACCAACCTCTTTCCCACAGACGAAACGACGCAAGCTTCACCCTGTTCTATCGTTATTTCCATGGAAAGTGTTCAGACAAATGACATTCCTTAGTTCCATTAGGTATAACCTTCACGGCTAAGAACCTCCATGCCACATACATTGAAGCAAACCACCCTCTTTTACTTCATATTCCATTGGTGAGATGTCAGTTTCAGTCGATCAACTTTTTCCCGCGAATCGCTGTTCTATGAAACCGACTCTAGCCAATTCCCCTGTAAAATAATGGGACATTGCCACCAATCTAGTCAGTTAGTCAGTTAAGTGCCATACGTGATACACGCTTGAGCGATCATGTCTCGAAAGAGACATGATTGACTGGGCAGAATATTATCCCGCAGTAGGTTGCCATTGCTTTCTGCGGTAGACTGGTTGCCAACCAAGGTTAGAACTCAATCTGTCCTGTTATTTAACCCATAACTGGAGAGAAGAGGCGGATTAATACCTTTTCTTAAGGTATTTGTGAGCAAGTGAATGCAAGGAATATGGACTCGGCTCCCCGATTTGACGTTCCGAGTCGATATCCACTGCACCACATCGCACATCCTATGATTTTTCTGTCTAGTCTTAAAAGTGTCACTTTTAAGACTAGACGGAATAATCATAGGTCTACATTCGTGAAGCCAATCATTTATCTTGTCAGGTACGAATATGCTGACTACATATCTTATAGAAGGTTAGAACCTCACCGAAACAGGATACTATTCGAATGGGCTCATTTAGCCGCGGCCATAAACCGAACACAAGTGTAAACCAAACGTTTTTCTTGTTTTTTGAATCTCGTATGAACCTGACATTTTTAAGGTTAGTGTTACACGGATCTGTATTTAACTTTTCAATCGTAGTGTAAAACTGATCTCTTTTTGAACCTAAGGGAAAGAGACGGATTAATACCTTTCCCAAAGGTATTTGAGCGTAAGTGAATGCAAGGAATTCAACTGGAATTCGAACTCGGCTCCCTGATTTGTCGTTCTGAGTTGATATCCACTGGACTACAACGCACATCCGAGTCTCTAGCACTTTGCCAAAATTGTTAAAAGACTCATACTCCGATTGTAATAACGACCAGACGGATCGTCTAAGATTGTTTTGTTTTTTAAAATTGTGTTCAGCCTGTACAAGGCCCTGGTGCCACTAGGGGAGAGGATTATAAAGTAAGAAGTATAGCTTATGCGGATATGTGCGTAAGTTAATGGTTAAACCTAGACTTCAACAGAGTAAGATGGTCGTGATCGGGGATGCAATCTCTTGTGAGTCGTTTCTACAAGGCAGCTGTTCATAAGAAGAAACAGCTTGCATGGAACTTACATCTCACCAGGAGAATATGAGGGTAATAAGCATGGTTCGCTACGATATGCGTGGTATAATGGGTGTTAGTAGTGAAGGTTAGGACTGGTGGAACTAAAGAGTGTAGTTCATCGGAACACTCACCGTGGAAATAGCGATAGAAAGGGGAAATAATTAATCACCTACAAGGACGCGGAGCGACTTTGGGATTCTATCGAGAGTGAAAACTGGAAACTGGACGGCTCCCGCCTATATATATATAGTGAATTTGGTGAAACCTTGGTAGGCTTGTTGGCTCTCTAGGTTAGTTATTTACTTTGTTTGCTCTACTTGCGTATTGAGCGCTTTTTGTTTTAGGTTACTCGTCTCGGGTTTTTTCTCTTTGGGCTGCGTACTTTGACTGATGTTAAAGTGCTTAGCTCGTTCTTTTTTTATCACCATTTTTTCCTTCAGCGTATGTGCTCGGAGGGTTTTTCGAAACGAGAATAACGACAAGATTACATTTATATATATATATAGATAGATTGCGCTATCACGCGGTGTGACGTCATAAAACTGTATTGCAAATTTGCGAACTGCGTTTGTTATTATTGGTAACTATTGCCGTTGCCTAGAGTTTTATGTCAACACAAAATAAAATCTTCTCTGATGGTGGATGTTATTGTGGTACCGTCTTAATAACCTCTCTGAAGATGGCTCATGTGAGCCGAAAGCTTAGATCCAACTAAATAAAAAATTATCCAACTGTTGGAGAATTTTTGTCTTTATTTTCAACTGAAATTAAAGCCAAAATACGACATTTAGAACGGCTCATGATTAAACATAATATACATTCATTGTCTCTTATATTTAACAGCATATGTTTAGAAAATTATTTGCTGCCTCGATGCAATATATATATATATATATATATATATATATATATATATTTGGCAGCATAACATTTTTCCGGAATTTTTAGCGATGGATCGCATGTAAGAGTTTTACTTAGTGTCTGAGTTAACTTTATGTTCCAATAGACGGTCAAGGCACAGGGTGGAACTATAGTGTGACATCGCCCTCGGGTCGCTAGTCGTGATGATGGTCTCGACACAGTAGCTGGTCTTCGAGACGTCTATTATAACGGCGCTTCCCCTTGCCAACGCTGTGAATTCTGATCCAAGGAGGGCACGCCGAAATCTTGCTAGCTGTGTCTTTACCACGTCAAACCAGGCCGGACGCGCGCGTACATTTGGGTAACAAAAAATACGGCACCAAAAAATAAAGTAAATAAATAATTTCGATAATGACTGAATAAGTTGCGGAAAGTGTCTTTATACATATATAAAAAAAATAAATAAATAAAGTAATTATCAACAGAAGGAGAATATATAATTTTCGAATTCAATTTTCACAACGGAGCGAAGTTTTCGTTAAGAATAATCAGAGCTTTCAATTTTCCAAATAAAAAAAAAGTCTTTTCAGGGATCTTTACCGAAGCTTTACGGAAACGGCAGAAGTGGTGTGTTTTGGCAACAGCGGTAGTAAATTCGTCTTGCCTCTTTCGATCGGCAGCTCCTAATGAATTTTCTCACTGGGGTCAATATTTTTATACTTGTCCCGAATTCTCTTAAGGGATGCGGAGAGCTCCGGGGTATCTTTATACAAATCAAATTCTTGACCAATGAGATTATTTCAAGGTGGGGGTTTGGTTCAACCAATGAACAGCAATCTCTCCTTTGACGTCGTCTCTCTTCGTCCTCTCCTTATTTTTAATCAGTGCTCATATCGCGATTTACAACAAACTGCAAAATCAACAATACCGCTAATAATAATTTCTTTCGCTCAGTCGTATTAAACTAAGAATTACATTTTTTCTTATGTAGAAATAGGGTTATATATAAGAGAATTTCTAACAAGCAGAAAAGAAAGAAGCAACGCGGTATTTATTGTTAAAGAGAACAAAAGACAGTTCAGAGGCACATTTCTTAAGGATTATTGATGGGACACCATTAATTCCACAAGCTTTGAGATGATCCAGTTTAGAGGTTAAAGCAGAAGCCATGAACGATGATATATTCATATAAATGAATAGAGATTCAGTTCTAAGTGGAATGTCAGGCAAAGATACTGCAGATGAGTCTAGAGTAGAATTTGAAGAAAATTTACGAGCAAAACAAAATAACTATTCTATTTTCATTAAGAATTATTGTTGGTTGGTTGGTTGGTTGGTTGGTTGGTTGGTTGGTTGGTTGGTTTATTTAACCAGCATATCAACCTTCATTAGGTCATTTAGTGCTGAAAATCGTTTCGATTTATTTTATTTAGCTTATTAGTTTTATTGTTTTTGTTTGTTTTGTTTTTTCAAAAAAGTTTTGTTGGTAACATTTTTTTATTCAGAAAAGTTTTGTTGGTAACATTTTTTTAGTTTTTTTTTTTTTTGGTGGGGGGTGGGGGGTAACTATTTGCCCATAGCTGGGACTCTAACAGATACTACCACTCCGGGTCAGAGTAGACCTGGGAACAACAGCAATTAAGAGGTGGTTCCATGCTCCTCACAACCTCCTCACAAGCCTTGCTGCCGGATGCAGTTTACCGTCATGTCCAAGACCGTTAGAATTAACCACTTGGCAATAAATACTAAAAATAGTATGAAATACATCATTTTTTTAAAAACTAGGGTGACATAATAATTATGGCCGGTAGTGTGTGTATATATATATATATATATATATATATATATAGAGAGAGAGAGAGAGAGAGAGAGAGAGAGAGAGAGAGCAAAAATCTACAGGGTGCGATGGGTAAATTGTCGCTATTTGCCTTGTAAAATTTTTCAAAGTAATAATAACAAAAGAACCATTTTATGTTCATTTAGAATTATCGACTTGGCAATACATTCTAAAAATAGTATGAAATACATCTTTTTTTTAAAACTAGGGTGGCCTAATAATTATGGCCGGTAGTGTATATATATTCGATCTTTGAGCAAGTGTATAGAAATCATACTATGTTTCTGTCAATGTCATTAATTAACGAACAAATAAAGAACAAACATTCTTATTCTTCTTCTATGTGCCCTGCCCCTTCAGGACGTAGGCGATCATGGTTCTCCACGTCCCCCTGTCCCTTGTGCCTCTTAGTATGTTTGCTCCTGTTACACCTCGCAACCCCCGTTCCATCATCCACCTGATCAGGCCCTGCAAATATGTTATCCACTGCCTTCCTCTGTCTCTTTTTCCTTCTATCTGGAGCAGATTATATAAAATTATTTTTATGTTCTATGTGTGCGTACGCATGCATTGCTGTAAGCTCTTGTTTACGCGTTAGTATAATTACCAAGTAATTTGTCAAGATTAGCATTTGTTTGCTTAGACCAAATATCTTGCTCACAAGAAAGATGACAGAAAAAAAGTAGCCAAAAATTAATGCGACCAATGCTTTTTTGTATGAAAGTCGGGAAAGTAAATAGCATAATGTTCCGTTCTTGGATTTACTTTTGTAATTAAAAGAGATGGTCATTAGGACGAGCAACGGTCCAACAAACAAGTTGTGAATTGGAGTCAAAATCAAACAAAGTACAGAAGTGTAATTCTATCAGAAGTGTTTTAACTAGGTATCGCCATTTTTTCGCTAACAAACAGCATCGCATGATGAAAAAAAAAGCCCCAAAAGTTTTATCGTCAAAATGTTTATGTCATTATTACGAGAAAAGATATGTTTTCATTATTTTATTAAATATTATAATCCTTTCTACCACCTTTGAAATTTTGGTTAAAATCTTTTTTTTTTTATGTCAGCGGTTTACGTAATTTACGATTAATGTTTTCGCGCCTTTTTCAGGCGAAAGACACTTTAGAAATTCTTGCAAAAAATCAAATAATTGTCCGAATTTAATGAAAATTTCAGGATTTAGGTAAATTTTCGTTTTAAGTCCCGTCGCTTTTCCCCTTCATAATAATTTTTGTCTTCCTGGTAGTACCCACGTGTTGGGATGGGAATCAACTTTGTTTGAAATATTCTTAAAAGTAAGTCATTTTTTTTTTTTTTTTTTTTGCTTAATTTTAAACTTTTCATGTTTAATTGGTTTTCTTTAATATTTTTTTAATTTAGCAGAAATCTCTTTGACCGGACTTTAACTAAGTTAAAACTTAGCAATCCGCCACCCTATATTTTTTTCTTCTTAATTGGAGTAGATAGATCTAACTATCGCCCGGTTCACACTCCACCCACGTCTATAGAACAGGTGAAGAGGCTCATCCCTTGTTCCCTGTTCAGGATGTGGTTTCCGGCTTTCTCTGTTCCAATCTTTTCACTCTTTTTTTTTTCAATTGGAGTAGATAGACTAAACTATCGCCCGGTTCACACTCCACCCACGTCTATTGAACACGTGAAGAGGCTCATCCCTTGTTCCCTGTTTAGGATGCGGTTTCTGGTTTTCTCTTTTCTATTCTTTTTACCCTTAAGTAGCCCCCTGCGCATCAGTGGCGTTATTGCCTTGCTTGGGGTGATATGATTTTTTAAAAAAAGCATTATTTCTGTGCAAATGTATATGCTGAACTTGAATCAAGTGTTATTGAAGAAACTTACCTTTTTATTTATCTGAATTTCCATTAAAAGAAACGAACTATACCTTGCACTTTTTCTCTCCTGTAACTCTCACGAAGTCATGTAATTAACTGCAGAATGACGAACTGCGCATGTGATCGAATTTTGGCAGATTTTTCTTCATTTACTGATACTTCCGACGATGTACTTCCGGTAATTAAAGTGGTGCGCGATTGTATTTCTACGCTTATACTCTCAGAACAGGAAGTAAATCGCCGGAAGTTTTAGTAAAGGACGAAATTCGACCAAAATTGCTGCCTACATAGAACGTCATTCTGCAGTTAATTACATGGCTTCGTGAGAGTTACGGGAGAGAAAAAGTGCGAGATATAGTTCGTTTTTTTATGGACTTTCAAAACAAAAAAGGTAGGTTTCTTCAATAATTAATTGTTGATTTGATACATTTGATACATTTGCACAGAAATAATGCTATTTTGGATAAATTTGAGGGGGGAAAAGCCGTCGGTACTTAAAAGAAAAATTTACCAGGATTTATTAACAAATAAATTTAATTATTTCTTTTTTTTTTTTCAGAAATAGATTTTGTTCTATATTTGTTATATCTACCCACTTACATAATTTCATGAAAATTACATAATTAAAAATAGTTTTTATTAGTTAAAAGCATGATTTCTTGGAGTATTTGTTCTTTTCAAACAACTCGTCTTGCTGCCTTGGCTGAGATAGAACTCACTACACCCCTCCAGTATTCCCTGTGCATTTGGAACCCTGGTGCAGTTTGCAGCGAAATTCATAATCTTGTCAAATAGCTGAATACTTGATGCTTCGCCAGGGTTACCAAGGGTGTGTTTTTATTGTGACACCAACACTAGATGGCTTGCCTCCAAGCCCCATCCTGTTATTTAACCTATAACTGGAGGGAAGTGACAGATTAATACCTTTCCCAAGAGTACCAGTATTGAAGTGAGTGTAGGGTACTCGACAGGAATTCGAACTCGGCTCACCGATTTCTCTTTCCAAGCCGACATCCATTGCACCACAAAGCACTTCAAACAACTACTAATCCCCCGAAAATCTTCTCCAAATCGTAAAATTAAAAAAAGGCAATAAAAGTAAGACATTATTTCATGAGGAAAACTTTTAATTGCTTTTATAAATAAAATTTCTTAAGGACACTATTGTATTAAGAAAAAATAAAAATTATTTCTATGTTTTTCTGTTAATTTTAAATATAATCATTTATAATATATCAATTGTTTAAACTTCTGCATGAATAGGATTTGTATTTGATATTGTTATTAAGTGAAAAATATATTTACAAATCAAAAATTGAATAGCTTAATACAAATCATTTTATACCAAGATTTTTTTAATAATTTTTAAGTATTATTTTTATTTTGTTTTTAGTGTTTAAACATTCCCATTTTTCAAAGTATGTTAGTCCGTAAATAACATTATCATTAAATGTCACCGTGTGCTAAGGGTTATCATCGCTTTCTGAAAAAAAAAAACAATAAACTTTTTTAAGCTTTGTTTAATTCTTTTTAATTTCATTTATTCATGTTTGTGTTCGGGTTTACTTCTCAGCGGGCTTTGCAAATCATCCCGCCAAAATTTTAAATTTTACTTTTTTTATTCGTATCTCACTAAATATTTTTGTCAATTCTGGTCATCCATAGTTTGCTTTTCAACACCTCAGGCTGTCAGTAAACAATCAACACGTCAGAAAAACAAAATCTTCAAGATTAAGAAATGTTTGTATTCAACGTTTCATGATATAAGTGATATTTGTTTCAAACCATATTACTTTAACTTTAAATTTTCTTATATTCCTCAAATAACGTGTCACAGATTAATATTTTATTTTCGTAAGATTTTTAAAACCGAGAATTACCCACGTCTATTGAACAGGTGAAGAGGCTCATCCCTTGTTCCCTATTTATAATGTGGTTTCCGGCTTTCTCTTTTCCAATCTTTTCACTCCTTTTTCTTTTCTTTTTTTTTTTTTTTTCAATGGGAGTAGATAGACTAAACTGTCGCCCGGATCACACTCCACCCATGTCTATTGAACAGGTGTAGAGGCTCATCCCTTGTTCCCTGTTCAAGATGTGGTTTCCGGCTTTCTCTTTTCCAATCTTTTTACTCTTTTCTTTTTTCTTTTTCAATTGGAGTAGATAGACTAAACTGTCGCCCGTTTGACACTCCACCCACGTCTATTGAACAGGTGAAGAGGCTCATCCCTTGTTCCCTGTTTAGGATGTGGTTTCCGGCTTTCTCTTTTCCAATCTTTTCACTCTTACGTAGCCCCCTGCACATCAGTGGCGTTACCGCCTTGCTCGGGGTGATATGATTAAACAAAAAAATTACAAACCTGTCATATCTGGCCATGTTAAGGATTTAACTGAAAATGATCAAAAAGTTGAGATTCCAATCAGTACAGTTTCTATTTGAAATACACCAGATTATTTTACGTAATGAAAATAGTAAATCTAATTTAACATTCTATTTAAGTAAAATTGAAAGCTCCAATAAAGCTTTTTCATTCATAAAAAAATATTTTAAACCTTAGGTATCGTAAATTAGTGAAGATGCCTAGTTTTAACTGACGATGAATAATGTGACACGTAAATTCGAAGTACACTGGCATGACGAAAGATACATTCCAAAAACTAAATGCTGTTATTTTTCTTTTTCACACATTTTCATTCAGTATAAGGCCCAAGAACAGCTCAAGGTAGAAAGTTACTGAATGCAATGGTTGTAGAAGCGGACAAGGTGAGAGTAAGAAGTGCAGATTATGAGGATATGTCGGATAGATAACTGTTGATCCTAAAATTGAAGAGGTTAAGATTGTAGTGATCGGGAAAGCACTCTCTCGGGATTCTGTTCCACAAAGTGATAGTTCTAAGGAAGAAGTAGTCTGAATGGAAATCCCCTCTTAACAATATGAGGGAGGGCGGGAAAAGTTTATAGGAACTTGAAAACACCCCGAAGCAAAATTTTGTTCATTTTCAAGAGAAGACGTTACTAGTTTTTTTTAATCATTTTATTCCAAGAAAATCTTTTCACTCTTTTCTTTTTTTCTTTTTTTTTTTTTTAATTGGAGTAGATAGACTAAACTATCTCCCGGTTCACACTCCACCCACGTCTATTGAACAAGTGAAGAGGTTCATCCCTTGTTCCCTGTTTAGGATGTGGTTTCCGGTTTTCTCTTTTCCATTTTTTTTTTACCCTTACGTAGCCCCTTGCGCATCAGTGGCGTTATCGCCTTGCTTGGGGGGATATGATTAAAAAAAAACAAACAATAAAGACACTAGGCTGCTAAAGGTCACTGAGTGTTAGAACATATCAGAAAAACTACTATTAAAGAGAGAACAAAATAAAAGAACAAGACTTTAGAAAACAGAAGATAAAAATTAACATTGGATTTAATTTTTTTAAGATCAAAGTTGACCGTGAAGCAAGAAGCCAGCAGAGAATCCCACGAGCAAGAAATGCGATGGAATAAAATTTTAGCATTGAATTTACGGTTAGATCTACTCACTTCAACTGTAAAATGATGAGACTTTACTGCCAATCTAGTACTGCGCTTATATTAGTAAAGTCTAAGAACCTGCTATAGTTCCCTCCTAAGAGGAATGGACTCTTCCTCTTACTATATAATTACCTGCAGAGGCAGTTAACAGCAGTTAAAGGTAGCTAAGTTCGCCTCGCGTATTGTCGAACTCACTGCCTTCGGACGGAGAGTAACAACCCAGTCTAGACTACGCCGAAGGGTAGAGGAAATGAGACATCAATTTTTGCCCGGGCTATATGGCTCGCATTACCCACATTAAAAAGGCCTTGTGCTACATTTTGTCTTAAGTGGGAAAGCAATTAAACACTGGTAAAGGCAGTTAAAGTCTGCCTTGCGCAATGTTGAACTCTCTACCATCGGACGAAGAGTAATAACCCAGTCTAGACTACGCCGGAGTGTAGAGTCTCGTCTGGAGAAAATTACACATAAATTTTTGCCCGGGCTATATGGTCAGGATTACCCACATTAAAAAGGCCGTGTGCCACGTTAAAGGTAGTTAAGGATGACAGCTAGTACGCAGTTAAAGCTAGCTTGATTCAGTCAATAAGCAGCGTGATTGTACCGTTCGGACTTACTTATTTCTATTTACTTAATTACTAACACCTACGTTGTATATATGTTCTTTTTATACAAATACACTGTTTTGAACCTACCTTCTGTGTTCCGTATCTTACTTCCGACCAAACTGGTCACGACTACTAATTGGTGACGAAGATCCACAGCAGTACCATAGCAGAAAGTTCATTGGAACAAATTACTATGAAAGTATTTATAGAAAAGGCAAAAAGAAGCTATGTTAGAGTAGTAGGAATGGAACTGAAGTCGAGGCGCCAGGTCAGGACCGATAACATTGCAGATACTGCTTTAGAATGTTACTTATGAAGTTTTCTTTGAACAGTCAGATATCAATTTACGTGAAAAAAAAAACCAACGCAGTTAATAATAGAAAAAAGTGAAATTAATTAACTCAGTTGATCTTTTCTATTCAAGCGACCATATTCACTTGACCTATGTGCCATATTCACTTGACCTATGTGCCATATTCACTTGACCTATGTGCCATATTCACTTGACCTATGTGCCATATTCACTTGACCTATGTGCCAACCTATGATTACGTTTTTCGATCGCTGCAAATCACTTTCATGGGAAAAATGTTCTTTAATTAAAACCAGATTCAAGAGTTCGTTGAAAAGTTTTTCCGATCAAAACCTTTGGAATTTTTACTCAGAAGATATTGAAAGGATGTTCGATAAGGTATACCAATCCATTGCAAATAATAGTGACTATATAATTTGTCTAAACTTATTTGTAAATGGAACTTTGTCTCTGTGTGTGTGTGTGTGTGTGTGTGTGTGTGTGTGTGTGTGTCTGTGTGTGTGTGTCTGTGTGTGTGTGTGTGTCCGTTACCTATAGACTCCGAAACGGCTGAACCGATTTTCTTGAAAGTTTACACAGTTGTACTATAAGCGTCTGCGAGTGTTCTTAGCTAGGTTTTGTGTCGAGGTACCCCCGATAAATATCGAAAATCGATAATCGAAAAAATTAGGTTATAGAAGGAGTGGTCCGATTTTAATCAAATTTGATACACTCATAGACAAAGACATAAGAAACAATATTCAGAAGTTTCAAGGTTACAGTTCTTACAATAGTGCAGAAAATCGATAATATATATCGGGTCTGATGAAAATCAGTTTTTCAGCACTTCTTTTAGTTTTTCCTTCGTGTTTGACTCTAAGAAGGTATAATTGTAGTTCTTAGTCTCAGCCTTGATACCATTTACTCAGAGGACTTATTTAGCCTTCAAAATTCAGTTTACGACGAAAAAAACTTATTCGATATCGATACCAGGAAATCAAAATTTGACTTACATCCATTCATTTTTCTTTCAGTCTACGGTTTCACTTTAACTGGAAACAACTATTGCTTTTTATCTTTCGTGCCAACGTCCAAAGAGTCTGAGCTCCAGAACCATGGATTAGTTTTAAAGCTTTCATTACACCCGAGCAACGCCGGGCTATACTGCTAGTTCAAAAATAATTGTACTTTTGTTTAAGATTAAATTTGATAAACAAAAAAACGGAAACTATTTATGGTCTAACCTAATATTTCACCGAACCGATCCAGAAACAAATGCTTATGTGATCAAAATATGAAATATTACTTAAGGAAATTTTAAATTACTCCTGGGCATCAAACTAAATCTTTTGCCTTCTTTTCTTTCCTATTTTATTTCTGTCAGGTTTCTTGATCTGTCGAGGGAAGTTCCTTTAGTTGGACCGTCTTTAATAAACAACCGCTTTGATCAAATCAAATATTAGTTTCGCTACGAGAAATTAAATACTTCAAATTATTTTATTTCTATCATCGCCATCTGGTACGTCGAAGCATCAGGTATCGCTTCAGACACCACTTCCTTTCGTATATTTTAATGGACTGTTCTGGTTCTATTCTTTCAAGTTGCAAAGATTGCTTTTTTTCGGAATTATCCAAAGTTTATTTTGATGTTCCACATTTCATGGCAAGCTCGTTTAATAAATTTAAACACTGCCGCTTCTAAAATATCACGAAAAGAACGACCAATGTAACTGGATATCTCATTATGTTCCAGAAACTGTTTTTACGTATCATTATCATTTCAATGCATGGTCATCAGCAAAAAGAGGAGCTCAAAATGCCAATTACAGGTCAGTGGTAATAAAATCAAGCAAGTACATAAATACTTAAATACCTGGGAATTGTTCTAACAGGGAACGGAAAGTGCAACACAGAAATCCGAAGGCGTATTCGCATGCCCAAGAACGCATTTCAAAAGCTGAGTAAAGTATTGAGAGACAAGAAACAAAGAAAAGAGTATTGTTCTGTCATATCTGTCCTCCTATATGGCAGCGAATGCAATCTCCTCAAAGATGAGGGAACGACGGAGCAACAGAAATGTGGTTCTACAGAAAGATGATGGGGGTACCATGGACCGAACACACGAAAACGACGAGGTTTTGGAGAGAATGGAAACGAAAAGGAAACATACTTAACATCAGAAAGAGACAGTTAAAGTTTCTGGGACACGTAATGAGAAAGAAGGGCTTGGAGAATCCGATACTCACAGGGTAGATAGCGGAAAAGAGAGAGACAGGGGAAAACAGCGCGTGATATACTTCAGCAAATGGATGGCAACGCAGGGTTTGGATGAAATAACAAGACAAAATATATTAAAAACTAAAATGAACAAGAAGATGTGGAGGGCCATGATTTTCTACATCCTAAAGTGACACGGCATATAAAAGAAGAATTGATCATTTACAAAATAAAAATAAAAAAAATGTGCCGATGTTTTTAGGCAAAAACTGCATAACACATATTTTATGGAATATATTTTTATTGAAAGTTCGTACATGTTTCAGGACTTCTATTCCCTTCATCAGCTGGAGATTTAAATTGATTCAATTTTTAATTGTTGATACGTGCTTCGGGAGTTCTACTCCATTCATCAACCAAAAATTTTTACGTTCAAATGCTACAGTACAATATATTCTAGTAACGAGCAATAGTTACAGATTCATAGAAAGAGAAGACAATACAGTAATTCGAAATTTTCAGGGAGTATTGTATTTTTTGCCCTTTATTCAATCTTCTCCATTTCCCATTTTTCTCATTCACTTTCACTCCTTGTAAATCTCACTGTCATCTTGCTTGGGGTAAAATAATTAAAAAAAAAGAAAGAAACGATTTGAAAAGAAAATTAAAAAGGAATGGATATGGCAATATGTATTTGTTATTAAACAAAACGAGTGGGTCCGTGACGTCAACAATGGCGGCAAAATATTTATATAGATATGCCGTCTAAAATAACATATATATTGATGTACCCACTATTATGTATCTTACATTAAAATATAAAAAAAAATAATCATCCAAACATCTGAGCGTAGAGAAGGCAAATAATACGCTAAAAAGTCTGCGCACTTCTGCCGAGCGCCCATAGCTCAGAGGTAGAATCGCCGACTGACGCCAATTCGGTCGGGTTTACAATCCTGGTTTCAAAGCAATCGGATGTCTAACCGTACTGATGAGCTGTGATACAGAGAAACAGATCTGTCTGCGAATGCCTATATATAGTAATTTTTTATTGTAAGATTAGAATAAAAACATAGTTTATGGCAACACAAGTACCGCTGTGTTTCGGTACTATCGTCTCTTGTGTTGCTGTAAACAATGTTTTTATTATAATAAAAATATTACCATATATAATGCTATACTAAGTATGGAGCACTCTTAATAAAGTAAATCACTACAAACAGTGGACTGACTACCCATTACTTTGTACTACTTCTAAGATATATATATATATATATATATATATATATATATATATATATAGTCATCCGCAAACAGATATGTTTCGCTGTATCACAGCTCATCAGTACAGTTAGACATCCGATTGCTTTTTACCCAGGATTGAAACCCGACCGAATTGGCGTCAGGGGGCAGACTTTTTTGAGTGTCTATTATCATTATACACGCCCATATATATATTAGGATCATTATATAGCCTGGTTATTCCGGATATATTAATTAATTAATCCACATATCACTTCAGTTTTATAACACAAATAACTGATGCCAGGCAGGAATTAAAGCTTTTTAGGGGGAAATTTACTGGATATATAACACATAAACGTAGCATTTAAAAAGCAACCTAAGTGCCCCGTATCAACACAAGGTGACTTTTTATACAACAAACAACACACCACCGTTGATATAGGGTCGGAACAAGAAATCGGTGTACCGAATTCGAATTCTAGTTGAATTCGTTGCATTCACTTACACACAAATAACCGTACCAAAGGTGTTAATTCGTCACTTCTCCCGCCAGCTATATGTCAAGTATCAGTAAATATTGGGTTCTATAGCCTTGGTTGACAACCAGTCTACCGCAGAAATTAATGGCAACCTACTGGGGGAAAATCTTCTGCCAAGTTCGATATGATCGCCAAGTGTGTATCACGTATGGCACTTAACTGACTTACAACATGAAGAGTTAGTGCCTTTACAAATGTCGTAAGGTACCGTGAACCTTGCCGTACTTGGCTTTTTGGCACAAACTATGTATCAACATGTGATTGAAACTATCTATCTATCTATCTATCTATCTATCTATCTATCTATCTATCTATCGATCTCAGTTTGTTCATTATCAATCTCAGTTTGTTCATTTTCATTCTATCTATCTATCTATCTATCTATCTATCTATCTATCTATCTATATCAGTTTGTTCATTATCTATCTCAGTCTGTTCAATTTCCTCTTTCTTTCTTTCTTTCTTTCTATCTATCTATCTATCTATCTATCTATCTCATTCTGTTCATTATCTATGTCAGTCTGTTCATTATCTATCTATCTGTCTATCTATGTTCATTATTTATCTATGTATCTATCTATCTGTATATTCATTATCTATCTCAGTCTGTTCATTTTCTATCTATCTATCTATCTATCTATCTATCTATCTATCTATCTATCTATCTATGTTCATTATCTATCTATCTATCTATCTATCTATCTATCTATCTATCTCAGTATGTTCATTATATATCTCTATCTGTTCATTTTCTATTTGTCTATCTGCCTTTCTATCTATCTATCTATCTATCTATCTATCTATCTATCTATCTATCTATCTATCTCACTCTGTTCATTACCTAGCTGAAACACTAACCAAACTCCTGCTTACATGTGGGAATATATAACTTTCATTGGGTGCGGTAAACAATTTTTAGTAATATTTAGTCAGTTTTGTATTATTTTGAAATTAGTGATAATAATAATAATAATAATAATAATAATAATAATAATATCATGACAGACACTACATCAGATATCACTTTGGTTGGTTTTGATCTTATTGGACTGAAGGTGGTTAAAATATACATGATTTTCTAGTCTTACTTTTGTTTTGTTTTCTTTTAGTTTTTTTTGTTTTAGTTTTTTTTATGTTTTGTTTTGTCTTTGTTTTTTGTTTTCGTTTTTTTTTTTCTTTTTTACATGTGCCAAATATTTGAGTATCACGGACAGATGGAAATACAAACAAACGGCAATATTTTTTATCAAATATGTTCGTATTAGAGTGCATTGTACTACGGAACTTGTCTCTGTGTATATACCTACTACACCAAACGTCATTTTGCTCGTACTCACATTTGAATAGACGAGTTGTCTTTTTATTATTATTCCTATTTTATTTCCTTATATTATATTATATTTTATTGACAGCGTGAATTGTGTCATCCGGTTTGAGTATTTGAAAGTTTTAACAAAGAAAATTTCCCAGCAATATTCGGACCTGCGTTTCGTTTTTGTGAAAGAAACTATCCTCTGATCCGACTTGCTTTCTCTTTCAAAGTGAAACACGTTCGAATACGGCCGAAACCAGTCGACGTAATTCACACTTTAAAAAAAAATCAGGGCATTTACTCAAACATAGTTGTCCAGGAGATAATGCTTGGGATCAGTATGAAAAATGTCGGATAGAAATACATTGTTTACTTGGAAAATATCATGAATGCATCTACGTATAAACAATTTGTTTTAATTAATAAATATTTCATCCAACTCTAGCGGCTACATAATTCACGACACAAGCATTGGCCATTAAAACCTGCTTGAGAGAGACGAAACTAATAAATCTATAACTAAAAATTGCGTCTACTTTGAAAGAAAATTTTAAGGCTAATGCCTATTGGCCATCCATTAGCTAATCAGAGTTTGTCACGCCCTTTACTTCAAACCAATCAAATCGCATCATTTGGATCACACGATTGCAGTTGACTTGAAATCTCGGAACGCAGTTTGAATTTTCGGCTCTTTTTATTATCGAAATAAAACTACTATTTCTTCTGTATACCATGTCCCGACAGGACGTATGTGATCATAGCTCTCCACAACGTTCTACAATGTAGTTCTTAGCAACGTTTTTACCATTTTCCCAGTTCATGTTCGACCATCCATTTACACAGGCTCGTTAGGCGGGTAACTCAAAGATTCCTTTTCTCCCTCTTGCTTTCGAATTATCCATTAAATGGCATATTTTCCAAGCCTGCTTTCTTCCAAAGCCCACTTGGCCTAGAAATTTTAACCGTCTCTTTCTTATTTTGACTATAAGCGTCATTTTTGTATCTATTTTTTATTTAAACTTCCTCGTTACTTACATATTCAGCCCATAGTATTCTCAGCATCCTTCTGTAGGACTACATTTCTCTAGCGTGTTTTTTTATCTTTGAGAAAATTGTTCTGCTTTCACTGTTATGTCACATATAAGGACCGTTGTTACATAACAATTCCGCACTTTACAGTTTTTGCATTATTCGAACTATTGTCCTCATTTTTGTTGCTATTTGTACGACGTTTCGGCCGTTGTACGCTCCGGCCTTCTTCAGATGCTAGAAATTTCGAACCAAACACTTTATTACAATCACTGGGGTATATGTACTCCATTTCTTGCGTAGTAGTGCCTCTTTTGGTAGTCATGAATTATCTCCCTCTAACCCTTAAGGACACATGGCTCAGTGGATATAGATACTGGTTAGTTCCTGTGACTTAACCAAAAATGTTCTGAGTTCAATACAGCAGTGTAGAACAATTAACTTACAGGGATAGAGGGAGATAACTCATGACTAATAAAGGAGGTACTACTTTACAAGCAATGGAGTTCATATACCCCAGTGATTGTAATAACGGTTCAGTTCGAAATTTCTAGCATCTAAAGAAGACCGGAGCGTAAAACGGCCGAAACGTCTTACAAATGGCAACAAAGATGAGGACAATAGTCCGACTGCTGCCCTTTATGGTCAGGTGCCCCTGCCGTTCTCCTCAGTGTTCTTGACAAGCTCCAAAGGAGAGTCTGTAATGTGATAGGTACTGATCTGGCGACTCGACTGCAGCCACTTACCCATCGTCGAAATGTGGCCTCCCTTTGTCTCTTCTATAAATACTTTCATGGCTTCTGCTCGGACGAACTTAAGTCACTGATGCCTCCTCAACAGGTGTTTACTCGTGCAACCAGATCGGCAACTGGGTCCCACCCATTCACAGTTATTTTAACCAAATGCAGACAACAATTCTACTCCTGCAGCTTCTTCTCTCGCACTTCCCGCCTGTGGAACTCGCTCCCATATTCTTACTTTCCTGACGGCTACAACCACCAGGAATTTAAATGCAATGTCAATACTCATCTATTAACCACTTGACTCTAGTTCTTTCCCCACCCCGTATATCCTTTCCTTTCTATCCACCTTTGAAACTGTCATCACACCTGCATTCGCATCCTTCTCTTGCTCCTTTCTAACTGGTTCGCTTCCTCTTCACTCTCTTCTAATTAATCTTTTTACACTTATGTAGCCCCCTGCACATCAGTGGCATTACCGCCTTGCTCAGGGTGATAAGATTTTTAAAAAATCCTGTAAATACTACCTCACCTCAGAAACATAAACAATTCAGCAACTTTTTCTTTGTTTCTGACGAAGTTTCCTTGTTTCTCGACGCATTTCACCATTTCACCCCAAGCAAGGCCGGGCCGCCACTGGGGCGTAGGAGGTTACAGTGAGAGAAAAAGCGAGATTTAGTGGATATCGAAGAATGGAGAAGGGCTGGATGGGAATCAAAGAGATAGAAGATGGCAACTGACGATGCATTTAATTTTTTTAGGATTGTAACTATCAAGCAAGCAAACGGAAGGGAGTTCCACAAATGGGAAGCGCGAGAAAAGAAACTGTCAGAGTAGAAGAGGCAGTTACATTTAACTATTTCAGCAATAAAATGATAGGACCTTGATGCTAATCTAGTCAGTCAGTTAAGTCACATACGTGATACACGCCTGGGCGATCATTTTTTGAAAGAGACATGACTGACTGGGCAGAAAATTTTCCTGCAGTACGTTGCCATTACTTTCTGTGGTAGACTTGTTGCCAAGCAAGGCTATAGAACCCAATCTGTACTGTTATTTAACCCATAGCTAGAGAGAGAAGCGACGGATTAATACCTTTATTTCGCGTAAATGAATGCAACGAATTCAACTGGGTTTCGAACTGTGCTCTCCGATTTCTCGTTCCGAGCCGATATTCACTGCATCACAACGCACATACCACGTGCTAACCTTTTAGCACGCGTAAATAGATGGAATCGGGAAACCAGAGAAAAATCTCGTCAAAGCAGTCGCCATGAAAATACTTGTATAAAAGACAGACGGAAGGCACATCCCGTCAATGAGAAAACTTTGCTTAGCTTTCAGAAGGTATATTTCGTTATTCCGTTGCCCCTTCGTATTACGGCTTCATTTTTTTTTTTTTTAATCGTATCACTCTGAGCAAGGCGGTAATACCACTGATGTGCAGGGGGGCTACATAAGTGTAAAAAGATTAATTAGAAGAGAGTGAAGAGGAAGCGAACCAGTTAGAAAGGAGCAATAGAAGGATGGGAATACAGGTGTGATGACAGTTTCAAAGCTGGAGAGAAAGGAAAAGATATACGGGGTGGGGAAAGAACTAGAGTCAAGTGGTTAATAGATGAGTATTGACATTGCATTTAAATTTCTGGAGGTTGTAGCCGTCAGGAAAGCAAGAATATGGGAGCGAGTTCCACAGGCGGGATGTGCGAGGGAAGCTGTAGGAGTAAAATTGTCGTCTGCATTTGGTTAAACTAACTGTGAATGGGTGGGACCCAGTTGCCAATCTGGTTGCACGAGTAAACACCTGTTGAGGAGGCACCAGTTACTTAAGTTCGTTCGAGCAGAAGACATGAAAGTATTTATAGAACAGACAAAGGGAGGCCACATTTCGTCGGTGGGGAAGTGGCTGTAGTCGAACCGCCAAGTCGGTCCCTATCACATTACTGATTCTCCTTTGGAGCCTGTCGAAAACACTGAGATGAACGGCAGGGGCCCCTGACCAAATATGACCATATTTCTTTTGTCTTCTGTTAAAACACTTCCCAGATATTTCGAAATAAAACAGTTTTGTATAAGCTTATTAACGATGTTTTGTGTACATTTGTAACGATGTTAAATAGACCAAACACAGACTGCATACAATTTAAGAATTTTCAATTTCATTTTTTGTGTAGTTGATTTAAATTTCATAATGAGAACAGTGAGTTTGAAGATCATTGAAATAAAAAAAACTGGGCCGCCCACGGGAAATTGCTAAAGAGCTTGGAATATGGAAGCCTTTTGTCGAAGAAGCAAGCTGATATTAGTAGCTTTTGAAATTGAAATATATCCGGTAAGCCTTCGAATTTTCATAAAATGCATTTTCACAAAACAACTGCATTATCAATAACAAATCCAAAGCTGTATTATTTGTGAAGTGCAACTTCATAAAATATCTTACTCCTCCTACCATGCCACGTCCTGGTTATAACGATAAACTACATCCGGCAGCTCTGAAGAGCCTGTCATCACCTCTTAACTACCGTTGTTCCCATGCCAACTCTGACCCGGGTCGGTCGCACCTGTTAGGATTCCAACTATGGGAAAATGGTGAAACTCTAAAACTTGCGTTAAAACACTGTGAACGTATAAAAAATATATTCTCATAGAAAAAATTCGCAATACATCTTTGAAAATAAAAAATGAAAAATAAACAAACTCACAAGAAAATTAAATTTCGACATTAAACGATCAATAACGATTAATATGGCGTTCAACAATTTAAGAATCCTGAATTATCTAGCACTAAAATGCTTACCTTATTTAGAGCCTGAGAATTGATAAGGTGTCAAATAGTGACTCCTTTGTCAAATTCATTACCAACAACTGATTTTTTTATTGCTTCAGCTCGAAGTTTCACAAATGCTTCGTAGATGCATTCTTGTACTGAAACTCGATTAACACAGATGCTGGTCTGTAATAGGAAAAGTGAATTAAACAGATCAAAACATGTTATCAGACCTGAAAAAAAAAACACAGTTTAAAAACGAAGTCGGATTTTCAGACTTCATGTTGACAAAAGTTCACTGTTCTTCCTCAAATAGTATAAGCATTATTTATTATCGAGCGTACTTCCGATGTCAAAAATGACGGTTAAATATTTGAAAGATTATTAGTTGTTTCCTTAAAGATTATCTCCCTTGAACATGACAGAAGGGAATATATATACACGTGTTTTCATGCTTGGATGATCATGTCTCAAAAGCGTGGGTAGAAGATTTTTCCGCAGTAGGTTGCTATTACTTTCTGCTGTATACTGGTTGCCAACCAAGGCTATAAAACCTACTCCGCCCTGCTATTCAACCCACAACTGAATTTAGAAGCGACTGATTCATACCTTGCACGTAAGTGAATGCAACGGATTCAGTTGGAATTAGAGATCTGTTCTCCGATTTCTCTTTCCGTGCTGATATCCACTGCATTAATTCACAGTGAATCCATAGCAAAATCTACTGCTAAGAAGGTTGGGTCACTATGTCGATCCAGAATGTTTTTTCTACCTGAATCCATCCTGCATATATACAAGTCAACCATCCGTCCGTGCATGGAGTACTGCTGTCATTTATGGTCAGGTGCCCCTGCCGTTCTCCTCAGTGTTCTTGACAGGCTCCAAAGGAGAGTCTGTAATGTGATAGGTACTGATCTGGCGGCTCGACTGCAGCCACTTCCCCATCGTCGAAAGGTGGCCTCCCTTTGTCTCTTCTATAAATACTTTCATGGCTTCTGCTCAGACGAACTTAAGTCACTGATGCCTCCTCAACGGGTGTTTACTCGTGCAACCAGACTGGCATCTGGGTCCCACCCATTCACAGTTAGGTTAGCCAAATGCAGACGACAATTCTACTCCTGCAGCTTCTTCTCTCGCACTTCCCGCCTGTGGAACTCGCTTCCGTATTCTTGCTTTCCTGACGGCTACAACCTCCAGAAATTCAAATGCAAAGTCAATACTCATCTACTAACCACTGGACTCTAGCTCTCTCCCCTCCCCTGTATAACCTTCCCTTTCTCTCCACCTATGTATCTGTCATCGCACCTGCTTTCTCAGCTTTCTATTGTTCCTTTCTAACTAGTTTGTACTCCTCACTCTTTTCTAATTAATCTTTTTACATTTATGTAGCCCCCTGCACATCAGTGGCGTTTCTGCCTTGCTCGGGGTGAAATGATTAAAAAAAAAAGAATTAAATTTTGACATTAAATGACCCATAAGAGTTGATATGTCGTTAAACAAACAAATCAATCAAATCATTCAATCCTGCCAAGCTTTATTTTTCCAAGAATATAATTGCACCATAAATCGGACTGAAACTGCTCAGTCCTTTCTTTTTGTTTTTTTAACAGTGAGATTCGCTATGTACAAGACTCAAAAGCCACTCGAGATAGAAATTTTCAGCAAGAGGAAATTTATGCCGATAAGACAGTAAGATAACTAATAATCCTGGACTTTAGGTTAAGATTGTAGTGATCAGGTAAGCATCCTTATGGGAGTCGGTACTACAGAGCAGTGGTTCACAGGAATAAGCTGTTCGAGTGAAACATACTTCTCACCGATGGAATTTTTTTTTTAATCGTATCACCCCGAGCAAGACGGTAACGCCACTGATGTGCAGGGGGCTACGTAATAGTGAAAAGATTGAAAAAGAGAAAGCCGGAAACCACATCCTAAACAGGGAACAAGGGATGAGCCTCTTGACCTGTTTAATAGACGTGGGTGGAGTGTGAACCGGGCGATAGATAGATTTATCTATCACCCGGTTCAATTTAAATGTAATGTCAATAGTCATCTCCTAGATGACTATTGACCTTACATTTAAATTCTTGAAGATTGTAGCTGTCGGGGATGCACGTATACGGAAGGGAATTCCATAGTCATGTTGGTTAGCGCTGGCGGTACCAAAGAATGCAATTCGTCCGAACACGGAACATGAAAGTAGCGACAGAGTAGTGAGAGACCCGCTACATCATGCCTCTGAGACTAAATTCGGAGAGTGAAAATAATTTGTCACCCAAAAGAAGTCAAGAGATGTTTTCAGACTAGAAAATGAGGACTGGGCAGCTTCCACCAAAGCGTCGACCGACTCCAAAATCGTTTACACGGCTATGATTGTGATAAATTATTTAACACCCTACAACCTCTTTTCCATTGATGCAACCTTGCAAGCTTATCGCTACACTATTGCTATTTCTGTAAAAATTGTTCTAATCAAGATATATTCCTTAGTTCCACCTGTTCAGACCTTTACATCTAAGAACTGCTATTTCATGTGTCAAGAGGCGAACGATCCTCATTTTGTTCACATTCCATTTTTGACAGTTTCTTCCCAAGAGCCTAACCACTAACCTATGCAAAGTCTAGGATCAACCATTCAGTCAGTTAAGTGCATACGTGATACACGCTTAGGCGATCATGTCTCGAAAGAGACATGACAGACTGGGCAAAAGATTATCCCGCAGTAGGTTGCCATTGCTTTCTGCGGTAGACTGGTTGCCGACTAAGGCTATAGAACCCAATCTGTCCTGCTATTTAACCCATAACTGGAAGGAAGAGACGGATTAATACCTTTCCTGAAGGTATTTGCGCGTAAGTGAATACAATGGATTCAGCTGGAATTCGAACTCGGCTTCCATTATCTATCCTATATATCCTCATAATCTACATTTCTTCTTCTTCTATTCATAAGCAACCCCATTCAATAATGAAATAAATGAACAATTTTAATTAATTAGATTTTAGAGAAAAAATATTTTCGATATTTACATAAAACAGTTAATTCATCTCTACGATTGAGCAGCACTTTATTTTTAGGGAAGCTTATAATCTGTAGCTTTTCATTCCGGCACAGAGGGCTGAGGTCATAGAATGATTTACAGCTTCTTGTTTTTTCCAGAATTTTCTATTTTTTTTTTTTTTTTTTCTTTTCTTCCTGGCTTACGGACATATTACGTTGAATACACCGGTTCTCGCTCGATCACCGAAGTTAAGCAACGTTGAGCCTGGTCAGTACTTAGATGGGTGACCGCTTGGGAATACCAGGTGCTGTAAGCGTTTAGTGGCGAATGTGCGTTGTGGTGCAGTGAATATCGGCTCGGAAAGAGAAATCGGTGAGCCGAGTTCGAATTCCAGTTGAATACCCTGCATTCACTTAAGCACTGGTACCCTTTGGAAAGGTATTAATCCGTCCCTTCCCTCCAATTATGGGTTAAAAAACAGGGTAGGACTTGGGGACCCTGCCCTTAAAAACAAATCCCAATGAATCTTGATACTCGAAAAGAAAAAAGTATTGCTAGACACAAAACTTATATAAAAAAAAAAATTAATTATTGAAAGAAAAAGGTATTACCACCAATAAAAATAAATAAAATCTAGTTGGCAATAAATGACCCGCCGAGGTCGATATGCCATAAAACAACCAACCAACTATTTTTCTTTGGGGGTTTTATTTAGTTTTATTTATCTTATTTTTTAAATAAATCATTTTCAACATTTATTTTAAAATATCAGCTGAAGAAAAACAGTATTGTTCTGAAACAAAATTTTTGTGTTATGATATAAGGTTTTTATAAACCATTTTAATAACAAAAGTAATATATATATATATATATATATATATATATATATATGTGTGTGTGTGTGTGTGTGTGTGTGTGCAATTGCCAGGAGCGAATTAAAAACTGACTACTGAAAATAGCTACGGTAAAAAAAAATGTCAAAGATGGTAGAGACGAAACCAAAATTGAACTACAAAAGAGATTTTTTATCATTTCACTCCAAGCTAGGCAATAAAGAATAAGAATTGATATTGCATTTAAATTTTTGACCATCGAAATTGGCTGGAAAATGCTGAGACCTAGTTGTCAATAGGGTACTGCGCTTAAATTCGTGAACTTGAAGTACCAAAGTAATAATGATGTTAAATTTTACTTTGGAAGCACTTCTAACAGGGGGAAGATAAGATTTAACAATCACATGTTGTCTTTCAACAACAGTAAATGAAGCAAAAGTACTGCTTTATTCAGATACTATTGGAAATCAAAGAACAATAACAAGAACCCATTTATTACCTGGAACATCGTAGCTAATCCAAATCATTCAAAGGAAAAGAAGACAGATGCAACTTATGCATTTTAGAAAATCTTGTCATCTTAAACCAAATTAATAATTCTAATTTACTTAACAAAAAAGCGATTTAATTACCCCATGCTGTCACAGAGAAAAATACTTACTTAAATTATTAGACCAGATTAATATAGATTCCTCTATAAGTTTGTCTTTTTCTTTCTCTCTTTCTTCCTTTCCGCAAATATTACTTTTAACAATTATGAATTCCGCCTCTTTAATTATTGCTCTCTGACTTGTTTATTTGTTAACGTTTATTTTATTTTCAATTTTCAATTTTATTTTTTAATTTTAATTTTTATTAAAAATTTTAACTTTTTATCTACATGTAATATTAGAATATTTAAACTTTTACGTTTTATGATTTACCCCTCTTTGATTTCTTTTCTTGGCATTTTAATATTTTTTATTTTATATTTTAAAATACGAAGGGCATTCAATAAATTAGGTGAAATTTTAGGTATAAGGACTTCTAATACAGAAAGAAGCTTACATTTTTTTTAATTTTTTTTCCTTTACTTCTTTTTCAAAGGGATTTAATTTTTTTTTTTTTTTTTTTTTGCAGATTGAAAAAAAATTTTGAGAGTTTTCGAGATTAACAAAGATGGCCAACCAAGAGGCATGCTCCATGATTGAACGAAGATCAGTTATCAATTTTTTGGTTGCTGAAAGGTGCAAACCAGTCGAAATTCTTAGGAGAATGTCGACTGTGTATGATGCCACATGTTTTAGCCAAAAAAAAAAAGTATACAAGTGGGCTAAATTGTTTAAAGAAGGAGGGGGCAGTGTTGAGGATGAAGACAGACTTGGGAGGCCCACAGAAGTGAAATCTCCTGAGGTGATCGAATCAGTCAATGACCTCATTCAGTCCGACAGTGCCAACTACTGTGAACTTCTGCGACAGGTCAAGAAAGACATAAAGAACAAACGCAGGGGTCATCAGTCACATGGCGTTGTCTTACATCAAGACAACGCAGGCCCCAAACAGCAGCCAAAACGGTGCAGACCATCAACGAGCTGGGCTGGGAACTGCTTCCTCATCCCCCTTACAGCCCAAACCTTGCCCCTTCAGACTTTCACCTGTTTGGACACTTGAAGGCGTTCATGAGAAGCACGAATTTTGAAAGTGACGATGAAATCAAAAATGCTGTGAGCGATTGTTTGAGACATCAGTCCAAATATTTTGTGCACAGATAGGAAACGTTTGTGACACTGCTGGCAGACTACGTTGAAAAATAAAAAAAAGTAAGCTTCTATCTGTATTAGAAGTCCTTATACTGAAAAATTCACCTTATTTATTGAATGAGTCATCTTCAGAGAGGTTATAAGGATGTTAACACAAAAACAACCACCATCAGCGACGATTTTATCTTGTGTTGATATAAAACGCCGCTAAGCAACGGCAACAGTTACCAAAAATAGCAAACGCTGTTCGCAAATTTGTAATGCCGCGTCACACCGCGTGAGAGCTCGAAATGATGACAGAACCATATACTTAAATGCAATGTAATGTGTTATGACTAGATTTAAACGTGATTTTATCAAGTGTGAAGATGGCTCATGTGAGCCGAAAACTTGCATTGCATTTAAATATATGATTCTGTTGTCATTTCGAGCTCTCACATGGCTTGACATTACAAATTTGCGAACTGCGTTTGATATTTTTTGGTAACTGTTGCCGTTGCTTAGCGAAGTTTTATGTAAACACAAGATAAAATCGTCACTGATAGTGGATGTTTTGTGTTACCGCCCTTATAAACTCTCTGAAGATGGCTCGTGTGAGCCGAAAGCTTAGAATCAACTTAATAAATAATTATCCAAATGTTGGAGAATTTCTGTCTTTATTTTCAACTAAAATTAAAGCCAAAATACGACGTTTAGAACGTTTCATGATGAAACATAATAGACATTCATTGTCTCTTATATTTAACAGTATATGTTTAGAAAAAAAAAAAAAATATATATATATATATATATATATATATATATATATATATATATATATATATTAGGACCATAAATAATTTCTCGTTGAGTAATGTGTTATTTACTAAAGTTAGTATGAAACATGTCACTGAAAGTATTATCCATCGCTACTTTTTTTCCATGTTTCTGGTAACATTTGAATGGAAATGTCGGAAAAACGACACGTTCTTTGAGGCTAACCAAGAGTCGACCTTTCTTTTGGCATCTTCATAAGAATTAAAGTGCTGTTCAGCCAGGCCATGTGCTATCGATTGGAACAAGTGACAATCGGACGGAGCAACGTCTGGTGAATACGGCGGGTGGTGTAGAACTTCCCATTTCCAAGTAGATTTTTAAGTTTTTGGCCTCGCGTTGTAATGTTCAAAAGCACTTTGTCGTGCCTCTGATGGTATAGCGGCCGTTTTTCTTCAATGCTCGGCCCAGGCGCATCTATTGTAGTCGATAGCACTCCGACAGAGCATGGTCACCTTACACCTCAATAAGAATTCAGTGTGCTTCAACTGCAGACTTATTTTAAATAAAGTAGAGCAGTAAAATTCCCCGCAAATGCACTGTCGAAATCCGACACGTTTAACGCTGTGAAAAACAAGGTTGTTTACACTTTGGCAAAATGACATACACTGAATTATAAGCTTGCTTATAGTAATCCGTTAGAAATAAATTATAACCTGGAACGACATGCACACAGTTCTGGGAGAGCTATCTGTTAAGAAACAGCGAGAATTAATATGTCTTGTCGGATTTCAGTCCTGGGTAAAAAGCAATCGGCTGTCTAACCGTACTGATGAGCTGTGATACAGCGTAACAGATCTGTCTGCGGATGACTATTTACGCTCTCACACCCTGATTGAGCACTCTGGAAGAATGGTAGACTTTGAAAAACAGTAGCTACTCTAGCATCTATGCATCGTTCATTCAGCAATGAATTAGAACACTCTCAGCTATTTGGGCTTGTATAATGATAATATACACGCTAAAAAGTCTGTCTCCTTCTACCGAGCGCCCATAGCTCAGAGGTAGAATCGCCGACTGATGCCAATTCGGTCGGGTTTCAATCCTGGGTTAAAAGCAATCGGAGTCTAACCGTACTGATGAGCTGTGATACAGCGAAACATATCGGTCTGCGGATGACTATATATATATATATATGTTTGTGTTTGTGTTTGTTTAGCTATCAACTCGAACGCTCTCAGTCATCGGGTTTTTTTGACATCCTGTGAAAGCTGCCTATCTCTGCTGTTTCGCAGATAGCTCTGTGGTAACATGTTCGTGTAATGACAAATTAGTCGGATTTCGATTCCGGCTTGAAGCTAAACGGATAATCTAGCTGCACTGAAGAGCTGTGATACAGCGAAACAGGATTATTTGCAGATGATTATATATATATATATATATATATATATATGTGTGTGTGTGTGTGTGTGTGTGTGTGTGTGTGTTTTAGAGAGATTTTAATCGATATCAGAATAATACTCACACATACACGCGATACTTCAGATATTGGAGGCCATCTACATTAAATCAAAGCAACTCACACGTTATAAAATCACATTTCA
>JBBBDQ010002527.1:152500-220000 GCA_037127315.1 Ascarosepion bandense
AATAAAAATAGAATTAAATGGAGGAAAAAGAAAGAAAATAAACAGAAAAATAGAAACAGAAAAAGTCGAAAGAACTGGAAAGCAGATAAATAAAAATAGAATTAAATGGAGGAAAAAGAAAGAAAATAAATAGAAAAATATAAACAGAAAAAGTCGAAAGAACTGGAAAACATAAATCAAAATAGAATTAAATGGAGGAAAATAAGAAAAATAAACAGAAAAATAGAAACAGAAAAAGATTGGTGGAAAGGGGAAAAAAGAGAAAGCGGAAAAAAAAACTAAGTTAAAAAGAGGAAAAAATGTAAAAAAAAAAAACATGAAAAGGGGAGACTGAGAAATACAGACCGAAAGGTTGTGAAAAATGTACAAAAAGAAGAAAACAGAAAAATAAAAACAGAATTAAAAAGAGGAAAAAAGAAAAAGAGAAAAAGTGAACCGAAAATTAGAAACAAAAAGAGAGGGAAGGAAAAGGAAAAGATAAAGAGACAAAAGAAAACATAAAAATACAAACAACGATTAAAAGAACAACAAAGAAATTAGCTGATTTCTCTCTAGGTCCACTTTTATGTTTTGGGCGCCACGAAATGACCGAATGTACAAGGCCCAAAATATGTGGCACCCAGTGAGGATCGAAGTCACTACTCACCCATAATGGCTAACTCGAATAGTTCACTATTTCTTTACGTCAACGTTCTCTCGATTTACGCAATTTAAATTAGTTTGGTACAAGGCCAAATATATGTGGCACCCAGTGAGGATCGAAATCACTACTTACTGATAATGGTCAACTCGAATAGTTCACTATTACTTTACTCTCTGTTTCTGTCAGTCAGTTGTGCTATACGTGATACAGGATTGGGCGATCATGTCTCTTTCGAGACATGACTGACTGGGTCGAACATTTTTTTCATTCTGCGATTTTTCGTTCGCCTTTTCGTGTTTTTTTTTTTTTTCACATATCTTCCTTTCATTCTTTATTCCATATCTGTGCGTTATTCTCCTTCATTTATATCTCCTTCCTGCTGTTTGCTAAACTTCGGTTAGTATTGAACGATACTAATCTAAGGTTATTGGTATAGAAAGAGTATGTTTTTACTGTAAGTTTTACCCTGTGGACAAGACCCAGTCTCCACTCGAGTTAGAAGGTTACGTTAAGGGGTAGTTTATACAGATAGGGGTGAAAGATAACGATTAACTCTCGACTTGAACAGGTTAAGGTTGTAGTGATCGAGGAACCATCTTCTTGGAAGTTTGTTCCACAAAGCAGTGGTTTTAGGATTAAAAAGCTGTTCGAGTGGAACTTATTTCTCACCGATAGAATACGTATGGAATGTGGGTTGTTTGTTGTAATGCAAGTGGCATGGTGGGTCCTTGCCGTGAAGGTTAGACCTGGTGGAGCAGAGGAATGTAGTTCATCCGAACACTTTCCATGGATGTAGCGACAGAGCAGTGAGAGACTCGCCACACATTACCTGTGTGTGGTGGGGGAGAGAGATTCAGGGTGTATAATAATTCGTCACACACAAGGACTCTGAAACTCTTCTTTTTTTTTTTAATCATATCGCCCCAAACAAGGCATTTTACTGCCACTGTTGTGCAGGGGGTTACATAGGAGGAATGTTATGAGGAGTGAGAGGTTGCAGAGGGTGTCAGGAAGAGAGCAGGAGAGGGAAGAGATTACTGATGAGAGTGAGGTGGACGAGGAGGAATATTATGAGGAGTGAGAGGTTGCAGGGGGTGTCAGGAAGAGAGCAGGAGAGGGAAGAGATTACTGATGAGAGTGGGGTGGACGAGGACGAATGTTATGAGGAGTGAGAGGTTGCAGGGGGTGTCACGAAGAGAGTAGGAGATGAAAGAGATTACTGATGAGAGTGGGGTGGATGAGGAGGAATGTTATGAGGAGTGAGAGGTTGCAGGAGGTGTCAGGAAGAGAGCAGGAGAGGGAAGAGATTACTGATGAGAGTGGGGTGGATGAGGAGGAATGTTATGAGGAGTGAGAGGTTGCAGGGGGTGTCAGGAAGAGAGTAGGAGAGGGAAGAGAGTACTGATGAGAGTGGGGTGGATGTAGAAAAGCATGAGAGAGAGGATGTAAGTTAGTGTGACAGGAGATGACTATTGACTTTACATTTAAATTCTTGGAGATTGTAACTGTCAGGAAAGCAAGTATGCGGAAAAGAATTCCACAGCCGGGAAGATTTTGCGTTTACAATTTATTGGCTTCACAGTAAAAGGGTGGGACCAAGACAAGAATGTAATGACTAAGCAGCTCCCGTCCAAATCTGACCACTCGAATAAGTTCCACTCGAACAGATGGAATGTCTGGTAGTGAGCAAAGGGATTACCCCAAATTGTTAGTTACACATCGGGTATGTCAAAACTAAAAGAGAGCAGAAATTCTCCTAGCTGGCCATTATAACAGATGATTAATCGCAAAAATTTGAAGGTGTGTACAAATATCAACGGATATAATTCAGTTGCTTCATTTTGTCGTGTCAGACAACTTTCCATGCCATAATTCATGTTGCACATAAATCTAGCATTTGTCCACGCATTGGATATTGTCGACATGTCTGGTCTGGTGCTCCTGGTGCATACCTGCAAATTCTTGACGAAATTCAAAGAAGGGGTTATAATGCAATCGATCCTGACCTGGCATCTCGGCTTCAAACACTTTCTCATCGGAGTGACGTGGCTTCCCTTTCTCTTCTCTACAAATATTATCATGGCAATTGTTATGATAAGCTTTCCTCCTTGGTGCCTCGACTGTATGAATTTAAGAGTGCTTCTAGATTAGTAGCCAGATCCTACCGTTTTACTGCTGAACTACCAGGATGCAACCGTAGGTTCTATTCTAATAGTTTCTTTTCTCGAACTTCACGCTTCTGGAACTCCCTTACGATTTCTTGCTTCTTTGCTACTTACAATCTTCAAAAATTAAATGCAACTCCAATCGCTAACTTCTTTATTCCTACCTGTTCTTTTACTGTTCTTTCTTTTCACTTCTCCCAACTATAGTCCCTCTCATCTCTTTCACTCTCAATATACACCATGCGCCCTAGTGGCATTATCGCCTTGCTTGAGGTGAAATGATTTTTTAAAAAGTTAGTTAAAGAAAAACAGGTTTTTTTGCCACTTTCAGACGGACTATATATTCGAATAGATTTTAGTATTTAGTGTGTGATTGGATATATGGGGTTATAGGTTTGCGTTGGCGTGTATGAATGCAGTATGAGCGGGGGTTTTATTACTTTTACACGGAAACAAAGAGTTAGTAATGGTAAAGGGTTAATGTTGTCCAGATGGCCTGAGGTGTTAATTGGTGTGAATGTTTCGGTAAGTAATACGCTGAAAACTTCAAAGGATTATTCGGCTAAAGAGGAAATGCCTCAGCTAGAAAGAAAGAAAGAAAGAAAGAAAGAAAGAAAGAAAGAAAGAATATAATTTGTACAAAGAACAATGAGAGAGGAAGTGTGAGTGAAAGAAATGTACTGGAAAAGAAAGAAAGAAAGAAAGAAAGAAAGAAAGAAAGAAAGAAAGAAAGAAAGAAAGGAAGAAAGAAAGAGTAAATTGTACAAAGAACTAAGATTGGAAGTGTGAAAAAATTGTACTAAGAAAGAAAGAAAGAAAGAAAGAAAGAAAGAATGTAATTTGTACAAAGAACAATGAGACAGGAAGAGTGAGTGAAAGAAATGTACTGGAAAAGAAAGAAAGAAAGAAAGAAAGAAAGAAAGAAAGAGTAAATTGTACAAAGAACTAAGATTGGAAGTGTGAAAAAATTGTACTAAGAAAGAAAGAAAGAAAGAAAGAAAGAAAGAAAGAAAGAAAGAATGTAATTTGTACAAAGAACAATGAGAGAGGAAGTGTGAGTGAAAGAAATGTACTGGAAAAGAAAGAAAGAAAGAAAGAAAGAAAGAAAGAAAGAAAGAATTTTTTTATATCACCCCAAGCAAGACAGAACTGCCACTGGTGCGCAAGGGGTTGCATAATAAGAGATTGAAGAGAGAGGAGAACAGATCACAGTTGGTGTCGTAGAATGGGTAAGAGAAGGACGGATACATTGGTGTAAAGTGAGCTACGTGAGAGCAAAGTGTAAAGTGAGAAGGAGGATGTGAATCAAGGAGATAAGAGATGACATTTGACGTTGCATTTAAACTCTTGGAGATTATAGCTATCATGGACTTGGAAAACAAGAATACGGATGGGAGTTCCACAGGCGGGAACTGCGAGAAAAAACTGAGAGAATAGAAGTTGTTGTTACACTTAATTGTTTTCACAGTAAAAGGGTGGCACCTTGTCAGTCAAGTAGCACGAATAAATTTGCGTTGGGGTATGGCACCAAGTAGCTAATAAGCTCTTCAAAGCAGAATCTGTGCAAATATTTGTAAAAGAGACAGAGCGAAGCCACATCTCGTCGGTGAGAGAGAGAGACTGGTGTCGGGCCACCAGGTCAGAATCGACTACATTGCAGATTCTTCTTTGGATCTTGTCGAGAACCCCAAGGTGAATAGCAGGGACACCCTACTAGGAGTATTCAATGCACGGGAGAATAGCAGATTTGTAAATGTGCATGATGGATTCAGAAGAGAAGAACGACCTGGCCCGACAGGGACCCGACCTTCTTAGCAGTAGATTTAGCTATTAATTCAATGTAGTGGAAAAGAAAAGAAGGAGGAAAGAAAAAAAGAAAGACGGTGATTTGTACAAAGAACAATGACAGATTAAGTTTAAAAGAAATACACTAGAAAGAAAGAAAGAAAGAAAGAAAGAGAAAAAGAAAAAAGACGGTGATTTGCACAAAGTACAATGAGAGATTAAGTTTGAAAGAAATATACAAGAAAAGAAATGAAAAAAGAAAGAAAAGAAAAAAGAAAGAAAGAAAAGAAAAAAGAAAGAAAAAAGAAAAAAGAAAGAAAAGAAAAAAGAATGAAAGAAAGAAAAAAGAAAGAAAGAAAGAAAAGAAAAAAGAAAGAAAAAAGAAAAAGAAAAAGAAAAGAAGAAAGAAAGAAAAAAAAGAAAGAAAGAAAGAAAAGAAAAAAGAAAGAAAAAGTAAAAGAAAGAAAAAAGAAAAAAAGAAAGGAAAGAAAAAAGAAAGAAAAGAAAAAAGAAAGAAAGAAAACGAACTTACGTAAGTCGTACATCGAACAATGATAGAAGAACAGAAAAAAAATTAAAAGAAAATTTAGAGAAAGGACGAAAGTTCAAATGATAAATGAAGAAAAGGGGGAAAAATCGTTAAAATAAAATAAAAATAAAAGGAATCTTAAGAAAAACCAGAATTAGAAACCAGGAAGAAAAACAGGAAGGAAAGATCAAAGAGGTAGAAGAATAAAAATAAATACATTTTTTGACGATACCAAAAAGACACAGTTGTCTAGCAGCCATGGAAAATCGAACCCTCAGTCAAAAGTTATAGAAACTAGCACATTAACCACAGTGAATTAATTAAAAGGTTCTTCCAAAAGAAAGAAAACATGTACAGAATCGAGTAGAAAATGCATGTATATTAATACAGACTATCACAATATCTAACACCGATCATGTAGTTGACCACGTCACTGTGATGTAATATTGGCTATATATTGTAATGTTATATACAAATATTAATGTAATACTGATGTTCTATTGGTTAATTTAAAGGCACATCAACCTTTTGTTGAGTTACTTAATGTTAAATATGCCATGTAGATAAGATTCACGCTTGCGTCAAAAACGCAAATATAGGTGCGATTTACGCTAAGATGAAAAAAGTAGATAGGTCCAGTTTAAAACAGGGTTAATAGTGCATATATAACACTATTTTTTTACACTATTGTTAAAAATGTAAACATAGATCCGGTTTTCAGTATTGTTAAAAAGGTATATATAGGCCCGGTTTACACTATTGTTAAGAAGGTAGATATATGTCCGGTTTACACTATTGTCAAAAAGATAGACACAGGTCTGTATTGCATGATTGTTAAGAAGTTAGACAGAGATCCGGTTTATACTATCATTAAAAAGGTAAATATATGTCCGAGTTAGGCTATTGTTAAAAATGTAGTTAAAGGTCCAGTTTATACTATTGTTAAGATGATAGACAAAAGTTTGGTTTATACAGTTTTCAGGAAGGTCGATACAGGTCCGATTTACATTATTTTTAAGAAGTTAACATAAGTGTGGTTTGTACACTATTGTTATGAAGATCGACAAAGGTTTTATTTCCACTCTTGTTAAAAGGTAGGTATAGGTCAGATTTACACTGTTGTTAAAAAAAGGTAGACATATGCTCAGTCTACATTCGGGTTGAAACGGTAAACACAGGTTCTTATTAGACTAGGGACAAAAAGTTCGAAAAGAGATCAGCTTTACACTACGATTGAAAAGTTAAATACGGATCCGTGTAACACTAACCTTAAAAATGTCCGGTTCGTACGAGATTCAAAAAGGTAGAAAAACGTTTGGTTTACACTTATGTTCGGTTTGTGGCCGCTTCTAAATGAGCCCATTCGAATAGTATCCTTTTTCGGTGAGGTTCTAACCTTCTATAAGATATGTAGTCAGCATATTCTTACCTGACAAGATAATTGATTGGCTTCACGAATGTAGACCTATGATTAAGACTGTGATTAAGACTAGACGGAAAAGTCATAGGATGTGCGTTCTGGTGCAGTCGATATCGACTCGGAACGACAAATCAGGGAGCCGAGTCTGAATTCCTTGCATTCACTTGCGCACAAATACCCTTAGGAAAAGCTATTATTCCGTCTCTACCCTCCAGTTATGGGTTAAATAATGGAACAGATTGGGTTCTATAGCCTTGGTCGGCAACCATTCTACCGCAGAAAGCAATGATAACCTATTGTGGGATAATCTTCAGCCCAGTCAGTCATGCCTCTTTCGAGACATGATCGCCGAAAGCGTGTATCACGTATGGCACTTAACTGACTGACTACAGGCAAACTAGAAAACTTTTTAAAAATTGTACAAAATTAGCTAACCACATGTGAAAATTGAAATTAAAACATGAAAACGACCCAGATAAAATATAGTATAATAAAAACAGCCAAGCCTTACAACGGTGCCAAAATATGTAGACTGTGCCAGGAAGAAAAGTTAGCTATTATGTTATTCCCAAACAAAAATGAATTACTGAATGAAAGAACAGAAATTATGACTAAGTGTAACCATAATAACAAATACCTATCAGGATCATAAAATCATGGATGAAAATGTTCTAATTTCTTCTAATTTTGAAAATTGTGCAAATCCCTCTGTTACGTGAGCATTTTCAAAAAACCCGGTAACCTCAGTTCATATAAATCGCCTGAAGACATCGAAATGTAGAAACCTGGGTTACTTAATAACAAATGTAAAATATTCAGAAGTTATACAATATAATTGGAGAGAACACTTTTTTTAATTCAACTGCGTAATAGTGTAATTTAATTATGACCAAAAGCTAAATAATCAAATATATATATAGTCATCCGCAGACAGATCTGTTTCACTGCATCACAGCTCATCAGTATGGTTAGACTCCGAATGCTTTTAACCCAGGATTGAAACCCGACCGAATTGGAGTCAGTTGGCGATTCTGCCTCTGGGCTATGGGCGTTCGGCAGATTTTTTAGCGTGTTTATTGTCATTATACCCGCCCAATAGCCAGTATTGTTAAAAAGGTATATATAGGTCCGGTTTACACTATTGTTAAGAAGGTAGATATTAGTTTTTAGGTCAATATCGAATTGCATATTTTTCAAAATCTTTACGATTGTTTTCCTAGTTTCGTCTGTGTTTTGTTTGTTAGAATTTCTTGGGATTATAAGAACGTCATCCCTGTAAAGCCCAGTATCATTTCTATTGATTCAGACAGTTGAGTGCCATACATGATACACGCTTGGGCGATCATGTCTCGACAGAGACCTGACTGACTGGGCAGAAGATTATCCCGCAGTAGGTTACCATTGCTTTCTGCGGTAGACTAGTTGCCGACCAAGGCTATAGAACCCAATTTGTCCTGTTATTTAACCCATAACTGGAAGGAATAGGCGGATTAATACCTTTCCTAAGAGTATTTGCGCGTAAGTGAATGCAATGAATTCAACTGGAATTCGAACTCGGCTCCTCGATTTCTCGTTCCGAGCCGATATCCAATGCACCACAACGCACATCCGCTCCTATTGATTATTCTACTTAATTCGTGTAGTAAATATATACCCATCAGTCCGGAGATCTCTGCATCGTCAAAGCTTCCCATTATAGTGTCAAAGGTCCCTCCTTTATACCTGCGTTTTCATTGTCGAATCGTATTAATTTTCGGGTATGTTTAATGATTTTATTTCATTTGTGATTTTTTTTTTTTTTTTTTTTGTTCTTGGACTAAGTAGGTAGCTTTATCAAGCATAGGTTCTGTTATAGAAGGGTTATGAAATTATTTTTAGTTTTTTACATATGCATGAGGCTATCATACTATAAAAATTGATACGCAGACGAAACATTAGGGAATATTCAGGATGCGGCCGAAGTAGCTCCCACATAACAATTAAACATTAGCTAGAAGAAAACACTATTTCCCATACTTTCTTTCCTTTATTTTCTTCTCCTCTTTCCCCTTATATTCATCTTCATTTATTTGTAATTTTATTATTATTGTGTCATTTTTCATCATATTTCGATTTCTGCTTTGGTCTCACTACCAACCAAGTCTGCGGGGAGACCTAAGGCAGGTAGTGGCTTGTTGTTATGGCTCCATTTCATGTTTTTCTATCTTCCCTATCATCCCCAGCATTACATAGATAAAGTTTTCCTTAGTGTGTGGGCTGTACTTAATAAGACAATTTTTTGTATATCTCTTAAGCTGGGGTTTCCAGGGATTCTTTCAATGTGTTGTTTTGTTCCATTTTTTATCATTCCAAGTGCACCTACTATCACTGGCACAACTCTTGTTTTCAATTTCCACATTTTTTCTATTTCAATTTCCAGGTCTTTATATTTTGACAGTTTTTCAAATTCCTTGATTGCTATGTTACAATCCGCTGAACAAGCCATATCAATTAATAGACAAGTTTTCTCCTGGTTTTTAACAATAATGTCTGGCCTGTTTGCTTCAATTTTTCTGTCTGTGTAGATGGTGTAATCCCATAGAATGGTTACATCTTCTATTTCTGTAACCGGTGCTGGGTGATGTTCATACCAGTGTTTGTTTACAGCTTTTCCATAATGTTTGCACATTGCCCAATGTAAATATTGCCCAACTCTATCGTGGCAATTTTTATATTCATTTGGGGCAAGCACAGAACAGCCTGAGATTAGGTGGTCTATTGTTTCTTGGTGTTTATCACAAAACCTGCATTTTGGATCCATATTATTATGCATAATATTTGCCTGAAAGTTTCTAGTGAAAAGACTTTGGTCTTGTGCTGCAAGAATAAAGCCTTCAGTTTCAGACTTTAATCCAGATGCACGTAACCATCGATGAGTATTAACTTTGTCAACATTGGATTTATTGGCACGTTCTGGATATTGACCATGCAGAGGTTTGTCTTGCCAGCGCTGTTTCATCTGTTCAAGAGCTTTATCTTTGGCTTTCATTTTCATATTTTTTGCCGCAATAGTTGGTTCTTGGCTTCTGTTTTGCTTTTCTACAGAATCTACTAACTGTAAATCTTGTTTGTATTTACTGCCTTCTTTTATTATTGAATATTTTTCTTTCTTTCTTCATGTTGCCTTACTAATTGTATCATCCAATCCTTTGTTGTTTCTATGTATGTTAGTAAGCCAATAGTTGTTGTCTTGTATGACAATTCCAGCTGAATAAGACCTCTTCCACCTTCTTTACGGGGTATGTATAGACGGTCTACATCAGCCTTTGGATGATGCATCTTATGCTTAGAAAGAAGCTTTCTTGTTTTAGCATCCATTCGCCTGATGTCGTTTAGAGTCCAGTTTAAGATGTTAAACATTATTATTATTATTATTATTTAAGATGTTAAATATTATTATTATTATTATTATTATTATTATTATTATTATTATTATTATCCCTCTCTTCATTTTAAGAAAAGATTCATTCCGGCAGAAATTTTGTACCAGATGGAGGATATATTGTAAGGTCTGATGATATGAGCTAATTAAACTTATTGAAATGAGCTTTAGTTTATAACTGATATGACGTGTTGAATTTTCCTTTATAAACTTTATATATATATGAGTCAGTTAAGTGCCATACGTGATATATGCTTTTGAGACATGACTGACTTGGTAGGATACTTTCGTGAAGCAGGTTGCCATTACTTTATTCTGTAGAATGTTTGCTAACCAGTCGGTCCTGCCATTTAACCCATAGCTGGAGGAAGAATAGACGGATTAATACCTATCCCAAGTGTTTTTGCGCTTAAGTGAATGCAACGAATTCAACTGGAATTCGAACTCGACTCTCCGATTTCTCGTTCCGAGCCGATATCCATTGCACCACAAGCACATATACTAAGTCAATTTATGTTTATTTATTTGTCTATAATTCTGAGATGAGGTAGTATTTACATTATTCGGACTATTGTCCTCATCTTTGTTGTCATTTTGTACGACGTTTTGGCCATTGTACGATCCGACCTTCTTCAGGTGCTAGGAATTTCGAACCGAAGCCTTTATTACAACCACTGGGGTATATCGTCTTCATTCCTTGCGTGAAGCCTCGATTGAAAGTCATTAGTTATCTCCCTCTAACCCTGCAAGTTACTTGTTTACCACTGCTGTGGCCTGGTACTGAGCTCACAACTCTAAGAGTCAAGTCAGGAACTAACCAACGTCTACATCCACTGGGACATGTGTCCTTAAGATGAGGACAATAGTCGGAATAATGTAAATATTGGGTAATTTCTATTATTGAGAAATAATGGCAGGTTAAAAATCAGTTAATTGTTTAGTTTACATTTCGAATACGAAACTGGGAAGCGTTCTAACATAGGACGGAAAGTGCGACACAGAGATCCGATGGTGTATGAACATGGCCAAGGGTGTATTCCAAAGGCTGAGTAGTGTATTGAGAAACAGGAAGATTTCATTGCTAACAAAGAAAAAATATTAGAGTGTTCCTCTTTTATTGCAGCGAATGCTGAACAATCTCCTCAAAGATGAAGGAGAGACTTGAAGTAACAAAAATATGGTTCTACAGAAGGATACTAAGGATACCATGGACCGAACATATGAGCAACAACAAGGTTTTGAGAGGATGCAAATGAAAAGGAAATTTATATTAAGCATCATGTAGAGCCAGCTAAGGTTTCTGGGACGCGTAATGAGGAAGGATGGTCTAGAGAATCTAGTACTCACAGGAGGGATAGAAAGAGAGACGGGAAAAAGCAGTACGAGATATACATAATGGACTTGAATAAATGGATCAAGGGACGGGTTTCGGAGATATATCAAGAGAGGAAATGTTAAGAACGACAAAGATAAGTTCATGATCGCCTACGTCCTGAAGGGATACAGCACATAAAAAAGATATATAGGCACCAATGGTAGATGCATTTTTCTTTAAAAGGATTTAAAACGATTATTGTTATTTGAACGGCTTCTGTGGAACAAACGCAATTCCTAGTTCGAAGTAGGTTCGCTTCCTAACAAGGAATATATTTTCTTTAAGCGATCACCTGTTATCAACGTCGTAAAATGTTTTAAAAAATAGGTAATGTCTATTTAAACATGCGTACCCATTAAAAGTGACGTTTACAGTAATAGGTGGTTGGGGAATATGGATCAGTAAGTGTGTAGCCTGGTATTTATTCAGTGATTTGAAATATATACTTTATTATTTTTTATCTAGATGTTTAATATTAATTACTAATAAATTAAGTGCATTGACCAGGAAGAAGATTGTGTTAAATGTGAAAAATATATTATAGTTATATAAATTGAAAGCTTTTTTGTTAATGATTACATAACAAATTTGCTAATATATCTTCTTATACATACGTCTAAGTGTGTAAGTGTGTGTATGTGTGTGTCTGTGTGTGCGTATGTTTTATTGGAGTCAAAAAATATTATTACTATTTGAATTAAAAACGCGGTTTTAAAGGTATTTAAAATAGATCACTCATCCATATATGCATTGTTCCTATGACTTCTAAGATTCGTATATATATGCATACACACACACGATATATATATATATATATATATATATATATATATATATATATATATGTGTGTGTGTGTGTGTGTGTGTGTGTGTGTGGTTTTTGAGATTTTAAAAGAAATCACTCGACCGGCGGTCTAGAGCGAGGGAAAATTTACTCGCCCCAAAATCATTTTACTCGACCAACTTCATTTTCTTAATAGTCGTCTTACGTAAACATAGCGTGAATCGCTGACGGAAAACAAAAAATGTAAATTTAATTAAAACTTCGAACGTGTTAGAAATGATTTTTTAAATTTTTTTAGAACAATAAAAAGAAAATTTGATTATTCCTATAGTATAAACATTTTGATGATAACACTTTGTTTTAATTAAGTTAAACATCATAACATCATAATATGCATTTTTTTGGCAATTGAGTGGAGGTACCTAAATTCGTAGTTTCCTTCTTCTGTTTGACTACAACCTCATTCTCATAGATGATAAACAATAAGTAAATAAACTTTAATCGCCCAGTTAAGTTTTTAATCGACTGAGTCGATCGGGCGAGTGAAATCTCACTGCCAAGGTTGTTTTTTTAGTGGTTTATTCATAAAAACATATTTCTTCAAGCAGTTTTTTGGTCATAACGTGCTCGATATATACAGATAGAGCATAAATAGGATTAATGTAGAGAAGTTTATCACTTCACTGAGCAGAATTATGCCGACTTCAAAATTTCTGGCAGGCACCATTATAATGCCATCACTCATCAGAAATTATTTTTCAAACACAGCAATCTGCCTGATGATGGTATATTAAACACCGAAGCTTTATAGCCATTAAGTTGCAGTATGTTATTCTCTCTCTCATGTTCTCATCTCATTTCTGCAGCATTCTCATCTCTCTCCAACCCGCTTTCTGACACCCCCTTTATTCTGTCACTCCTTCTCATAACTTTCCTCCTATGTAATCCAATGAACAACAGCGGCAGTATAATGCCTTGCTTGGGGCGATACGATTATAAAAAAAAATAACTATATAGCTATGCTCTACTTTTGTACTGATCACTTTTTAAAAGTGAATATCTAACTATGGAATATACTTCTACTGGTATTAACCACTTATATATATATTATTGTGGATACACAGTTATTTTTATTTAATGTTCTGTAGAATAATTTATAATATAACCGTTACGGACTACCCAAAAACCATTCAGATAATACCATCTTCTTTCAAATAATTTCCCATTGACCAGCCTATATAAATGTTCAAACCAACACAAAACATACATGTACTGGAGATTGTCATCAAGCATGAAACAGACTGATGCCGCTCGGTGTTGGCATCATGTCAACACACACACACACACACACATATATATATATATATGTATATATATATACATATATATAATCATCCGCAGACAGATCTGTTTTGCTGTATAAAAGCTCATCAGTACGGTTAGACATCCGATTGCTTTTAACGCAAGATTAAAAGCAGGCCAAATTGGCGTCAGTCGGCGATTCTACCTCTGAGCTATGGGCGCTCGATAGAAGGAGGCAGACTTTTAGCGTATAATGTATCATACGCCAAGGGCCAGAGTGCTCTAATTCTTTACTGAATGAGCGATGCGTAGATGCGAGAGTAGCTACTGTTTTTTTCAAATTTTATATATATATATATATATATATATATATATATACGATTTGTATATTCATTTTCTTGTGTACGTAGGAAGTGTTCTATTTTGCATGCTTTTAAAAGACCTTCTTGACAAAAATAGAAACAACAATCTTTGATTACCCAAAGGTAAATAATAAAAAATTATATATATATATATATATATATATATATTCTAAACATATACTGTTAAATAAAAGAGACAATGAATGTCTATTATGTTTTATCATGAGCCGTTCTAAACATCGTATTTTGGCTTTAATTTCAGGTGAAAATAAAAACAATTCTCCATTTGGACAATTTTTTATTAAGTTGGTTCAAAAGCTTTCGGCACACATGAGCCATCTTCAGAGAGATTGCAAGGACGTTAGCATAAAAACATTCACCTACAGCGACGATTTTATCTTGTGTTGACAAGATGGCTCATATGATGGCTTATGTGAGCCGAAAGCTTAGAACAAACTTAATAAAAATTATCCAAATGTTGGAGAATTTTTGTTTTTATTTTCACCTGAAATTAAAGCCAAAATACGATGTTTAGAATGGCCAATGATTAAACATAATAGACATTCATTGTCTCTTATATTTAACAGTATATATAATTAGAAAATTAGCTGCTGTCTCAATACACTATATATATATATATATAGCTTTTTTTATCATTTATCTATGTAAATCATATATATATATATATATATATATATATATATATATATATATATATATATATATATATATGCTATAGCGTTCCCACGTCCTGTTTTTGAGGTTACCGGTCAGATGGACTTGTTTGTTTGGCCAGATAAAATTTCCTGAAGGTCAAATTTGCGGGCACAAAAGGTCCAAGATAAATAGACGATCAAGTGGACATCAATGTTAGACATATGGAACAGGTGGACGGAAGGGAAGTTGGAAATCTCTGATTTTGGAACTGATCATATATGCGGATCGTTTTTCAAAGTCTCCCGCTGAGAAGGCAGCGATGGACATCAAGAGAGCCTGACTTTTCCTCACACTCTATTATATACGAAAAAGCTGAAAAGTATATATATATATATATATATATATATATATATATATATATAAAAAGACGGGAATAAAAAATAAAATATAAAATAAACCCAGAAAGATGCGTACAGAGTTCTTAAAACATGTACATGCATGAGTTATTGGCTTTACAAAACCACCAGGTTGATAATGAAGTGAATATGTATTTATATATTTTCGCTTATTTTGTTTAAATCGATCGATTTCACACTGTATATTCAATGAGTGCTATAAAAAAAACGAATATATATTTATATAATGAAAATAAATTTGACGAATTTTTTATCCAGCGGTAATAATTTATTTCGTGAATATTAGAAATATTCAACTCATCAGATCCAAAATAAATAGATTTGATTTATCCAGACGGAATGTTAATTTCTAACATAGAATTCTTATCGGATAAATATCCCTCGTGGAATTAACTTTACCATTAGCAAGGATACTGCTTATATATATATATATTTATATATATATATATATATATATATATATATATATATATATATTTTAATCATATCACCCCAAGCAAGGCGAAAACGCCACTGATGCGCAGGGGGCTACGTAAGAGTGAAAGATTGGAAAAGAGAAAAACCGGAAACCACAACCTAAACAAGAAACAAGGGATGAGCCTCTTCACCTGTTCAATAGACGTGGGTGGAGTATATATATGTAAGTGAATCGCACGCTGTTGACTTCAATGTCGATTTTATATTGACATACGCTATATCTCTTATAGTGAGTACTTTTGCTCATAAATGTAGAAAATCTTAAAACTATATTTTTAGCAGATGCAGTGCTATGCAAAAGTAAAATATTGTGTTTTTCAGATAATCAACACATCTTAATGTTGTTCATGAAGGAAAACCTTTATTAAACGAATTCCAACCACTTCCACCAAAATTTATCAAGCTGGAATACAAATATTAATAACAATTTAGAGGAAATTTTAGAAATGGTTGTAATTCTTTTAATAAATGTAATTCTTTACGAATATATATGGTTGAATTTGTGGATTAGTTGGAAAAAAGACAATTTTTAAGAATATTATCTCAAATATTCACTTCAAATATATATATATATATATAGTCATCGGCAGATAGATCCATTTCGCTGTATTACAGCTCATCAGTACGGTTAGACAACCGATTGCTTTTTACCCAGTATTGAAACTCGACTTAATCGGCGTCAGTTGGTGAATCTACCTCTGAGCTATGGGCGCTGGGCAGAAGGAGGTAGACTTTTAGCGTATGATGTATCATGCGCCAGTAGTTACAGTGTTCTAATTCATTAATGAATGAGCGATGCGTAGATGCTAGAGTAGCTACTGTTTTTCAAAGTCTACCATTCTTCCAGAGTGATCAATCATGGTGTTAGAGCGTATATATATATATATATATATATATATATATATATATGAGCGCGGCTATATCACGTTGATACACCGAAGTGAAGCAACATCGAGCATCGTTATTTTCTAGATGGGTGACCGATTGGGAATAGATACTGTAAGCTTGGATGCACAGATTATGTAATTGATAATGGCTCGTAATGGAAAATAGAAGCTATTATATTCACTGACGAGCAAATAGCCTGGGAAAGGTATTAACTGAATTCTTCTCCCCCCAGCTATGAGATAATTAGTTGGACTTATCAGTAAAACCACTATTATCTTTGCAAAATTTTTTACAATCTAAAACATTTCTGGTTGATAAGACGTAAAAACAAATCAATTTACACACACACACACACACACACACACACACACAGATAGATAGATAGATAGATAGATAGATAGATAGATAGATAGATAGATAGATAGATAGATAGATCAACAACTAATGATTGCATGATGCATGAAAATGATAGTTTTCAGGGAAAAGTCTAGTTATTATTAACCTCTGGGCTTAGAATTTTTCCGAATTCTCTGTTTATAAGGGGATGAAAAATTCATGTCTTAAAATGACATGTTGAAAATGGCTATTTCCCCGCTAAGTTTTATTTGTATTTACAGATAAATAAATAAATAAATATATCTAAACTTATTTATAAATGGAACTTTGTCTCTGTGACTGTGTCTGTGTGTTTCCGTTACCTATAGACTCTGAAACGGCTGAACCGATTTTCTTGAAAATTTACACAGTTGTACTATAAGCATCTACGAGTGTTCTTAGCTAGGTTTTATGTCGAGGTACCCCTGATAAATATCGATAATCGAAAAAATTGGGTTATAGAAGGAGTGGTTCGATTTTAATCAAATTTGATACACATAGACAAAGACATAAGAAACGATATTCAGAAATTTCAAGGTTAAAGGTTGCAGTTCTGACAATAGCGCAGAAAATCGATAATATATATATATATATATATATATATATGAGACAAGATGTTCGTGTGTGTGTCTGTTTATCTACCTGTATGTCTGTATTTTTTCAGCCGTTTTATTTTAGATTTTGCTTCAGGTTTGGCTCTAAGTATGTATAATTGAAGTTCTTAGTCTTAGCCATGATACTATTTACTCAGAGAACTTATTTAGCCTTCAAAATTCAGTTTACGGCGAAAAATCTTATTTGATATCGATAGCAGGAAATCAAAATTTGACTTAATTCCATTCATTTTTCTTTCAGTCTACGGTTTCGCTTTAACTGGAAACAACTATTGCTTTTTAGTCTTTCGTGCCAACGTCCAAAGAGTCTGAGCTCCAGGACCATGGATTAGATTTAAAGCTTTCATTACACCCGAGCAACGACGGGCTATACTGCTAGTACTTATATATTTGAAACATTCGAAAGTTAATGCCGATTTTATTCGTTCATGTTCCAACACGTTAGAACACGTCAAATTTATTGACAGATATATGTTTACATTTTTTATTAGAGAACATTTAATAATGTCTCTTGAAAAAAAAAGTTTAAAATTACTTGATTCGTGACAATTTTGCATCCTATGACAATGGAAGATTATAAATATTTGTTGTTTTTTTGTTGTTGTTGTTGTTGTTTTGTTTTTTTTTTATTGCCGTAAAGGCAATAATGCACCCCAAGCAGCAAAATGTTATGTGCTGTTTGCGGTGAAGGTGCTCTAGCAAACAGGACTCTACGTAAGTTGTTTGCTAAGTTTAGAGTTGGTGATTATTGCTTTATTGATGAAGAACACTCGGGGACACCCCACACAACCCATGACTAAAAAGCTCTGTTGGTAGGCGATACAACTGGCCAAATAAGTTATTGTGAACGACAATTCAAAGAAATTAACCTATCTATGGTTGTGGTTCAGTTGAAAAATTGGCTTGGAACGTGAAATTGGGAACATTTTCATGGCAACGGCTCCGATAAGCTTTTTTTCACTGGTGCCACAACTACATGAATTTAAGCATGCTACTAGACTGAATGTGCGTTGTGGTGCAATGGATATCGACACGGAACAAGAAATCGGGGACTCAAGTTCGAATTCCAGTTAAAATCCTTGTATTCACTTACGCATAAATACCCTTGGGAAAAGTATTAATTCGTCTTTTCACTCCAGTTATAAGTTAAATAATAGGACAGATTGGGTTCTATAGCCTTGGCTAGTAACCAATCTATCGCAGAAAGCAATGGTAACCCACTACGGGATAATCTTCTGCCCATTCAATCATGTCTCGAAAGGGACGTTATCGCCCAAGCGTGTATCACGTATGGCACTTAACTGAGTGGTGAAACCGACTGCTGTTTTTTTGTTTTTGCTTTTTTAGGGACGGAGAGTGGATATTTTCAGATTTATGGTATTGCCATTTTAATTCTTTGATGAATCTGGAATGGATATCTCGACTTTTACTAATTTAAAACCTATTACCTTTTTTTAATAAGTGCAGATAAGCTTTCCTACCGCCTGGTTCATACTTCTTCCACTTCACTTAAACAGGAGTAGTGGCTCATCCCTTGTTTCGTGATTTTGAAGGGATTTTCGGTTCCTTTCCTCTCTTCAGGCCTTAATAATAATGCTGTCAAGAGTTTTTATGATACGTATGGATAGTGACAACGTCTCTTCATATTGAGAGTACCGGGTTGACAGTTTTCTGGTTGCTGCTCTCCGACTCGTAATTAGGAGCTTGAAATCTTGCGTAACGCCTGGAGAGGCTGGTCTGATCAACAGTCGAATATTACTAGTGTTCTTGCAGTACCACGTCACGAATGGATGGGTGTCTCTCTAAGCACCTCTGATCGGCAACCCGGAGACCTTAGATAGATAGATAGATAGATAGATAGATAGATAGATAGATAGATAGATAGATAGATAGATAGATAGATAATGAACAGAATGAGATAGATAGATAGATAGATAGATAGATAGATAGATAGATAGATAGATAGATAGATAGATAATGACTGAATTAGATTAATTTTTTCTTTCAGCCAAAATCTTTAACAAGACAAACGGCTGACATGCATTGCCATATTTTGCGATGACTTTTACAAAGTAATTGAATAAAAAATATCCTTTAAAATTTGGCACGAAATGAACAATTTGGCTTTATTATTTATATTCACACACACACACACACACACACACACACACACACACACACACACATTTTGGTAGGTATATATGTATGCATGTTTATATGTGCGTATGTTTGTATATATGCATTTCTTGACACCAGTGAAAGTCAATATAATTTTTTTTCGCTTAGGTCGTTCTCGTAAATTAACTTTTGTATAATCACAGTTTCAGATTTCTTTTTTTAACAAAAAAAAAAATTCTCCTCCTTCATCTCCTCCTTCTTTTCCTCCTCTTCCTTCTCCTCATTCTTACTCCCTCACTCTTCTTCTTCTTCGATTACTTCTTTGTTTTCCCCCTTTTATTTCATTCATTCATTCATTCATTCATTTTGTGGAGATTTTCTCCTTTTCCGCCAGCATTTATTTTACTCATTTTTATTCTTCGTTTCTTTTAAATCGTTCTTGTAAATTAACTTTTGTATAATCAGAGTTTCATATTTCTGTTTGAATTTTTTTTTAATATTTTTTTTCTTTTTTCATTCTGGTTCTACATTTCCGTTTTCTTTTTAAAAGTTTATAATATTGTCCGATTATTTTTGTTATTATTATTAACTGTGAAATCAGCATACCATCATAACACCCAGTCTTTATAAAAGTATACCACGCCCGTTAAAATGTGCCCGATATTATGACAAGTTTTTGATAAACAAAGCTCATAACCTTGCAAGTGGGACCCAGTTAATTTAACCCAGTTTGCTTAGATGGTGTTCTAAAGAATCGACATATGACTCCTAATTCGCCATGGCTGCCTCATCTTTCAAACTTAATAAACGGAAACCCTATCGACATCCAACCATGACGCTTGCTTTACTTATACCCACTTATGTGCACAGTGCGTCGGCACCGAGGTAACGTTTTCTTTGATTTACGCCATTCCGCTTTACGTACGAAGGTCATTCAATAAATAAGTTGAATTTTTCGGTATAAGGACTTCTAATACATATAGAAGCTTACTTCTTTTTTTTTTTTTAAATTTTCAACGTAGTCTCCAAGCAGTGTCACACACTTTCCCCATCTGTGCACAAGCTTTCGTAAAAATCTTAGCACTGATATCTCAGCCAATCGCTCACAGCACTTTTGACTTCATCGTCACTTTCAAACTTCATGCCTCTCGTGAACGCTTTCAAGGGACCAAACAGGTGAAAGTCTGAAGGGAGAAGATCTGGGCTGTAAGGAGGATGAGGGAGCAGTTCTCAGCCCAGCTCGTTGATGGTCTGCACCGTTTGGGCCGGTGTGTGAGGCCTTGAAGCTGACCTTCGAGTAGGCAAGGTCATCATGGACAATTTTGTGTGCTGTCCCAACAGATAGGCTCAAAGTCCTTGCAATGTCATTCACTGTCACTCTTCTGTCAGACTGAATGAGGTCATTGACTGATTTGATCACCTCAGGAGACCTCACTTCTGTAGGCCTCCTAAGCCTGTCTTCATCCTCAACAATGCTTCGTCCTTCTTTAAACAATTTAACCCACTTGTAGACATTTTTTGGCTGAAACATGTGGCACTATACTCAGTTGACATTCTTCTATGAATTTCAACTGGTTTGCACCCTCCAGCAACCAAAAACTTGATAACTGACTTCTGTTCAATCATGGCGCATGCTTCTTGGTCAGCCATCTTTGTTAATCTCCAAAACTCTCAAAGTTTGTTTTTTTTCAATACGCAAAAAAATTAAATTCCTTTGAAAAAGAAGTAAAGGAAAAAAATTTAAAACAAAAAGTAAGCTTTTATCTGTATTAGAAGTTCTTATACTTAAAAAAAATCACCTTATTTATTGAAAGGTCCTCGTAGAAGTCCTTATACTGAAAAATTCACCTTATTTATTGAATGACACTCGTAGAAGTCCTTATACCGAAAAATTCACCTTATTTATTGAATGACCCTCGTAGAAGTCCTTATACCGAAAAATTCACCTTATTTATTGAATGACCCTCGTAGAAGTCCTTATACTGAAAAATTCACCTTATTTATTGAATGACCCTCGTAGAAGTCCTTATACCGAAAAATTCACCTTATTTATTGAATGAGCCTCGTAGAAGTCCTTATACTGAAAAATTCACCTTATTTATAGAATGACCCTAGTAAATTTTGATGTGTTTGAACGTTAAACTTGTATATCATATTTATATTTTTGCTCATATGATTTTTTTAAATGAATGATATAATTACTATTCGCCCATGAATTGAATACTATAACCATATCTGGTCGGGGGCTCCTGCTATTCATCTTGCGCATCTCGACAAAATCTGGAGGAGAATCTGTAATATAATTGATCCTGACATGGTAGCTCGCCTTCAGTCATTTTTCACTAAAGTGAGGTGGCTTTCCTCTGCCTTTTCTACAAGTATTTTCGTAACTTCTGATCTGACGAACTTGTTTCCCTGGTGCTCAGACCACATCTATTTACGCGTGCTACTAGACTGGCATCAAGGTTCCATATTTGTACCGTCGAAATAATTAAAATTTCTACTTTAACAGCTTCTTTTCTCGCACTTCCATTTGTGGAAATCTCTTCGGCTTTCTTGCTTTCTTGATAGTTACAATCTCCAAAAGTACAAATGCAAAGTCAATTATCATTTTCTATATCCTTTATTCCTATCTTTCACTTATTCGATACTAGCAGTATAGCCCGGCGTTGCTCGGATGTAATGAAAGCTTTAAAACTAATCCATGGTCCTGGAGCTCAGACTCTTTGGACGTTGGCACGAAAGACTAAAAAGCAATAGTTAACTGAAAGAAAAATGAATGGATGGAGGTCAAATGTTGATTTCCTGGTATCGATATCAAATAAGTTTTTTCGTCGTAAACTGAATTTTGAAGGCTAAATAAGCCCTCCAAGTAAATGGTATCATGGCTGAGACTAAGAACTACAATTATACCTACTTACAGCCAAACCCGAAGCAAAAACTAAAATAAAACGGCTGAAAAAAATACAAACATACAGGCAGACAAACACACGCACACAAAAACATCTTGCCTTTTATATATATTGTCGATTTTCTGCACTATTTTAAGAACTGCAAACTTGAAACTTCTGAATATCGTTTCTTGTGTCTTTGTCTATGAGTGTATCAAATTTGATTAAAATCGGACCACACCTTCTATAACCCGATTTTTCGATTATCGATTTTCGATATTTATCGGGGATACCTCGACACAAAACCTAAGAACACTCGTAGACGCTTATAGTACAACTGTGTAAATTTTCAAGAAAATCGGTTCAGCCGTTTCAGAGTCTATAGGTAACGGAAACACACAGACACACACACAGACACACACACAGAGACAAAGTTCCATTTATAAATAAGTTTAGATCCTCTTTATCTTGTTTTTGTTTTGTTTTTTCTTCTTTTGTTTTTGTTTTTTGTTTCCTTTCTCAATGGCTCTCCTGCCTTGCTTGGGGTAAAACAATTATATAAAATATAATTATTATTATTATTACTCATGTCTTCAAAGGTAAAACATATTCCCAGTGGCATTAAGTAAAAGACAAGATTTTCCAAAGATTGTATTTCAGCTCGGCAATCCATTTCATTTTTAAAGATTGGCGCAATGTAATAATCACTGAACTCATTATGGTCTTTGGCCAGACTATGATAAGTTTACCAAAGATCTGTTCAGGTTCCACGGTTTCTGCACTTTTCGGACGAGTTCCAGTAAAATTCTGTTTTTTACTTTCATTTAATTTCATTAATGATGAACAGCTATCAATATCAATCTTCTTATATGGTAGTGAATGCAGGAGCATCTAATCATATATGAAGAATGGACTTGATGCAACCGCGATGTGGGTCTACAGAAGGATGATGAGAATGCCATGGGCGAAGCGTGTAAGAAACGAAGTATTAAGGAAAATGGAAACCAAAACAACACTTAGCATCAGAAAGAAACAGGTGAAATTTCCTGAACACTTCATGTTGTGAATCTTCGTCGCCAATTTGTTGTGGAGTTGTTGTGGCGAAACTTCACCGCAAAGTTTTCCGTCTCTTACTTCGGGTTTTGCCGGAACTAAGAGACGGAAAAAAGAAGGTTGATTCAAAACAGTGTATTAGTATAACAAGAACATATGCACGACATAAGTGTTAGTAATTAAGTAAACAGAAATAATTAAGTTCGAACGGTACAGTTACGCTGCTTATTGCCTGCCTAGTAGATGGCTTTAACTGCTCCTTAACTGCTGTTTTAACTGTCGTACTTTAACTGCCTACCTGCAGGTAATTATATAGTAAGAAGAAGAGTCCATTCCTCGTATGAGGGCACCATAAAACTTAATGAGGAAGAGGGCTTAGAGAATTTGACACTCGCTAAACATATTGAAGGCAAAATCTCTTTAGAAACCTTCTCTGTTTTCTTATTATTATTATTATTATTATTATTATTATTATTATTATTATTATTCGCTCCTACTGTTTTCGTTTGTTTTTCTATGACAAAGATTATTTCTATTATATTAGTGCTTTCTAATTTATTTGTTTATTCATCTTTTCATTTTTTCCTCTCTCTTTTTCTTTAGCCTGCCATATTAATGTGTTAATGCGTTGGCCTCCATGTTTGCCCCGTTCATTCTGTGATCAACTTTCTTCGCATGTGTTCTTAGTTAGGCAAGGAGGGGACGTAAGAATTTGATGGTGAACAAAAAAGACAAAAACGGAACAAAAAGAAACACCAGAAATGTCACCAGGTGCATATCATTGTTTCAGGAATCCCACGTTGAGTGCCTTTTGTCTTCGAAATATACATATATAAGGAAAATATAAATGTGCAAGCATCCTGATAATATACACGCTAAAAAGTCTGCCTCCTTCTACCGAGCGCCCATAGCTCAGAGGTAGAATCGCCGACTGACGCAAATTCCGTCGGGTTTCAATCCTGGGTAAAAAGCAATCGGCTGTCTAACCATACTGATGAGCTGTGATACAGCAAAACAGATCTGTCTGCGGATGACTATATATATATATATATATATATATATATATGTATGTATGTATGTATGTATGTATTTATATAATGAGAGAAAGACAACAGATAGACAGAGACAGAGAGTGTGCGAGAGAGAGAGAGAAGATGCATAAATATGAAAGGGTGTTAAAAATTCAGAAATTGCATAATTTTACTAAATGATGAAACATCAGTTTTTTATTTAATGAATTTTACTTTTCATTTTTTATTTTGAAAAACATTTCTTGTCTGTCCGAGGACCTTGCATGCATATAAACAGATTTTATACATACATATATACATACATACCATATAGGCCAAAAGTTTTGGATACACAAGGTCGGTTTTTAATGTGGGGAACCTAAGTGCGTATGCTCAAGCCATTGATCAACGATTACCCAGCCCCCGCTTACGCGGTAACTGGGTACAAAGCTTGTCTTAGTCGAAACTGGTCAAAGTTAATCATATGCATCCCAGCTAAAAGGCCGAGAAAATATTATCCAATAATGTTTTAAAAATTGAAGAATTTGCCCTTTTTAAAAATATTGCGCTTACTTCGGGCCAGAGGGCCTACCTCTCTCTATCCTTGAACGCTTTTATCGTATCAGTCAGTCAATTGCCGTACGTGATGCATGTTTGGGCGATTATGTCACTTTCGTGACATGACTGACTAGGCAGAATATTTTTTCCGCGGTAGATTGCCATTTCTTTATGCGGTAGACTGGTTGATAACCAAAACTATAGCATCCAATCTGTCCTGCTATTCAACCCATAGCTGGAGAGAGAAGAGATGTATTCACACCTTTTCCAAGGCTATTTGCACGTAATTGAAAAAAACGAAGTTAACTGCAATTCGAACTCGGATCTCCGATTTCTCAGCTCGATCCGATATCCATTACACCACAATGTGGATAAAGTATGAAGAAACAGGAAAATTTCGTTAGAAACAAACAAAAAATACAGTCCTGAACTGCTATGTAATCTCATAGCTTCCACATAGCTGTGAATGCAAATTAAGAAGAGAATTCGGGCTAACCGTGATGTTGTGCTACAAAAGGATACTAAGAATATCATGTACGGAGCATGTAAAAAATGGGGAAGTTTTCAGGAAAATGGAAACAAAAAGGAAAACACATAAAAAGAAGCAGTTGAACACATAATAAGGAAATATGAATTGAAGAATTTGACACTTGCATGGCATCCAAGAGGGACACAAGAGTAACCTAACAAGCATGTGTAAACGAATGATTAATCTTGTGGATCTTCGTCGTCAATTTGTTGTGAAGTTTTGGCGAAACTTCACCTCAAAGTTGTAGTAACCGGTTTGTGCCGAAAGTAAGACACGGAACAAGAAGGTGGGTTGAAAACAGTGTATTAGTATAACAAGAAATAAGATATTCAAAAAAGTGTTAATAATAAGTAACGAGAAATAAGACCGAAGGTATTATTACGCTGCTTGTTGCCTGACTAGTAGCTGTTGTCAACTGCTCTTAACTGCCTTTGTTAACTGCTTTCGTTAACTGCTCTCGTTAACTGCTTTTTAACTGCCCTATCCGTAAGTCACGCAGGTAATTATATATCAAGATGAAGAGTCCATTCCTCGTAGAAGGGCACCACAACAGTTTAAACAAAGACTGAGAGAGATAGCAAAGGAACAAATATTGCTTAGATCTATCAAGTATATAGAGGTGTGGAAAGCCATGATCACTCACGTTCTAAAGGAACGTGGCACATAAAAGTATAAAAGTTCCCTGAGTTTCTATTTGAATTTACGTGTGGATTCATCAACTAAAGTTTATTGCATGTTATTAAGTAATAAGCAGATATACTGGAGGTTTAAAGAGGAAGCTTCGAAAAAAAGCTGTGCCCCGGCTCTCAAAAAAAAACAAAAAAAACAACGTTGTCGAACGGAGAAGTCATTGTTGGTTTGATGACAATGATGTGCGATGCGGTGTGCAAAGACGTGACCAAGCGTGAATGGTAACCGCTCGTCAGTGGTTGGAGGGGTGTTCCAATGTCTGTGTCATTGCGTGCGTTGAACGAATCGTATGGGTAGAGAATCTGTGTGGAATAATGATTCAGAAAACTGTCGTACTTCGCGGATCGCAAACACGACGGAAAAATAATTCTTTAGAAAAATAGACCACACAGACGGGTTTGTTGGTTAGAAAAGAAGAAGAAGAAGAAGAAGAAGAAGAAGAAGAAGAAGAAGAAGAAGAAATTGTTGACGGAAGAAAGAAAGAATTTCTCCAAAGAAAGAAAAGTTGTATTATAAAGAAAGACGACAGACGTGAAAACGAAAGAGCCAATAATAAATCTATGAAATGAGAAGTAATGATCAGTTAGTCAGTTAAATGCCATACGTGATAGAGGCTTTGGGCGATCATGTCTCAAAAGAAACATGACTGACTGGGCAGAAGATTATTTCCACACTAGGTTGACATTGCTTTCCGCGGTAGACTGGTTGCCAGCCAAGGCTATAGTACCCAATCTGTCCTATTATTTAAGCCATAACTAGAGGGAAGAGACGGATTAATACCTTTCCCAAAGGTATTTGTGCGTAAGTGAATGCAAGGAATTCAACTGGAATTCGAACTCGGCAACACGATTTGTCGTTCCGAGTCGATATCCACTGCACCCCAACGCACACAAAAAAAAAGAAACTGAAAGCAACAAATTTCTTAAAAACAACAACAACAAAAGAAAGAAACGCTGAAATGAAACAAAAGGAAGGAAATGAAGATTCAACAAGATATAAGGTGTGAAAAAGCAATTGTGAAGATAAAAATATGAAATAATAATGTTTTTATAAATAAATCAAAAAGAAATTATTTTATAAAAAAATGAAAGAAAAGTTTGGTAAAATTGACATGTAGTGAGAAAGTGATAACAGATATTAAATGAAGAGGCTCATCCCTTGTTTCCTGTTTAGGATGCGGTTTCCGGTTTTCTCTTTTCCAATCTTTTTCACTCTTTTCTCTCTTTATTTTTTTTCAATTGGAGTAGATAGACTAAACTATCGCCCGGTTCACACTCCATCCACGTCTATTGAACAGGTGAAGAGGCTCATCCCTTGTTCCATGTTTAGGATGTGGTTTCCGGATTTCTCTTTTTCATTCTTTTTATCTTTACGTAGCCCCCTGCACATCAGTAGCGTTATCGCCTTGCTTGGGGTGATATGATTAAAAAAAAATATTAGGGAGTATTGAGGAGAAAACTATCCAATTAAAGAAATGATGGGAAGCCGAAATATTTTGGAAAGAAAGAAAATATTTTTAGAAAGAAAAAAGAAGAAAATATTTTCAGAAAGAAGGAAAACAGAAGAAAATATTTTCAGAAAGAAGGATAAAAGAAGAAAATATTTTTAGAAAGGGAAAAAGAAGAAAATATTTTTAGAAAGAAAGAAAGAAAGAAAGAAAGAAAGAAAGAATGAAAAAATATTTTTAGAAAGAAGAAAATATTTTGCGAAAGAAAGAAAGAAGAAAATATTTTTAGAAAGAAAGACGAAAATATTTTAGAGCGAAAGAAAGAAAAAAAGAAAAGGAAATATTTTAAAAGAAAAAATATTTTTAGAAAGAAAGAAAAAAAGATTTTTTGAGAAAGGAAGAAAGATGAAAATATTTTCAGAAAGAAAGAAAAAAGAAAATATTTTAGAAAGAAAGAGGAAAATATTTTCAAAAAGAAAGAAAGAAGAAAATATTTTCAGAAAGAAAGAAGAAAATATTTTCAAAAAGAAAGAAAGAAAGAAGAAAATATTTTTAGAAAGAAAGAATATCTGAAAAACTTTCAAATATAGAAAATTGAAAAAGAAAGAAGTTGCGGAAGGAAATTCTGAAGGTAAGACTATGAAACGAGATAAATTTAAAAGAAAAAAGAAAAATTAATAAAAAAGAAATATATTTTAACAGAAAAAAGAAAAAAGAAAAAAATAGAAAAATATATATTCAATGTTTTTTTTCTTTTAGATTTTTACTCTTTTTCCTAATTTTGTTTTATCTTTCTCGTTATTTTCATTCTTTTTTCCTCTTATTTCTTTCCCGATTTCATTTTCTTATTATTATTTTCACTTTTTTTTAATTCTTCCCTTGTGTAGACATTTGTTCCCCCTTTTCTGATTTTGTTTACACCACACTCTCCATATTTTTCATGCGTTCTTCAAGAATGAGTGTTGAATTTCTTTGGCTGTCCAATTATATATGACAGCCATCTTAGTTATTATTGTTAGTGTTTAGAGACAAGCCTCCAATACAACACGGGAAGACGAAAAAATCTTAGTTCCAATTTTGTGTGAAAATAATGTGATAAAGTTGAAAAAAAAGTTGTTCCGCCTATTTATACTAGACGTCTTCAGATCGTAATGAAAGACAAAACTCGTATGTAAAGTCAGTGTTATGTAGAATAGCATATTCTTTTTTCAAATTCAGCAGTTAAATATACTCAGTAATAATAGTTCTTCTATAAAATTAATACAACTGAATGATGCCTAACAAAATATGCTGAATTTAACATATTTAAGAGCAAATGAATTTTACCAAAAAAGGGCTTTAGTCGATCACTTTTTCTTCTATGTGCCATGTCCCTTCATTCATCATGGCTTTCCACGTCTCCCTATCCCTGGTGGCTCTTAGCACGACTTCTCCTGTTACACCATGCAGCTCTCGTTCTATCATCCACCTGATTAGTTCCTTCAAATATATTATCCGCTGCTTTCCCTGTCTCTTTTTCCCTGTATCTAGCCTGTTAGTGTCAGGTTCTCCAAGCCCTCTTTCCTCACTGCATGTCCCAGGAACTTCAGCTGTCTCTTTAACTCTGAGTTTTGGTTAATCAATTTTTTTCAATCACAGACAAATATTTAATTTACAAAAACATTAAATAAAAATATTTACACATCTACAGTTTTTGCACTCGAATAGAAAACAGAGTTTACTACTGGCAGAGTGAGGGGTAAGTGTTACGAAGGGGAAGGAAGGTGTCAAGTCTCTTTACCCAGTTAAGATAGGGAAGAAGTTTAAGTGCTATTCTTTTAGGAAATCCTCAAATGCGTATATAAACGATAATTATTAGTTTGGTCAATGAAAGAATCAAAATTATCTATTTACCCTTTAGTTCCATGAAGTTCTCTTTCAGGTTTTAGTTGGTCTGCAACTTTTCTTACAGATTCTTTCAGCTGGATGCACAGATCCACGAATCAGGCCGGAGTTGATAATGTCAGCAAATCCTGTTAACAACTAACTACTCCCTTTCAAAAACCTATTTTATGGGGGCTAACACCTAATTTGCATATTCTAGAATCCTTTAGAATTCTCTCTATTTTACTCGAATTTTCTCGGACATTCTAGGATCTTCCAAACGTTCTATTTCTAATTTCCTTATTTTTACGACGACTTCATGAATTAAAACTTTTTTGTAATAACAAATAGACTCAATAGAATCCCTTACTACAACTTTTTAGACATTATTATTATTATTATTTTCATATATAAATGCATCCTCGTAACAACTGTTAGAGTGTTGACCCTGAAGAGGCTTAGCTTACATTTCTGCATTTGGTACATTGGATTTGCTTTTTAGGGTCTTTGCCACTGCAGTCGGTGTATTTGTTAGGGTCTGGCACGCTGGCCTTCTGCGCAAGCTGCAGGGTTATGGTATCACTGGGCACTTTGAGCAAATATTTGCTATCAAACCGCTTAATGAAGATCGTCTTGAACGGGCATGCATCCACATACTACCACACGAACGCGGGTGTCCCCAGGGCTCTATTCTAGTCTCAACGCTCTCTCTCTGATCTTCATAAATGATCTCGCTGACGTGATCAAATCCCAAGTAGTCATCTACGCTTATGACACCACCATTTACTCCCGCCTCGGTAAGAAATCTGGTGAGGCGAATAAAGATATCCTCGCTGCTGATCTTGAGAAGGACACTCCACTCTGTTGGGGTAAGAAATAACTTGTAAATTTTAATGCCTCTAAAACGAAGTTGTTATCTGTCAACTACCACAGGTAGTCCCTTCTACCCCGCATCAGCATGAACCAAGCGAGTATTCCTGAAAGCAATACACTGCGCCTTCTCGGCCTCACCTTCTCTTCCAACCTCAAATGTAATCATAACACTAAATCCACTGCTAAGAAGTTTGGGTTAGTGTGTCGGGCCAGGAAGTTTTTCCCGCCTGATCTTGCACATATACCAATCAGCAATCCGATCGTGCATTGAATACTGTTGTCATATTTGGTCGGGTGCCCCTGCTATTCATCCCAGAGTTGTCGACACGCCCCAAAGGAGAATCTGTAATGTGGTCGGTCCCGACCTTGCAGCACGACTCCAGTCACTTTCTCGCCAAAGAGATGTGGCTTCCCTCTGACTCTTCTAAAAATATTTTCATGACTTCTGCTCCGACGAGCTTACATCACTGGTGTCCCTCCACAAGAATTTACTCAGGCAACCAAACTAACAACAAGGTCCCACCCTTTTACAGTTAAATCAGCCAAATGCAGTTTATTTCTACTCCATCAGCTTCTTTTCTCGCACTTCGCGCCTGTGGACCTCCCTTTTTTGTACTTGCTACACTGATGGTTACAATCTCCAAGAATTTAAATGCAATGTCAATTGCCACCTCTTATCCCCGTGACTCCAGTCCTTTTCTTGTTCTTTCCCCATCACCCCGTGTATCTCGTTCTTTTCCTTTCTCATTCTACCCTCGCAACTGTCTTCACACTTGTATTCCTATCCTTCTCTTGCCCTTTCTCTGAAACCCCTGTAACTAGTTCGTCCTTCTCTTCGCTCTATCGCCTTGCTTGGGGTGAAACGATCAAAAATTATACATGGTTTACTTGCACTTCTTTACCCACTTAAAATTCGCTTTTGAATTTTTTGGCTCCCTTTATTGCTGAATAAAGTTTATTTCTTTCACGTTCTTTGACACAGATCATCATCCAGTCTTCTCTAGTTTCTAGTTATCTTTGAAAACTAATTGTTGTGGTTTTGTAAAACAGTTCGAGTTGAACCAGTTTTCTGCTTCTTTCGAATCTAGACACATACAGACGATCAACATTAGTCTTAGGATGATGAATGCGGTGCCAAGCGAGATTTCTCGTTTTGACATCCATTCGTTTAACGAAGGAGTTATTTACGATGTAGAAGTTCAAGATATAAATGAACAGAGCAAAATATACGTTGGATGTACTGAAGCCAATTTAAGAAAAACTATAGTGTAGCCACAAATCAACATTCAAGCTAGAAAACTTTACGAATTGTACCAGACTAGCTATGTCTAGAAATTAAAAGAAATGACAAAAGTTTTAATCTGATCTGGAGTATATTAAAAAGGTCAGACTTTGCAGCGGTGGTGATATCTGCAGATTGTGCGAGGAAAAGTTGGCTATAGTATCATTTCCAGAACGAGAAAGGTTACTAAATGAAAGGTTCGAAATAATGTTAAGATGTCTACACAGGAGAAAATACATTTTGTGTTCGGACAAACCCGGATAAACATATGTACAATATTATTTCGCTATTCTTGAATTTGACAATCTCTTCACCTTATTTTAAACTTCCTGTTATGCATTTTACAATTCCTGTTGTGCATTCAAACTAAAGCGTTAGAAAATCAGTGAATCTATAACACCTGCCGATACCGAAAGATTGAAAGCATGGTAGCGTAGTCGGCTGATCTTCTTAATTTGAATGTATATATATATATATATATATATATATATATATATATATATATGTGTGTGTGTGTGTGTGTGTGTGTGTGTGTGTGTGTGTGTGTGTGTGACACGTTTTACTGAAGTCTGTTAGTTTCCGGGTTTTGGCGTCTTCAGGATAGAATGAAAAACAAAACTGTCTTTCAGTCTAAACAGAAGTAGTCAAACCAACAGATGTTCGGCGAAATATGTAGTTTATATCTTTTCAACTTTGTCTCAACATCTCCACTTTTGTTACAGAAAATATAATATATCTAAACTTGTTTATAAATAGAACTTTGTATGTGTGTGTGTGTGTGTGTGTGTGTGTGTGTGTGTGTGTGTGTGTGTGTGACTGTGTCTGTGTGTGTCCGTTACCTATAGACTCCGAAACGGCTGAACCGATTTTCTTGAAAATTTACACAGTTGTACTATAAGCGTCTGCAAGAGTTCTTAGCTAGCTTTTGTGTCGAGGTACCCCCGATAAACATCGAAAATCAAAAATCGAAGAAATCGGTTTATAGAAGGAGTGGTCCGATTTTAATCAAATTTGATACACTCATAGACAAAAACATAAGAAACAATATTCAGAAGTTTCAAGGTTGCAGTTCTTACAATAGCACAGAAAATCGATAATATATATATATATATATAAAAGGCAAGATGTGTGTGTGTGTGTGTGTGTGTGTGTGTGTGTGTGTGTGTGTGTGTGTGTGTGTGTGTGTGTTTATCTGCCTTTATGTTTGTATTTTTTCAGCCCATTTACTTTAGTTTTACCTCGGATTTGGCTCTAAGTAGGTATAATTGTAGTTCTTAGTCTCAGCCATGATAGCATTTACTCAGATGACTTATTTAGCCTTCAAAATTCAGTTTACAATGAAAAAACTTGTTTGATATCGATACCAGGAAATCAAAATTTGACTTACATTTATTTTTCTTTCAGTCTACGGTTTCGCTTTAACTAGAAACAACTATTGCTTTTTAGTCTTTCGTGCCAACGTTCAAAAAGTCTGAGCTCCAGGACCATGGATTAGTTTTAAAGCTTTCATTACACCCGAGCAACGCCGTGCTATACTGCTAGTCCGAATTACACACACATACAAATGCACATATATACAAGGTCTGTCTGAAAAATAATGTTACTGTGTGCGCTGTGTTAGCTAAGGGCGAAAGTGGGATAAGCGGATTGTGTTATCATCTCACGTGATAGTTTGGGAGTATACAACTGTAATCTTATCTTTCTGCAACTATTGCATTTTTTTTTTTTTTTACATGCGAGTGCTAAGTGCTTACCGTGCTAAGAAAAATCGTGGCGTATTTTCCTCGTCAATGCAACTGTTCACAACGCCTTGAGGATCCGGCAGTTACTGGCCGAGAACAACATCGCCATATTAGAACAACCTCTCTTTTCACCTGATCTTGCTTCTCAAAGAGATTATCAAGAAGACTCGTTTTGTAAGCGTGGCGGTCATCCGGGCCGTACCAACGAAGCTGAGGGTCATCCAGGAAGAAACCTTCTAGAAGTGCATAGAAGCGTGGCAAAGAACGACAGAAAAGACCATACGACTCGAGGGAGATTACTGTAAAGGAAAAGTCATGTACTTTGTTGTCTGCGACACCAAACACATTTCAGACAGGCCCGGTATATATGACACATCATACGCTAAAAAGCCTGCCTTTTTATACCGAGCGCCCATAGCTCAGAGGTAGAATTGCCGACTGACACCAATTCGGTCGGGTTTTAATCCTGGGTTCAAAGCAATCGGATGTCTGACCGTACTGATGAGCTGTGATACAGCAAAACAGATCTGTCTGCAGATGACTACACACACACACACACACACACACACACATATATATATATATATATATATATATATATATATATATGTATATGTATATATATATAAACTTATTTATAAATGGAACTTTGTATGTGTGTGTGTCTGTTACCTATAGACTCCGAAACGGCTGAACCGATTTTCTTGAAAATTTGCACAGTTGTACTATAAGCATCTGCGAGTGTTCTTAGCTAGGTTTTGTGTTAAGGTACCCCCGATTTTCGATAATCGAAAAAATCGGGTTATTGAAGGCGTCGTCTGATTTTAATCAAATTTGATACACTCATAGACAAAGACACAAGAAACGATATTCAGAAGTTTCAAGGTTGCAGTTCTTACAATAGTGCAGAAAATTGTTAATATATATATATATATATATATATATATATATATATATATGTATGTATGTATAAGGCAAGATATTTGTGTGTATATTGTTTATCTGCCTGTATGTATGTGTGGGACACACACACACATACACACACACAGACAAAGTTCCATTTATAAATAAGTTTAGATATGAAAATCAGGAACCAGTTTTTTCATTTGTAAACGAGTTATTACGCGACCTAAGTTTCTACCATGTGGTGTCTTCAGGCTATTTGCAATAACTAATTTTACCGTCTTTTTTTTTTTTTTTTTTTTTTTTAAGTACGCTCACGTAACGGGGATTATTTGTACGCACAATTTTCAAAATTAGAAGAAATTATAACATTTTCATCCATGGTTGTACGAACCTAATAGGTATTTTATGGTATGATTACAGTTAGCCATAATTTCTTTTCTTTCATTCAGTAATTCATTTTTGTTTGGGAATAACATAATAGTTAACTTTTCTTTCTGGCAAAGTCTAACTAATAACTCGTTTACAAACGAAGAATATTCAAAAGTTCTACAATAAAATTGTATTGAACACATTTTAATGCAAATGTGTACTGGTCTAATTTTATTATGGCCAAAATTAAACAAATTAATTAATTAAACAATCAACATATATATATATATACATATATATATATATATATATGTATATATATATATATATATATATATATATATATATACATTGGTTTCACTACAACCACATTCCCGTAGAGTACCATTAAACAACATTTCTCAGAAAAACATAACCATGTAGGTAATATCAGACAGACTTTAGTCAACAATACACTAATCCTCACTCATACACGCAGTAAAAAGAACCTTCAGATATTGGAGGCCATCTACATTTAATCCAAACAACCCACACTTAATAAAATCACGTTTTAATCTGGTCATAGCGCATTACATTGCATTTAAATATATGGTTCTGTTGTCATTTCGAAGTCTCACGTGGTGTGACGTCATAGAACCGCATTGCAAATTTGCGAACTGCGTTTGCTTTTTTTTGGTAACTGTTGCCGTTGCTTAGCGAAGTTTTATGTCAACACAAGATAAAATCGTCGCTGATGGTGGATGTTTTTGTGTTACCGTCTTTATAAATTCTCTGAAGATGGCTCATGTGAGCCGAAAGCTTAGAACCAACTTAATAAAAAATTATCCAAGTGTTGGAGAACTTTTGTCTTTATTTTCAACTGACATTAAAACCAAAATACGATGTTTAGAACGGCTCATAATTAAACGTAATAAACATTCGTTGTCTCTTATATTTAACAGTATATGCTTAGAAAATTATTTGCTGCCTAGATACACTATATATATATATATATATATATATATATATATATATATATATATATATTCTCTCAACGCACAAATTCATAACTGTTTTCTCTTACTTTATTGAAATAGAACATAGAACGCGTTGAAAAACACATAGTTAAAAGAAACAAGATTTATCTTCTACATTTTAATATTCATGCATTACTTTATAACACGTGACACATATCTGGTGTTCACTTATATAAACCATAAACACACACAGACATACAACAGACGGATGTGAAGCCAAGCTCTCCTACCATTCTGGAGATGTGATTCTGATCTCGAAATATTAATGAATAATAAATAAGTAATACCCAACACCTTCTTTACCTTCCTTTATTATACTAAACCCATTATGATACCAACTACTGTAAACGTTTAGTGACGGATGTGCGTTGGATATCGGCTCGGAAAGAGAAATCGGTGAAACGAGTTCGAATTCTAGTTGAATACCCTGCATTCACTTAAGCACTGGTATCCTTGGGAAAAGTATTAATCCGTGCATTCCCTCCAGTTATGGGTTAATAACAGGGTAGGACTTGAGGACCCTGCCCTTAAAAACAAATCCCAATTAATCTTAATACTCGAAAAGAAAAAAGTATTACTAGACACAAAAACTTATATAAAAAAAAAGAACAACAATAAATTGTTGAATAAAAGGTATTACCAGCAATAAATAAAAATAAAATTTAGTTGGCAATAAATGACCCGCCGAGGTGTTGATATGCCATAAAAACTAAACAACCAACCAACATCATAATTTCAACTCAAGCAAGACGATAAAGCCATTAAGATAGAATCTTACTGAGAGTGAATGAAATTGAGAAAACGTTACTGAAGATCGAAGGCAATAAAAGAACAGGGTTCAATGAGACATGTGATGATGATTGGCGTTGTGAATTTTTTTAAATCAAGAATGAATTTGACAAAAAAGCAAGAAGCTGAAAGACTGTTTCACAGAGGAGAATCTGTTTCACAGAGGAGAATCTCGAGTGAAGAAACTACCAGAATAGAACTTACGGTTACATCTAGCGATTTTGGCAATAAAAGGATGAGACGTATATGCCAATCTAGTACTGCACTTGAATTCTTAATTAAACAGAAAATCGAACTGAATACAAAATCGCTACGGTTTAAACCACTGAGCTGAGATATAGATAAATTCTCGATAATTTTATACAAGTCAAACAGATTTTAATTGCTATACATATGCATATGTACATAAAATAAAACTAATGATTGTTGGTAATTAATGCAAGAGTTAATCAGCAAAAAGAGTAACCCAAAGTGCCAAATACAGGTCGGGGGTACCAGAATTAAGTAAGTACAAAAATTAAAATGCCTAAGAAGTGTTCTAACAGGAGATGGAAAGTACGACACAGAGATCCGAAGGCAAATTGACATGGCAAAGGACGCGTTCCAGAAGCTGAGTAAAGTATTAAGACACAGGAAAATTTCACTAGAAATAAAGAAGAGAGTGCTAGATTGTTATATGATGTCAGTTTTTCAATACGGAAGTGAATGCTGGACAATATCATCAAAGATGAAGGAAAAACTTGAAACAGCGGAAATGTGGTTCTACAGAAGGATGCTGCGGATATCATGGACCGAGAATGTGAGCAATGAGGTGTTGGAAAGAATGGCAACCAAAAGGAAATTAATAGTGAGCATCAGGACGAGACAACTTAAGTTCCTGGGACATGCAATGACGAAGGAGAGCTTGGAGAACCTGATACTGACAGGCCAGATAAAAGGAAAATGAGACAGAGGAAGGCAGCGGATAACATACTTGAAGAGCCTGATCAGGGGGTTGACGGAACGGAGGTTGCGAGGTGTAACAGGAGAAAACATACTAAGAGCCACCAGGGATAGGGAGACGTGGACAAACATGATCGCCTACGTCATGAAAGGACAGGGAAAATAGAAGAAGAAGAATTTCAGAAAAAGGTATATATATTTGAGTAGACGCTCGGTTTATATATTAACAAGTCTACAAAAGAGAGTAGATATAAATATTTCGAGAGTCTGTGAAAGATTTGCGTTTATAAGGCACTATTTAGATGTGCTTGATCATCGACGCACTCCGTGACTGAGATGGTCTAAAAGCAACTCATATCTAACGACGGTTTCTTCTGCTAAGGGGAACGCAGGTTTGATTCCTGCTAAAGTAAGCATATTTTTCTTTAAAAAGATTTCTCAAATATTCAGGCCGGTGCACGTTAATAAATATATATAATTTGTCTATATTTCTGAGATGAGGTAATATTTACAGTATTTACATTATTCGAACTATTGTCATCATCTTTGTTGGCATTTTACGACGTTTCGACCGTTGAACGCTCCGGCCTTCTTCAGGTGCTAGGAATGGTCTCGTGGATATAGACGTTGGTTAGTTCCTGACTTGACTCTTAGAGTTGTGAGTTTAATACCAGGCTACAGCAGTGGTGATCAAGTAACTTACAGAGTTAGAGGGAGATAACTCTTAACTTCCAATCGAGTCTTTACGCAAGGAATGGAGTTCATATATCCCAGTGATTGTAATAAAGGGTTCGGTTCGAAATTCCTAGCACCTGAAGAAGGCCGGAGCGTACAACGGCCGAAACGTCGTACAAATGGCAACAAAGATGAGGACAATAATCCGAATAATGTAAATAATATAAATAAATGTAATGTTTAATAACTAAAAGAAGTGTTTATTTTATAATGTGTGTGTGTGTGTGTGTGTGTGTGTGTGTGTGTGTGTGTGTGTGTGTGTGTGTGTGTGTGTTAATTGATTTCTACCTCTCCTCCTGTCTTAAATTTATCATTGGTTGGTTCCTTGCTTCTTTTTAATACAAGAAGCCAATCCTTAATAATATTAATTATAAATATGGCCATAATTTCCCGGGTGTATTTGGAATTTTAAAATATGTTTACTTCTCGGCAACTTTTATACCATGTGCAATAGCACTTGCAAACCATTGTGGCAGTATAAAAAAAATAATCATTGAAAATGGCTAGCAGTTTACTCGAAAGCGCTTAGAACCGGCGAACGTTTAAACAATTTTTTATATTAAAACAATACATTCAGAAGGGAAAAATCGTCTAACACGACACAGTTTACTAATTTTCTTAATCGATCATTGGATTCAATACAAGAAAAAAACATAAAAACATCTTAACTAGGTACCTTCACTTTTTCGGCATAAATTTTCGATTCCTAAGTTTAAATGAAATTTTTAAAATGAAGAAAACATTCTTGACGATTTCATTTCAGATTTAATTAAAATCTTAACGATTAAATTTATTATCTCCATTAAGTAAAAAATTCTGGTGTATTTCAGATATAAATTATATAAATTGGAATGTCACATTGAATTTCGATTTCTTAAAATTTTCTTAAAAGCGGCTATTTTCTTAATTTTAAGAATTTTGTAAACAAACAAAAATCCATCGATTTTAAAAATATTTCAAAAGATTTCTGACACTTTATTTTAGTAAAATTAGAAAATTAAAAGTTAAATTAATTTGATTTTAAACAGATATTCAGTCAGTCAGTTAAGTGCCATACGTGATAAACGCTTGGGCGATCATGTCTGGAAAGAGACATGACTGACTAGGCAGAAGATTATCCCGCAGTAGGTTGCCATTGCTTTCTGCGGTAGACTGGTTGCCGACCAACGCTATAGAACCCAATCTGTCCTGTTATTTAACCCATAACTGGAAGGAATAGACGGATGATTAATACCTTTCCCAAGGATATTTGCTCGTAAGTGAATGCAATGATGAATTCAGCTGGAATTCGAACTCGGCTCCCCGATTTCTCGTTCCGAGCCGATATCCATTGCACCACAAATAAAACCAATTATCAACGATTGGTCGTGTTCATCTGATCGAACGTTTGACTGACTGTTTAATGATGAAGCGATGACAGCTGCTATGCATGACCATAAATGACAATTTTCATAAACCTAAGAGTACGTACCCTTTTCATAATAATGACAATTTTAGTCAACCATACATTAAAATAAGGAACGTATTAAATAAATAAAAATTATTTTGAAAATAGTTTGGCACCACTACGTTTAATAATCTTTGCAATTTTGGACTCGTAAATTTCGTTTCCACTTAATCATTATATAACCTTCAGGGAATAGCTCAACAGAGAGTTTTTACACGATTTTAAACTATTATAAATTATTTTAATTAAAATGTAAAACAATTGCAAAAATTCTTATAAAAATTCATTTTTCATCAAAAAAAGTTTATTTCTTCAGAGAATAATGTCATTAATATTGTTTATTTACAAAAGCGTTTCTAATTTATGTCATAGTTTTATCGGATTTATTATTTTTCAATTGAGAGCAGATTTTCATTTAGATAGCACTAATTTGAAAAAAAAGTAGGTGATTTACAATCTCCAAAGACTCCAACTTTTAACAAAAAATTGTCAGGGAATAGGAAGGTTCTGTGCGAAATTTCATGAAATTAAGTAAGTGCGGGGGGGGGGGGGGTAACAAATTAAAAAAAAAATTACCAATATTTTCTAAAAACAAAACATTTTAAAAACAATTTCATTCATCTGTGAATAGGTCCTGAAGATTTCATTAAAATCGAATAATTATTTGATTTTTACAAGAATTTCCAAATAAATGTGTTTTCAACGGAAACAAGCGCAAAAAAGTCATTGTTAAAAAGTTAGCCACAGCGATGACGTAAAAGCCACAGTGATGACGTAAAAGCCACAGTGATGACGTAAAAGCCACAGCGATGACGTAAAAGCCACAGTGATGACGTAAACAAAACAAAATTTGAGCGTATTAGAAAGGATTAAAAAAATTTCAAAACATAATTAAAAAAATAATTTTGTCTTTCATCTTAATAATAACATCAACATTTTGACGATAAAAGTTTAAGTTAGTGGCCTTTTTCATTACGCTATGCTGTTTTTCCGAGAAAACTTGACGGTATAGTGAAGGTACCTAAAAACAAAACTTACTTTGTCAGTTTTATTCAACGTAACATGTATAAATGAAGAATTGCTGCCCAAATACATAACTCTATTTCATAAAAAAAAATCCTTTATTTCACCTTCTGCTGTTCTTTTGTTTTTTCTTTCTTCTCTCTTTTTCTTGTCCCTTGTCTCTTTTAATTCTGTCATTTACCTTCTTTCTTTTTCCCTCTCTTGGTTTACTTAACTCCCTTTTCACTTATTCTTTTAACTCAATATGTTTCATTCTTTTTCTCTTTCACTATATATCTGTTTCTAGTTACTCTTTTTACTTTTATTCTTTCGATATTATTCTCTCTTTCCTTCCATATCTCTTTAACTTTCTTTCACCTTCTCTCTCTCTCTCTCTCTCTCCCTCTGTTTAACTGATTGTCTCCTTCTATCATATAATAATTCTGCTTGTTCCTTCCTTAGTTAGTTACTTAATTCCTCCGTCCGTTACACTCACTCTCTACACGAGCTTTTCCTTCCCCTCTATCTGATTATAATCTATAAACGCTACTCTCCTCAGCCTTTCTCTCACCTTTGCCAAACGGAAGGGTAGTAAAGAATGAGAGAGTAGAAGGAGAGCGCCTATAGCATTACCGTATCAGTAGCAGCTTAAGCTGGTGGTTGTAGCAGTAATTGTGTGTGAGTATATATATGTTACAATATAGTAAAAATAGGTAAGTTTGTTGTAGTATCCCGCGACCTAATAACAAACTTTCTGGCCTCTACACCCTTGGCCATTACTCAGTTGGTCTTTTCTCTTTACAATGGACACAGGAGCCATGATTTTTCAGTCATAAAAAAACATTTTCTCTTTCAAAACCTCTCACAAAATAGCGTACAATATTTTGGTTATGGTCTGTGCATACGCCGCTTAATATAAGATTACAGTAAAGTAGCTTCTATGGACATTACTTTTATAGATATTTTAATAAAATTACACTCTGTGTTTTCGTTATTTTATTATCCAATACCTTTATGTTTGAAGACGTTACTATCATTTGTAGTATGACAAAGGAAAATTTTTCCAGGAAATCATAATTATCCTTCCGTGTAAATTCCACGGGTTCCGCCAGTCTATATATATATATATTCCGGATATGATAGGTCTCATTGGTATATTTGGTTTATGTGTTTTTGTGAGAACGTATAGTGTGGGTGTTTTTGGATGGTATGTGATAAGATTTAGCCAGGAGGAGTCTTCTGTTTTTAATAATTTTTTGATATTGTTCATAACATTTTGTGTCTCTTTTGTGATGCTGTTTTTGTTAACTTTCTCGTATATGTTTTCATTATCAATGAGGTCTTTCACTTTTTGTTGGTATATGTGTTGGTATATGTGTTCGTCCAAGGTGGAGGAATCGTAATCATGGACGAACACATATACCAACAAAAAAAATGAAAGACCGCATTGATGATGAAGACATATACGATAAAGTTAACAAAAACAGCATCACAAAAGAGACACAAAAATTTATAAACAATATCAAAAAATTATTAAAACCAGAAGGCTCCTCCTGGCTAAAACTTATCACATACCATCCATATATATATATATATCTTTCTCTCTGTGGCTCTTTCGTATCGTTTTCCCTCAGCCATTTTCTTTCCTCGCTTTCTCCTCTCTTCCAGCTTTCTTTTCTCGTTGCTATCTTATTTTCTTTTTATCTCTCTTTATTGCCGATTACTTTAAATTTTCCCTTCCTTTTTTTTTTTTTCAATTTCCTGTTTCCTGTTTAATTAGTACTCTCATAATCATTAGTCAATTAAAATAAAAAGAAGAAAAGCCGCTCCCACAAGAAAAATTGATTTAGATTTTGACCACAGCAAACCTGATGGATAAAACGACGAGGAAAGTAAAAAGGAAAACGTGAAACAGTTTCTTCAGAAAACTACAAATTCGGCTTTACAAATTCAAGATGCGAATCAGGTTTGAATTCTCTTCTTTATAACGGACTTATTTCCTGATATTGCCCACTGGCATTGGTGGGGGGGTGTCATAAAACTAACGTCTCCGTATACATATTGTTCCTATCACATCTAAGATCTATCTATCTATCTATCTATCTATCTATCTATCTATCTCAGTCTGTTCATATCTATCTATCTATCTATCTATCTATTTAATACTGTTCTTTATCTATCTATCTATCTATCTATCTATCTATCTATCTATCTATCTCAGTCTGTTCATATCTATCTATCTATCTATCTATCTATCTATCTATCGCAATAATAAATCTAAGCGAAGATTGGTAAATAATCCAAATAGATCCTGGGTCAAATACTAAAATGATCCAACAGAGAGCTCGATATTGGTTGGTTGTTTTGTTTTTATGGCATATCAACCTCGGTGAGTCATTTATTGCCAACCCAACTAAATTTTATTTATTTATTGCTGGTAATACCTTTTTCTTCCAACAATTTTATTGTTAGTTTCTATATATGTTTTTGTGTCTAGTAATACTTTTTCTTTTATCAAGATTCATTGGGATTCTTTTGTTTTTTTTAAGGGCAGGGTCCCCAAGACCTACTCGGTTATTTAACCAATAACTGGAGGGAATGGACAGATTAATGCCTTTCCCAAGGGTACCAGTGCTAAAGTGAATGCAGGGTATTCAACAGTAATTCGAACTCGGTTCAACGATTTCTCTTTCCGAGCCGATATCCACTGCACCACAACGCACATCCGTCACTAAACGCTTACAGCAGCTGGTATTCCCAAGCGGTCACCCATCTAAGTACTGACCGTGCTCAACATTGCTTAACTTCGGTGATCAAGCGAGAACCGGTGTATTCAACGTGAGATGGCCGTAAGCCAGAGCTCGATGTAAATTTAATTGACAGAGCAGATATTTTTTTATATGTAAATTCAGATTTTACATTTAGGGAATGACTATTTCAGCAAACCTCGGAGAGACATGCATTGTTCAACCCCAGTCGAACGTTAGACTTGGTTTGAACAGTGTATGTCTCTAGTAGGCATGTTGAAATAGCTATTCTCCAAATGTAAAATTTGCATTTGCACACGAAATAAATGTATATATATATATATATATATATATATACTCTCACACCCCGATTGGGCACTATGTAAACAGTAGCTACTCACGCATCTACGCATCGTCCATTCAGTAATGAATTTGAACACTCTAAGCTACTGGCGTGTGTTTACATTGTATATAACACGATAAAGTCCGCCTTCCTCTACCGATCGCCCAGAGCTCAGTTGGAGAATCGCCGACTGGTTTCCATATATATATATATATATATGTGTGTGTGTGTGTGTGTGTGTGTGTGTGTGTGTGTGTGTATATATATAATTTTATAATTTCCGAAAGATATATATATCATGTGGAAATGAGTTATTTCCGCAACCTAGGTTTCAACCTTTATGTACCTTCAGTTGATTTAAAATAACTGACATTTTCCGTTATTCAGACTCTCGAACAGAGATTTTTTTACAAACGAACTACTGGAATTTTCAAACAGCTTAAAATTTTCAAAATTATAGCGAAGCTATCGACATGACTTTCATTCATGTTTGTACGATCCTAGTATGTATTTATAGATATGATTACATTTGGACATAATTTTTGATCTTTCATTTAGTGATTTTTTCGTTCGAAAAAAATCACTAAATGAAAGATCAGAAATTATTGCACCTATTACATATTTACATCCACCTTTGCATCTGTAATCACACCATTATCATCTACAATTAAATCTCTACGTATGCTATTAAATTTTATCTCTAATATTTATATCTACTTTTACATCTATCATTAAATCTTTGCCTCAACGATTATGTGTCTACGTATGCTGTTAATTTTTGGCACCTACTTTTACATTTTTAAATTTACCTTCAGATCAGTTATTAAAGCGTTAATATGGTATGAAATATAATATTACATCTTTAAATCTACTGTTACATCTATATATATATATACTAGCAGTATATCCCGGCGTTGCTCGGGTGTAATGAAAGCTTTAAAACGGTCTGGAGCTCAGACTCTTTGGACGTTGGCACGAAAGACTAAAAAGCAATAGTTGTTTCCAGTTAAAGCGAAACCGTAGACTGAAAGAAAAATGAATGGATGTAAGTCTAATTTTCATTTCCTGGTATCGATATCAAATAAGTTTTTTTCGTCGTAAACTGAATTTTGAAGGCTAAATAAGTCCTCTGAGTAAATGGTATCATGGCTGAGACTAAGAACTACAATTATACCTACTTAGAGCCAAACCCGAAGCAAAAACTAAAATAAAAGGGCTGAAAAAAATACAGACATACAGGCAGATAACCTAGACACACACACAAACATCTTGCCTTTTATATACATATATATATATATATATATTATCGATTTTCTGCACTATTGTAAGTACTGCAACCTTGAAACTTCTGAATATCGTTTCTTATGTCTTTGTCTATGAGTGTATCAAATTTGATTAAAATCGGACCACTTCTTCTATAACCCGATTTGTTCGATTATCGATTTTCGATATTTATTGGGGGTACCTCGACACAACACCTAGCTAAGAACACTTGCAGACGCTTATAGCACAACTGTGTAAATTATCAAGAAAATCGGTTCAGTCGTTCGGAGTCTATATGTAATGGACACACACACACACACAGAGACAAAGTTCCATTTATAAATAAGTTTAGATAAAAGGTAATATGTCAGTGTGTGGGTGTCTGTCTGTATGTCCTTCATACAAATCTACTATTTTTATTCGATTCTCACCAAACTTCACACAAATACTCTTTAGGCTTCCGGACAGATTATGAGCTACTTACTTTTTCCTATTTCCGCCCGATATCGGAAATCCATCCCCCCGATATTCTATCGAATCTGATCAAAAAACACTATTCAGCGATCAATATGGCTCATTTTCTCCAAATTTACTCCCGATGGGTACGATAAATTTTCATGGACTTACTTAGGTTAGTTTACCCTTGAATGACTTATTTGACTCCGATATTGAAAATCGATATCCCGATATCATATTGGATCTGATCAAAATCAGGTTTTCAGCCTTTTTATTTTGTTTTTTTGCTTCGGGTTTTGGTCTTAGTAGGTATAATTATAGTTCTTAGTCTTAGCAACCAACGTTTTCCGTGCCAACGTCCAAAGACGACCGTGGATTAGTTTTAAAGCTTTCATTGTACCCGAGCAACGTCGGGTTATACTGCTAGTTTTCTATTAAATCTCTTCATTTACTATTAAATTTTTACATCTGCTGTTAAATTGTTAAAAAAAAAAGAAAAAAGAATCTTGCATTCATAACAAGATGGAAGAATAGGGTTGGTTGGTTTATGGCATATCAACCTCGGCAGGTCATTTATTGCCAACTAAATTTTATTTATTTATTGCTGGTAATACCTTTTTCTTTCAACAATCTATTGTTGTTTTTTATATAAAGTTTTGTCTAGTAATACTTTTTCTTTTTCGAGTAACAAAATTCATTAGGATTTGTTTTTTTAAGGGCAGGGTCCCCATGTCCTACCCTGTTATTTAACCCATAACTGGAGGGAAGGTACGGATTAATACCTTTCCCAAGGGTAGCAGTGCTTAAGTGAATGCAGGGTATTCAACTGGAATTCGATCTCGGCTCACCGATTTCTCTTTCCGAGCCGATATCCACTACACCACAACGCACTAAAAGCTTACAGCACCTGGTATTCCTAAGCGGTCACCCATCTAAGTACTGACCAGGCTCAACATTGCTTAAACTTCGGTGATCGAGCGAGAACCGGTGTATTCAACGTGATATGGCCGTAAGTACGGATATCCGTCACTAAACGCTTACAGCACCTGGTATTCCTAAGCGGTCACCCATCTAAGTACTGACCAGGCTCAACATTGCTTAAACTTCGGTGATCGAGCGAGAACCGGTGTATTCAACGTGATATGGCCGTAAGCACGCACATCCGTCACTAAACGCTTACAGCACCTGGTATTCCCAAGCGGTCACCCATCTAAGTACTGACCAGGCTCAACATTGCTTAAACTTCGGTGATCGAGCGAGAACCGGTCTATTCAATGTGATGTGGCCGTAAGCCGGAAGAATCCGGAACTTGCTGATTATATCAGTCAGTCAATTAAGTGATACACACTTAAGCGATCATATCTCTTTCGATCCATGACTGACTAGGCAGAAGATTTTCCCACGGTAGGTTGCTATTTCTTTCCACGGTAGACTAGTTGTAAAATCTTAGGCTAGAAAACCCAATCTGTCCTGCTATTCAAACAATAGCTGGATAGCGAAGAGATGGATTAATAACATTCATTATAAATGTTAAACCGGTGGCTAAAGCGGTATAAGCGACGCTGTTATCTGACAGATAACAGAATATCAAACGTGAACTCAAATCACTATTGATTTGTTTCCAATTCACTCACAAGACATACTGAAGTTAAGAGGGGCTGAGAAAAGTAGAAAATCGATTAAATTAATTTGAAAATGAGATTTTGTTTAGTCTATGAACGTTAAAAAGAACTAGTCGCATTTATAACAAGCCATGAAAGAAAACAATAAAAAACAATCAGAAGACTAATTTATTCAAATCTTTTGATAGCAAATTATAGAAACAAATACAAGCAAGTCTTTTTCTTCTTCTATGTGCCATATCCCTTCAGGAAGTAAGTGATCATGGCCCGCCACATCTCCTTTTCTCTAGTGGCTCTTAGTAAGCCATCTTCTGTTACTCCACCTAAACCCCGCTTTGCCATCTATTTGCTGAAGCCCATCAAGTATGTTACGTGTTACATTCTCTTATCTCTCTTTCCCTCTATCTGACCTGTGAGTATCAGATTCTCCAAGCCTCCCTTCCTCATTACATGTCCCAGGACCTTCAACTGTCTTTTCCTGGTGTGAAGTATTAGTTTTCTTTTAGTTTCCATCCTCTCCAAAACTTCATCATTGCCCACATGTTCGGTCCATGGTATCCACAGCATCCTTCTGTAGAACCACATTTCGGTTGCTTCAAGTCTCTCCATCTTTGAGGAGATTGTCCAGTAATCACTGTCAATCTGAAGAACAAACATCACATAGCAATCAATTAGAGATTTTTAAATATATGAGAAGTGTTTTAACAGAAGACACTGAAATCCGAAATTACACTGGAATGGTAAAAGATGTCTCCCAAAAGATGAACAAAGCATTCAATCAGTTAATTGTCATACGTGGATTGGAAGATCATTTCTCTTTTGATCATCGACTGACTAAGCAGAAAAATTTCCCGCAGTAGGTTGCCATTTCTGTCTGTGGTAAACTGATTGCCAACCAAGTCTATAGAACCCAATCTATCCTGTTATTCAACCCTTAACTGGAGGAAGATATGGATTAATACCTTTCGCAACTGAATGCAACGAATTCAACCGGAATTCGGACTAAGCCCTCCGATTTTTAAATCCATGCCGTTATCCATTGCGTCAGAACACACATCCTTAAAGAATTAAAAAAGTTCTTTAAACATCATACCTGGGAAGATCGAAAATGCGACATGGAGATCCAAAGACGCATTGGCATGGCCAAAGACGCATTTCAGAAGCTAACCGGAGTACTAAAAGACAGGAAAATTTTCATAAGTATTGTGGAGTTATTGTTAAAATAACTAACGAGAAGACTCGGGAACAGTGAAATAAAATTATGTGTATTAACATAAAATGTATTAACCAAAATACAAATAGTTGTTAAAGCTGAGTCGTATCTCCACAGAGCTACAGGTCAAATCAGGTTACGACCATTACTCTCTCAGTCTCTGGCTCTGCCTGCCCGGAAAACAGAACCTGGTAACCGGACGTGACGTCAGGAATAGTCCATTAGTCAACAGACTGACAGGCGTGCCACCCTAACAATAAGAAACAAAGAAAAGAGTGCTGGATTGCTATGTGATATCTGTTCTGTATGGAAGTGAATGCTGAACGATCTCATCAAAGATGAAGGAGAGGCTTGAAGCAACAGAAATGTGGTTTTACAGAAGGATACTGAGGATACCATGGACAGAACACGTGTGCAACGATGAAGTGTTGAAAAGGATGGAACGAGAAAAAAACTGATGATAAATATCAGGAAGAGACAAATGAGGTTCCTGGGACAAACAATGAGGAAGGAGCGCCTGGAGAACTTGATACTCACAGGTCGGATAAATGGAAGGAAGAGACAGAGGAAAGCAGCGCGAGACGTACTTGTTAGGTCTGAGCAAATGGTTGACGGAGTGGAGCTTAGAAGAGACACCAAGAGAAAAATTATTGAGAGCGACAGGAGATAGAGCCAAGTGGAAGTCTACGATTGCCTACGTCCTGAAGGAACACGGCACATGAAAAAGAAGAAACAGAAAAAAAAAACTCCGAAACGGTCAAAGAAAGGCTGCCCTTTTTAGTAGCATCAGCATTCAACTTTGATTTTTTTTTTTTTTAATTTTTTAATTTTTACAATGAACATCAGAACAGGAAGGACACCAATTTCTCAAAATCAGCGCAGGACGACAAGCATCATCTTATATTGAAGCTCACTTTTAGAAGAACCAGCAACTGTCCAATTCAAATATGTTACCGACTGGGTCAATATTTGCCTTAAACACACTGAATTATTTTTGAATGCTAAGCAGACAAGCAAATATTCTGAAGATTTAAAAAAACAAACTAGGGACCAAACAACTGTTGAGACCAAGCAAGTAAATCAATATAAAATACTTGTGGAGTGTTTTAACAAAGGGCAGAAAGTGCGACATTGAAGTCCGAAGATGCATTTGGGTAGAGAAAGATGTCTTCCAAAAGCTAAGCAAAGCATTAAGAAACAAAAAAAATGATTAAAAACAAAGAAAAATTGCTGAATAATTATATAACCACAGTCCTCTTTCTCCTGGCAATGAATACAGACTAAAAGGAGACTTTAAGCAACAGGGGTGGTTCTACAGAAAGGTGCTGAGAATACCAAGGACAATGCATGTAAGCAACGAGGAAGTTTTAAGAATAAATACAAAAAGGACACTTATAATCATAATCAAAAAAAGATCACAGTTTAAATTTATAACGCACAGGGTGAGAAAAGCTGGCTTGTAAAATTTGACACTCACAGGACATGCTGAAATCAAGAGAGACTGAGGAAAGCATCGCATAGCCTACCTAACGAGCTTCTGTAAATGGATGGCAGATCAAAAAATATCAAACTTTACTAAGGGCTATAAAAGAGAAGAAGTTGTGGAGAGCCATGAGCGTCCAAGAGACACGGCACTGTAGAAGAGAAAGAAAAAATGAATGTAAAATGTAGGTGTTGGGAACTTAAAATGCAATATGAAAGAAAATATAGTTACAATAATGAATTAATATCGAACCCACTAAATATTAGGAAACTGAGTTGAAAAGGATCACTATGGCATGCGCCCTGCACGCTTGTGTGAATGGGGTGCCATTGCGAAGATGTCTGGTTACACCCAAATACACAAAAGGTTCACATGACCAACAACACATGTTTGGGATTTCTTCAATTTCGTTTCATTGAAATGGGAAATTCAAAGAACACGCGTCAAATATGAGTAGGGAAGTTGTGTGCCACACACCAACGAGGAATGATAGAGACTCAGAGAGAGAAAAAGAGTGAAGCTGTAATTTAAATCTAGCAAGATAGATAGATAGATAGATAGATAGATAGATAGATAGATAGATAGATACGAACAGACTGAGATAGATAGATAGATAGATAGATAGATAGATAGATAGATAGATAGAACAGTATTAGATAGATAGATAGATAGATAGATAGATAGATAGATAGATAGATAGATAGTCATGATCACCTACGTCTTTGGTTCTGGGCATGATGGTAAATTTCATCTAGCAGCAAGGCCTCTGATTGGGAGGTTGTGAGGAGCATGGAACCAACTCTTAATTGTTGTTGTTCTCAGGTCCACCCTGTCCCGGAGTGGTAGCACCTGTTAGGATCCCAGCTATGGGCAAATAATTAACCCCCGAACTGGGCTCAAAGCACTATGAAAGTATAAAAATAAACTTTTATAGAACTATACACATAAAAATAGACTTTCAGAGAAAAATATACATTTTTGACTGAAAAATTATTACCATAACACATTTTTAGAGGAAAAAAAATTATTTTTAGCAAAACATTTTTGAATACAAAACTAGAAGACATTTTCAGATTTCTAAAATAAAAAAGAATGAAAACAAAAATTTTCAATAAAATCTGACTAAATCAACCTTCTCATTATAACCGAACATTTAAAAAAAATACCTTAAAACCCAACCCTTTTGGGATTAAATAACCCACAGAGGTTGATATATCGTTAAGCAAAACTCAAACTTAAAACCTATGTCTTGAAGGAGGATGGCAAATAAAAGATCTGCTTATGTGGGAATCAATCAAGTTCCATGTACGCACAGGTAGATATTACCAGAATTTTGTTCTGAAACGCTTGAACAGTTTTTAATATTCACTAGCGGATAAAATGCGTTAAAAGAAGAATATTATGTTAAAAATCTAATCTAAACTGAGACTATCTCTCTCTTAGTTGTCTCTCTTCTATGTAACTTTTTGTGTGCCTGTCTCTCTTCTGTGAGTCTGCCTTCTTTCTATCGCTCTTCAAAATGTTTAAGATGGTTCTGTTTTACCTGTCTATTTTGTGTGTCTTACCTTTCTGTCTCTCTTCAAAGTGTCTAGCTCTATTTTGTATGTCAGCCTTTCTTCTATCTGCCTTTTTCCTCACTCTCTCTCTCTCTCTCTCTCTCTCTCTCTCTCTCTGGCTCTTTTTTCCTCCCTGTCTCCCTTCTGTGTGTCTACATTTTTGTGTTTTCAGTGTAACTGGCACTTTTTGTGTGTCTGAATATCTTATATATCAATGTCCTTTCTTCTTTGTTTCTGGTTCTTTTTTGTGTGTCTGTCTCCATTTTATTACTCTCTTTCTCTCTCCCTCTCTCTCTCTCTCTCTCTCTCTCTCTGCTAGTGTGTGTGTGTGTCTGTGGGTGTATGTCTATGTGCATAAATCTACCGTTTTTATCACGCTTTAATAAACCTGGCTGTTTTTGTGTGTCCATGTCTCTAGTTTGATCTATGTTCTTTTTATTTTTCTCTTACGTTCCTGGCTGTATCGGCTCGGAACGAGAAATCGGAGAGCCGAGTTCAAATTCCAGTTAAATTCCTTGCATTCACTTACGCACAAATACCTTTGGGAAAGGTATTAATCCGTCTCTTCGCCCCAGTTATGGGTTTAATAGCAGGACAGATTGGGTTCTATAGCCTTGGTTACAACCAGTCTACTGCAGAAAGTAATGGTAACCTACTATAAGAAAATCAGTCAGTCATGTCTCTTTCGAGACATGATCTCCCATGCGTGTATCAATGGTGCTTAACTGGCTGAATGAATATAATAGCTCGAAATATAAGTAAAGCTTCTACTGGGCTTAAAGTGAGAGATCGGTTTTATATTGTTATAAAGCAATAAACTGATCCCCCACTAATTACTACTTAATAATATTGTTGTGGAGTAGTTTTCGCAATGAGGGTTATAATCATTCTATGTCGGTTCCTAATCGACTTAACGCACCCAAAATGTTAAGAATTTGGTAATCTTCCACTGAAAGCTGACTCCATAGTATTCGGCTAACTGCCGACTAATATCAACTGCCTAGTAGTTCTACTAAAATCCAATAGAAGTCTAAGAACTATGAACTTCCCAAGTACTTCCTGTTAACACTTATTAATATAGGAGGGAGAGTCCATTATCTGAGGAATAGGTGTGTTTCCCCATAACAAATATAATATAATGCGTCTCTTCTCCCTTCAGCTGTGGGTGAAATATAAGGACAGATTGATTTCTATAGCCCTGGTTGGCAACCAGTCTACCGCAGAAACTAATAGCAACCTACCGCGGGAAAATATTCTGCTCAGTCAGTCATGTCTCTTTGGAGACATGATCGCCCAAGGAGCGTGTATTACGTATGGCACTTAACTGACTGACTGATCTCTTTTCTCTGAGTCTATCTTGTTTCTGTTTCTATTCTGTGTGTCTGGTTCTTTTATCTTTTATTTTTTATTCCGAACCCCTCCTACCAGCCTTTTTATTCTCTTTTGTTTCTTTATCCATCTCTCCGTGTGTCTCTCTCCCTTCTGTGTGTCTCTCTCCCTTCAGTGTGTCTCTCTCCCTTCTGTGTGTCTCTCTCCCTTCAGTGTGTCTCTCTCCCTTCTGTGTGTCTCTCTCCCTTCAGTGTGTCTCTCTCCCTTCAGTGTGTCTGATCCCTTATTTAATATATCAGTCCATTTTATCTGCACTCTCGCACGTACATAATCCATTTTCATTTTTTTTTTTTACTTCCTCTTAGCTGACAGGCTAATCTATTGTCTTAAAACAGAGTAGGTGGTCTGAAACTCAAACCCCTAAAACAATGCGTTCAATCTTTTTTTTAAATCAGTGCAGTATGTTTACAGTGCTCTATATCTTGTTAAAAGAAAAAAAAATAACATTTCTGACAGCCTCACAGCAGTGTAATATTTCTATCATTGTTTATATTTCGTAGACGTTTAGTTCTTAACATTGTGTCTAAAATGGTCTTCCGTACATTTTAAACAAAGATAAAAAATATACACTCTTTTCTGTACATTATTCATTGTCTGTTCTATTGCACATACGCTTCCTCATATTCTATCCTCCCTCCTCCCCCTCTCTCTCTCACACATACTCTCTCACTCACTCACTATCACTTTCACTCTTTTACATTCGCTCTTTTACCCTCCCGCTTGCTTTCTCTTTCTTGCCTTTTCTCTCATACTATCTCCCTTACTTTCTGTCTCTTAATCACTTTCACTATTTCTCTCACATGTTCTCTCTTAGTCTTTTTCCTTCTATATTTTTATCGTCTGCTTTAATGTTTCGCATAGTTAACACTTCAAGAAAACTGAATGCATGGTCATCAGCACAAAATAAAAGACAAATATGCCAACTGCAAGTTAGAGAATCTAAAATAAAACAAGTAAAAAATTACAATACTTGGGAAGTGTTTTGACAGAGGATGGAAAATGCGACATGGAGATCCAAAGACGCATTGAAATGGCCAAAGACGCATTTCAGAAGCTAGCCTGAGTACTGAAAGACAGGAAAATCTCATTAGAAACAAAGAAAAGAGCGCTGGATTGCTATGTGATATCTGTTATTCTGTATGGAAGTGAATGCTGGACGATCTCATCAAAGATTAAATCGAGGCTCGAGGCAGAAGAAATGTGGTTTTACAGAAGGATGCTGAGGATACCATGGACAGAACACGTGTGCAACGATGAGGTGTTGAAAAGGATGCAAACGAGAAGAAAACTGATAAAAAATATCAGGAAGAGACAAATGAGGTTTCTAGGACACGTAATGAGAAAGAAGGGCCTGGAGAACTTGATACTCACAGGTCGGATAAATGGAAGAATAGACAGGAAAAACCAGCTCGAGAATAACTTGTTAGGTCTGAGCAAATGCTTGACGGAGCGGGGCTTGGAAGAGATACCAAGAGAAAAGTTACTAAGAGCGACAAGAGACAGAGTGGAAGTCCATGATCGCCTACGTCTTGAAAGGACACGGCACATGAGGAAAAAGAAAAGGCAATTTTCAATAACTGATTTTACCGTTTATCGTTTTTTTTTTTAAGAACGCTCACGTAACGGTGATTTTTTTTTTTTTTTGAACGCTCACGTAGCAGGGAATTTTTGAACGCGCAATTTTTAAAATTACAAGAAATTATAACGTTTTAATTCATGGTTATATGAACCTAAGAAATATATTTTTTGTATGGTTAAACTTATTTCCGTTCTTTCATTCAATAGTTCATTTTGTTTGGGAATATCATAATCTGTAACTTTTCTACCTAGCACAGTCTACATATTTTGCCACTTTTGTAAGGCTTGGCTGTTTTTACTATACTCCACATTATATCTGGGTCTTTTCCTTATTTTGATTTTCATTTCCACATGTGGCTAGCCAATTTTGTACTGTTTTTTAGGTTTTCTATATATTAAGGATTTGCTGCCTAGATAGGCAAGGTAGCAAATGCCTACCCTCAATAAAATAGATCAGCGGCCATATTTTCCTTCTATGGCACACAATATAAAAACCTAATACAACAAAATTATGAAGGTTACTCTGATGATTATGCATAAAGTGCAAAGCATTTTTTGGAGACTTACTAATGTCACAAGCTGCCTACTTTGATTAATTGAAGACGGTATGTGCCTGATATATATCATATATGTGTGTGTGCGTGAAAATGTCAAAAATATACATTTCTTGTGTCTATGACATACGATTGTTCCTAACTTAACGACGTACGTGTTTTTAACGGCACCCCGGATTTTAGACCATATATAAAATCCCATAAAATAAAAATTTTAGACAAACTGTGTAAAAGGATTATACACCGTTATTCTATTCAGAATTAAAGATCGCTGAGTAATATGGTTTGTTCTGTAGTGTCTGTGAGTCTTAAAGGATTTGTAAATAAGTTTGTGCGTTTTCGTATGTGCCGTTTTTGTGGTGTAGTGGATATCGGTTCGGAACGACAAATCGGGAAGCCGAGTTCGAATTCCAGTTGAATTCCTTGCATTCACTTACGCACAAATACCCTTTGGAAATGCATTAATCAGTCTCGTCTCTCCAGTTATGAGCTAACTAATAGGACAGATTCGGTTCTATAGCCTTGGTTGGCCACCAGTCTACCGCAGAAAGCAATGGCAACCTACTGGGGGATAATCTTCTGCCCAGTCAGTCATGTCTCTTTCGAGACATAATCACCTAAAGCGTGTATTACGGATGGCACTTAACTGACACTGCTTTAAGCAGTCCGATATGTCCAAGCAAGACTATTACGCTAACGAAAGAGTTTTAAATTAATAAAAGGCGTCCTGGGTACAATGATAAAGCACAACCAGCAGCAAGGACTCTGATCAAGTGACTGGGGGTTTTGAGGAGCGTAATACCACGTTTTAATTGTTGTTGTTCCCAGGCCCACCCTAATCCGGGGTGGTATAACCTGTTAGGGTCCCACCTATGGACAAATAGTAAGCCGGCAAACAACTAAGCCGGTAAATCAACTGTACATGCTATAATATAATGACCAATACATTTTGTAGCAAAATTATGATTAATGCAGCACTAAAAAATCTGAAAATACATTTTTATAGTAAAATTAGCAAAAATACATTTTATGGTCTACAATATATATATATATATATATATATATATATATATATATATATATATATATAAAGCATACATATAACATGAGAGTATAAAATGTTATACTAAATATCTGTATTTGAAGGCATAAAATTTTGTGCGTGATATTTAGATTTTGGTATTAAATAACCTATAGAGATCTTGATACGCTGCTAAACAAAATCAACTGACCAACCAACTTAACAAAAGAACTGATAAGTTAAATTTTGTGGCCCAGTAATTTTGCACAGTCTTTTTTCACTTGCGGGGAGCGTCGTCTATGTTTTCGAAATGGCCTTGTGTTAAACGTAACCGAGCCGACCACATTTAAAAGAACCAGAAGGCTGAACAAAAGATAGTCTCGTTAGTATTAAGTGTAAATTTATTTAACGAATAGAATGACATCAGTTCTGTTGTTTTGAAATGACACATATGTAGAAAAGTCCTGTATAAAGTTTATCTTTTGAATGTGTTGTGCGATCTCCCCCTTTTGTATATGATAAGGGACTCGACTAAGGGTACATATAATCCTGCCATAGTTGCAGTGGCAGTTGGCAGTGGAGAGTAATTGTAGAGATCCGTTACAGTTATCGAAGAGTTCAGACAGACACGGAAGTTACCCAGAGACCAGATTAGCTCTGAACTCCACTCAGCTAGAATAATATACCCGGACATACTATTTCCAACGACTTCACTTTAAGACTTGTATATATTTATTTCTACTATTCCTGTATTTACTAACGTGCGTTCAAATTTGTATATTACATTCAATATAACCTACTTTTCTATCTCTATATCTGTTTTTGTTGTTCATTATTTTGTGCGTTTCCTCATCCGGAATCCACAACAGAATGTATGTTTAAAAGTTCATGTTTTCTTAAGGTCAAATGAAATGGATTTGTAAAAAGAAGACGGATCTGATGTCGCTGAAAAATTCGTCGGATTCATCTGAAAGCGAATAGGATGTATTTTGTTTCTTTTTATTTTTTTGTTGCCGACAAGTGAATGAGAAAAAGAGGAGTCAATCAGTTGAGAGAAAGAGAGAGTATGTAGTGGGGAGAGTGCGAAAAATGCATGTTGCCTAGATAAAATATACGGTTGACACTTTGTGACTCTCTGTAATGTTATTTCTTTCTTTTTTTGTCGGTGCATGAAGAAGTAGAAGATTCAATGAATTCAGAGAAGGTGAGAGAGTAAGAAAATACAGATCGTCCGGACTTGGCGTCCAGTGGATGACCTGTGACTTTGAAGTGAAAGGCAAAATCACGCGTATTTATACGTTTGTGGAAAATAGAAATGGATCAACTTTTATATTTTTTCCTTAATCCTAATTGGCCAATAAATAAGATGTTGTATTTATTTTTCACCAACGTCAGCCCATGGTAAAATTTAATGAACCAACTGTCTTTTGAGAAAGTTTTTCTATTAATGAATGTGTAAATGTATATGTATTTTTATTGGCTAATGAAAAGGTATAGGTGTGTGTAAGTTCGGATTTTTGTGCAGTCAAATCTTACAAAATCCGACATTATGCTTAAGATGCTTTGTCATCCACCATATACAGCATTACTTAAAATGTACTAACTTGTTTTCTGGTTCACTAAGAAAATCCTATCGCTAATTGCTAAAATTGTGGGCGTAAAATTAACAAAAAATATTTAATTTACCAGTATGACCAAAAGTGTATTGTACAGAATGTAGAAACAAAAGTTTTCAATATTATCAATTAATTTAAATTTCTATTCGAATTGTTTATGGTTTTGATTTTTTTTTTTTTTTTTCGTCAAATTATTATGGATATTAAAGTTACAACGTTTCGGCCTGACAGAATGAAGATGAAAATGAAACGTGTTCAGAGTTTCAGTTTTAATTTCATTTAGATGATAAAATATTTTGGCCAAGTACCTTCTGTCTATATTCAGGATCGATTATTTTGACTGATACGAGATATCTTGCATGGGCTGATTATTGTGTGGTTTTTGTTCCTCTGATTCTTTTTTCTTGCTAAAGCAGAGTGCGTGGATTTCATACAGGGATTGAATTCACTATAGCGCGATGATAACATAATTTGATTGACCAATGGCTAATTATCAGTACACCATAGTCCGAAAGATATCAGTGTTGTGTCTTTTGAAGCCTTTATATTTAGTCAGACGGTTTTGTTATTTAACATTAACGAGCAGGAAATTCAATTCCAGAGACAAAAATAAAACAATGATCAACACATGAGTTATCCCAAATCATGGACACCTGAAGATAGCCAAACGTTCTGGCCGAAACGTCTGTGATAATCATGATGAGAATAATAGTGTGTATCAATCGAATAAGTCAAAATATATTGACAATAGCACGTGTAAAAGAAATCAATCAAAATTACTTACCATTTTGTTTCGCTACATATTGCTAGCTTTCCTAAAATTTTCATGATACTATTTTAACATAATTTATATTTTTTAACAAAGAACAGCTCTAGTTATCTTATGCGATCATCCGTGGATTTAAAAAATAATCTGCAAAGAGCCTTCTGTGAATGCAAAAATTAATGGTAATACTAATGGGCAATATTTGATGAATACGGCGGGGCAAATGAAAATTTCCCATTCAAGCTGAAACAACTTTAAATGTCAGGGAATTCCGAACATGTATCATTTTCATTCTTTGATCTAAAACCGAAATGTCTTCGGGGAACTAAAAACAAAGGAATTGGCCTTGCCGTTCCAATCCTTTTGGAAGAGAATGTATGTATGTATGTGTGTGCGTGTGTGTGAGTATGTGTGTGTGCGTTCATGTTTTTTATGTATGTGTATGTATTTATGTATGTATGTATATATATATATATATATGTGTGTGTGTGTGTGTGTGTGTGTGTGTGTGTGTGTGTGTGTGTCGATTACGGGAAAAAACTATTGCAAAAGTTAACACGAAGCCGACTGAAAAAAATTACACACGCACATACCAAATTATACACACACATGTACATATATTTATATATATATATGTGTGTGTGTATGTGTGTTTATTTGTGTGTGTGTGTGTGTGTGTGTGTGTGTGTGTGTGTGTGTGTGTGTGTGTGTGCAATCATGTAAGTATGGGTATACATGTATATGTGTGCGCGTGTGTAAACTATTCGAAAATTGATCAGTCGTAGTCTATTAAAAACAAGTTCAAATTGTACAGATTGTGTTGAGTAAATTGTCACCATTATAAGATTTTCCTTACATGCATGTTCGCTGCTTGCTTTTGATTTTGTCGGTTGTACAGTTGATGAGGGAAAGTCTGGCACCGCCTACGAGAAAAGCAGCACCTTGACACAATTCACTCCCCTAGACATTTGGAATCAGTATGCTGTACTCTTTGCCATTTGCGCCAGAAGCTCCAATACGAACATTTCAGAGTGGTTGGGTGTCAATCCGAGGACAGTGCAGAGAATTCGGAAAGGGTTAGTCGATATATCCAGTCAACATCATAAATTCCAGGTAACATAGCTTAGATTCCATCCATGAAAGTACGTGGTAAATTGCCGCCATTTTATATTTTTTTAACTTCGCGCAATCACGATGTTTATTATGTATATTTTTATTATGGTGCCCTACCTATGGGAATGGACTCTTCCTCCGTCAATAAATAATAACCTATGTGACTTCCAAGAAGGCAGCTGTGACGCAATCTTGAGGCAGTCTAGTGGCGCAACGTAACTATACAGTTCGGACGTACACTTCTATTTGCTGACTATTAACATTCTTACTTGTTATGGAAATTAACCAAGTTTAACAAAACTGGTTATAAACAACCGACAATTTGATATGATTTGATTGAACATTATTTTTTATCGATAATTATTATTATAACGGTATTATATATTTATTTCTACCGGCCTGATTATTTACGATAAATTTTTGTTACGAAAATGTGTCATTTGGCAGGATTCGAACCTTTTTTTTTTTTAATCGTTTCACCCCGAGCAAGGTATTCCACTGTCACTATTGCGCAGGGGGTTACATAGATTCGGGGAAGTGATAGGAAAAGGATGGTTAGATATAGGAAATGTCAGAAGGAGGGTGATAGACGGGTAAGGGTACTGAGAATGAGGGTTGGTTAGATGGTGAGAGTGTTTGAGAGAATAGATGCAAGTTAGTGTGTTAGGAGGTGTCTATTGACCTTACATTTAAACCCCTGGAGATTGTAGCTGTCGGGGAAGTAGGCATGTGGAAGGGAATTCCACAGGCGGGAAGCACGAGAAAAGAAGCTGTTGGAGTAAAAATTACGGTTACATCTTATCTGTTTCACTGTAAAAGGGTGGAACCTAGTTGCTAATCTAGTATCTCGTGTAAATTCGTACCTAGGCGGCACCAATGACCTAAGTTCATCGGAGCAGAAGCCGTGAAAGTACTTATAGAAGAGGCACAGGGAAGCCACGGCACGCCGGTGAGGAGAGATTGGTTGCAGCCGGTCCGCCAAGTCAGGATCGATCACGTTACAGATTCTTCGTTGTATTTTGTCAAGAAACCCGAGGAGAGTAGCAGGGGCACCCGACCAGATGTGGCAGCAGTATTCAATACACGCGCGGATGGTAGATTTATATATGTGCAGGATAGATTCAGACGGGAAAAATTTCCGGGCCCTGCACAAAGAACCGACCTTCATAGCAGTGGACTTAGCAATGGATTCTATATAGTCATTCCATTTGAGGTCCGCCGAGAGAGTAAGGCCAAGGAGGCGTAGTGTTTTACTCTCGGGGAGGCAAGCCTGTTTCATGCTAATGGGAGGTAGGTGCGATTGTCTATGATGGTTAATTGATAGCAGCTTCGTTTTGGAAGCATTGAAATTCACGAGCCACTTCCTACCCCAGTCCACCACGGATTGAAGGTCCTTTTCAAGCTCGGCAGCGAGGTTCGCTTTGTCGCCCACACCGGGTTTTTGATCGAGACGAGAGTAAATTGTTTTCTCATCGGCGTACATGCCTACTTGGGATCTAATGACATCTGGGAGATCATTAATGTAGATCAGAAAGAGCGTGGGACCTAGGATAGAGCCTTGAGGGACGACAGCGTTCGTATAGTAGTTTTGGGAGGCATGTCCGTTTAATATTACCTTCAATGTGCGGTTAGAGAAGAATGACTGGATTAGATCAAACAAATGTCCAGTTATACCATAGCTCCGCAGTTTGCATAAAAGGCCAGCATGCCAGTCTCTTTCGAACGCTTTGGAGATATCCAAGGCAACGGTTTGTGCTTCGCCAATTTGTCGAGAGCCTGGTGTATGTACTCGGTAATGGTCGTTAGCATATCAGCAGTAGACCTGGTGAAGCGGAAACCATAATGTTTGTCCGAGAGAAGCCTGTGGGCCGTGAGATGCTGAATCACATCGGCGTTGATAATGGCTTCGAAAATTTTGCCAAAGATCAGAAGGAGGCTGATAGGGCGGTAATTAGCGGGGTCCGAGGGTTCGCCAGTATTCTTAAATATAGGAACTACAGAGAAGGACTTCCAACAGGCAGGAAAGCAGGAAGCAGATAGGCAGAAGTTATAGAGTTTAGAGAGGACAGAGAAGAGTTCTGGGGCACATTTCTTCAGCTTTGACCCCTATCCACATAGGGGAAACCACCATATGATCTGGTGCGTCTTATACCCCTCGACCATGAATGACGATCAGTATAAACGAAGTCAAATTAAGCCTATAACACAATTTTCGAATTCATCGTAATAAACATATCTGCTCTGAAATGTATCGTAATGTCCACCAATGTAAACATGTTACGGAAATTAACGAAGATTAATGAAACTGGTTATAAACAACCGACAATATAAATGATTTGTTTGATTATTATTTTTGATCGATACTCGTATTTAAGTAGATATTCTGTTTATAATCAAACCGTATTATATATTTATTTCTACCGGCTTTAGATATGGTTATTACGATGAATTCGAAAATTGTGTTTTAAGCTTGATTTGACTTCGTTTAGACTGAACGTCATTCATGGTCGAGAGGTTTAAGACGCACCAGATTACTTGGTGGCTTCTCCTATGTGGATAGGGGTCGCAAGTTCGAATCCTGCTAAATGACACACATTTTCGTAACAAAAAATTATCGTAAATAATTAGGCTGGTAGAAATAAATATATAATACTGTTTGATTATAAACAGAATATCTACATAAATACGAGTATCGATCAAAAATAATGTTCAAACAAATCATTTCAAATTCTTACTTGTATATATGTTCTGTTATTCTAATACACTAGTTGAACCTACCTTCTTGTTTGCGAGTCTTTCTTCCTGGCCCTAACAGTTTATTTTTTTATTTTGTCGACTGTAAAATATAGTAGTGTGAGTTAGGAAACCTCTGTGGGAAAATTACTTCCATGATGCAATTAACATTTAGTTGGAAACGACATTGTGAATTGCTTGGTATTCGCTAGTTAGTAATCCGTTTTACCTGAGAATATTTTAAAATAAATAAGGTAAATTTATTTTAATTCAAGCTACTGCAAAGAGATAATTGAGCCTACGGTCCAAAACTAAAAATACTTCAGATTCAGCTTAGAAAACAGCAATGTTTGTTTTGAAGAAATTACTTTGAATTTTTCAATTCACTCCACGGAACTTCAAAACCTCACTTTAAGTCTGATTCGGGCTCTAAATCCAATTCTGGCAAAAAGATTGATTTGGACCGAAATCCCAATTCGGGACAAAATTCCAGTTCAGACCGAAAACTGAGTTCTTCTAATCACAAACTCAGAAGAACTTCAAAACCTCACGTCACAAAACTCCTCGCTTTAACACTGATTCCTTAGCATTATGAAGAAATAAAATTGTTTTGGAGATATTTTAAACCGAATTTAAACAAAAAAAATCACAAAGTTTTGTGTTACTTAAAAATCAATATAAATGAAAAATTGTTAAATTCATTAATTTATCTACTTTTTTAATTTTTTAATTTTTTTAGTTATTTTTAAATCTACATTTTAATTCTTCATCCGGACATAAATCCCAATGTTGGATGCTTTTTTTTTTTATAAGCGTTTCACCCCGAGCAAGGCATGTCACTGCCACTACTGCGCAGGGGGCTACATAGAGTGGAGAAAGGATGATTAAATATAGGAAATGTCAGAGGGTGGGTGATAGACTGGTAAGGATACCGAGAATGAGGGTTGGGTAGATGAATGTTCTGAGAATAGTTGGGAGTTAGTGTGATAGGAGGTGTCTATTGACCCTACATTTAAACACCTGGAGATTGTAGCTGTCGGGAAAGCAGACTTGTGGAAGGGAGTTCCACAAGCGGGAAGCGCGAGAAAAGAAACTGTTGGAGTAGAATTTACGGTTACATCTTATTTGTTTAACTGTAAAAGGGTGGGACCTAGTTGCTAATCTAGTATCTCGTGTAAATTCGTGCTTAGGCGGCACCAGTGATCTAAGCTCATCGGAGCAGAAGCCATGAAAGTACTTGTAGAAGAGGCACAGGGAAGCCACATCACGCCGGTGAGAGAGTGGTTGCAGCCGGTCTGCCAAGTCAGTATCAACCACGTTACAGATTTTTCGTTGTATTTTTTCAAGAAGCCCAAGGAGAGCAGCAGGGGTATCCAACCAGATATGGCAGCAATATTCAATACTAGGGCGGATGGTAGATTTATATATGTGCAGGATAGATTTAGACGGAAAAATCTTCCGGGCCCTACACAGAGAACCGACTTTCATAGCAGCGGATTTAGCAATGGATTCGATATAGTCATTCCATTTGAGGTCCGCTGAAACTGTGAGAACAAGGAGGCGTAGTGTTTTACTCTCTGGGGGGCAAGCCTGGTCCATGCTAATGGGAGGTAGGTGCGATTGTCTATGATGGTTAATTGAGAGTAGATTCGTTTTAGAAGCATTAAAATTTACTAGCCATTTCTTACCCCAGTCCACTATGGATTGGAGGTCTTTTTCAATCTCGGCTGCGAGGTTAGCTTTGACGCCTACACCAGATTTTTGGTCGAGGCGAGAGTAAACTGTGGTGTCATCGAATTATGCAAAAAACATTTTTATATATGTGCAGAATAGATTCAGGTGAGAAAAACTTCCGGGCCCTGCACAGAGAACCGACTTTCATAGCAGCAGATTTGGCAATGGATTCGATATAGTCATTGCAGCAGATGAAACGACAGATTCTGAGATCATCCTAATTTTAAAAAAAAGTATTATTTATCTATAATGAACAAGCGTGGCACAAATTAGAAGACTTTCAGACACACAACGGACAGATAAAATTTACCGTTTATTCATGTTGATCATTTATCAAAAATGTAATCACATTCATTTTCAACGGCGTCAACCCAACTGTTAGTAAATTTTTGACTTCAAGTTTAAAGAAATATTGCTTCTTACCCGAAAAAAAAAACTCGGGAAGTCGAGTTCGAATTCCAGTTGAATTCTTTACATTCACTTACGCACAAATACCCTTGGGAAACGTATTAATCTGTCTCTTCCTTTCAGTCATAACTGAAGGGACGCGCAAATACCCTTGAGAGAGGTAATATTCCATTTCTTCCCTCCAGTTATGGGTTAAATAACAGGACAGATTGGGTTCTCTAGCCTTGGCTGGCAACCAGTCTACCGCAGAAAGCAATGGCAACCTACTGCAGGATAATCTTCTGTCCAGTCAGTCATGCTTCTTTCGAGACATGATCACCCAAGCGTGTTTCACGTATGGCACTCAACTGACTGACTGACCCGACAAATGCTTGCAAAACTGTTTTCGACTTCTTTTTTCTTAATGTTCTGTTATTTATAAAATGATTGAAATATATCAGCGCCCTTAGCTTCTAAATCTGGTGAGTATGAAAAATGTAGAAATATTTTCGAGTTTAATGACCTTACTTTTTCCTTTATTTGTTTTGCGGGATGTGCCTTTGCATTGTGATGCTGAAGAATAACACCTTTTAGGTTTACTAAAGTAGGACATTTTTGACGTCATGTTTCATTTACCCAATGGAAGCTGCTGGCAATAAACGTCTGCAGCGATGGTTCTTACAGGTTCCACGAGCTCGTAACGAACGATACCGTTCATAGTCCGCTATACAGAAAGCAATGGATTCTGCGAATGGAGTTCATATTTTCATGTTGCTCCTATTTTCTCATTTTGTGATAATCAGCTTTTTTTTTTTTGTTGTTGAAAAGCAAAACCGATTTTTCATTACTTGTTACAGTTTCGATTGATAAAAGAAAGATTGACATTCCAGAATAAAGACCACTGCAGATGGTGGGATTTTGTGTTCAGTTTTAAAGCGAAAGTTCATGGGGAACCCAAATTCTTTCTTGGAAAATTTTCACAATTAAACTCTGAAAGGCATTATAATCGATTGTCTCCTGGATAAAAAAATAAAAAATAAATAATAAATTTCTAGATTCAGATTTCAACCATTCAATCTTTGGCCCCTTTTTGAGGGGGGTTGAGGAGATCATAATTCATTGCTGAACAGAAAAAATAAATAAAAAAGTAAGCCGACGGATTTTGTCAGTTTCTATAAATAGAAAGTGCCCAGCCGAGACGAAATAGGTTCCTTAGTTACATCAGTTCACGTCTAAGACCCACCACTCTACGCATGTTGTAGAGAACCACACCTCCCTCTCTCTGTCTGTCTGTCTGTCTCTCTCTCTCTCTCTCTATATATATATATATATATAGCACCTCATGAGCCAAACGAACCTACCTAGGTTTCAACTTTCCCTAACGATCCGTTTAGGTGAAACCTAGGTAGGTTCGTCTGGCTCATGAGGTTATATATATATATATATATATATATATATATATATATATATATAGCACTAATGAGGTGCTATATATATATATGTATAACATTTGGTTTGCTCTACCTTTGTATTAGCGCTTTCTGTTAGACGATTACTCGTGTCGGGTTTTTTCTTTGGGCATCGTGCTAATTTCGGTCCTAACACTTTTGACTGACTTTCATGCTCTAAGCTCTTTCTTTTTTTTACAACCATTTTCCTTCGTTCGATAGTTTTCGAAGAAGGTTTTCGATACGAGTATAATTATAATCTCGTTTATATATATATATATATATATATATATATGTGTGTGTGTGTGTGTGTGTGTGTGTGTGTGTGTGTGTGTGTGTCCAGTTCGTAAATGGTGAAGATAATCCAACAAGATTACCTTAATATAAAATATTAAGATGTAAATCCATATAGAGAGCTCGATGGTTTTTAACCAGAGCGATATGAAATTTATAAAGGAAAACTCCACACGTCAATTTTATTGTTACCCCTCTCTTCATTTTAAGAAGAGACTCATTCCGGCAATATATATATATATATATATATATATATATATATATATATATATATATATACTTGATTCTTAATTTGAGGTGTTAACATCATATGATGATAAAGCTGAATGTTTCGCCTGTAGATTTTTCTTAAACTATACTCTTGAGTCATCTGGAGTATCTTTGTCTAAATTTTTACTTAGCACTTTATCTCTGTTGAGTGATTTGTTTCCCGGGTCTCTATTCTTGGTCGTAATTTGCTTTTAATTTTCATTAACAACCTTCCTGATGGCCTCATCTCTCGACTTGCTATCTATTCTGACGACACAACCATTTACTTTTGTCTCGATAGTAAGTTTGATAAGTTCAAAAATGACATTCAGTCTCTTGTTAATTGGAGCAAAGAATGGCTAGTTACTTTTAAGCTTCCAAAACTAAAGCTGCTTCCGATTAATCATCTGAGATACCTCTTTCTGCCTTCCAGTTACAATTGCTAACATCGAAGAAAGTGAATCAATGCGCCTTTTTGGGTTAACGATTCTGGCTAATATGAAGTGGAAAGACTATATTGAATCCATTGATAGGTCAGCTGCAAAGAAAATTGTTTTAGTGTGTCGTGTGAGACAATTTTTTTCTTGAAAATCTATTATACATACCTATAAATCCATGCTTTGAATATTGTTGCCACATATGCGTCGATGGCCCTGGTATACACTACCGGCCATAATTATTAGGCAATCACAGTGTCTTAAAAAATTATGGATTTCAAACTATTTTTTAGTATTTATTGCCAAGTGAATAATTCTAAATGAAAATAGAATTGTTCTTTTGTTAATGCTTCACAATAACATGTGCATCAAATTAATTTATAAATATTTATTAATTACCTATATTGCAGTTTCATCAATGAAAGAATGAAGAAAATTCAGGGTTATTCGGATGAGTTCATCTTTGCTTCCTTGCCTTGTACAATTTTGCAAAGTAAAAATAACAAAAGAACTATTCTATTTTCATTTGGTCATAAATACTAGAAATAATATGAAATACATAATTTTTTTAATTAAAACTGGGATGGCCTAATAATTATGGCCGGTAGTGTATATAGAGAGATCCTTGATAAAATCCAAAGAAGAATCAGCAGTTTTATTGGCTATGGCCTAGCATCTCGGCTTGAGCTATTTTCCCACATCCGTAAAGTTACCTTCCTGTGCTTTTTCTATATTGAACAGGTGAAGAGGTTCATCCCTTGTTTCCTGTTTAGGATGCGGTTTCCGGTTTTCTCTTTTCCAATCTTTTCACTCTTTTCCTTTATTATTTTTTTTCAATTGGAGTAGATAGACTAAACTATCGCCCGGTTCACACTCCACCCACATCTATTGAACAGGTGAAGAGGCTCATCCCTTGTTTCCTGTTTAGGATGTGGTTTCCGGCTTTCTCTTTTCCATTCTTTTTACCCTTACGTAGCCCCCTGCGCATCAGTGGCGCTACCGCCTTGCTTGGGGTGATATGAT
>JBBBDQ010002527.1:225000-260000 GCA_037127315.1 Ascarosepion bandense
ACAAGGTGGACCGCTTATAGTTTGGTTGTGAATACCAAACATGGGACGTTGAGAAGTGGAAGAAAGTCCTGTTTTCTGATGAGAAAAAATTCAATCTCGATGGTCCTGATGGCATCCAACGATATTGATATAACAAAAACATGCCTCCTGAAATTTTCTCCACATGCCATAGTGGTGGAGGGTCCCTAATGGTATGGGGTGCCTTTTCTTGCAGAGGGACGATGAAGATCCAGCTGGTTGCAGGGTTGTCAAACAGCGGCTGGTTATGTTAGCATGCTACAAAAAGCATCATTGATGATGGAGGGCCATCATTTGTGTGTGGATGGATGGTTATTCCAACAGAATAGTGCTGCAATCTACGCTGCAAGACAGACCTTGACCTTTCTACAAGAAAATGGGGTCCACCTCTTGGGACATCCTGCATGCTCACCAGACTTGAACCCAATTGAAAATGCTTGGGAATGGATGACAAGATATGTTTATCGAAATGGCAAACAATATTCAACAAAAAATGAACTTCGTGAAGCCACCTTCAGAAGCTGGAGCAACATCCCCCGCACCTTAATGGAAACGCTTTTGACTAGCATGCCCGACAGAATTTTTGGAGTCACCAAAAGCAGTGGAGGTAGAACTCATTATTAAATTTGGTTGTTGAATGTTTTCATACATTTTTCATACACGTTTTGTACAATTTCGTAGAATTTTTGTCTTTGGTCTTATAATTTTGTTCATGTCTAAATCGCCTCATTTATAAAAATGTAAATTTCAAAATAAAATGTTTGGAATATAGCTTTTTATTTCCATACGTTTTAGATTGTAGTATTGGTAACCTTAAGTGGGAGGAGTTTAAAATCTATCGGTAAAAAAATATTTCCTTTTAAAGATTTGTAAGTGGTCTTAAAATTTTGATCAGGAGTATATATATATATATATATATATATATATATATATATATATATATATAAACAAAAATTTGGGGCAACATAATTTAAATGTAGTTTTGAAAAACATGGGACGCATACTTTTTCGTTCAACGCAGAAAGATTCGTTTGAACGACATTATTCAAAACGACGTAACGATTAACAAAAGAACCATTTTATTTTCATTTGGAATTATTCACTTGGCAATAAATACTAAAAGATAGTACGAAATATATCAGTTTTTTAAAACACTGGAGTTACATAATAATCATGGCCGGTAGTGTACATACACATACATACTCTTTCACATTTGTTTCGGATCGGTTACTATAATACTTCCTGTAAACACACACACACATATATATATAAACATGTTACGGATATTAAGGAATTTATTGAAACTTGGTTATAAGCAACCGTCAATTTGTAATGAATTATTTTGAGTACTATTTTTTACCGATACTCGTATTTAAGTAGATATTCTGTTTTTAATTAAACAGTATTTTATATTTATATCTACTGGCCTGATTATTTAACGATAAATTTTTATGACGAAAATGTGTGCTACCCAGCAGGATTCGAACCTGCGACCCCTATTACATAGGGGAAGCATACCATTTGATCTGGTACCGTCTTGACCACTTGACCATGGATAGACTCTTGATCAGACGAGGTATATATATATATATATATATATATATATATATATATATATATATATATATATATATATATATATATATATATATATATATATATATATATATATATATATATATATATATATATATATATATATATATATATATATATATATATATATATATATATATATATATATATACCTTAGTATCTTGATAATTTACTTTTACTATATAATCTTTCTTATTTTATTTTTCTTTATTTTCTATTACAAATTGTGCTCGATTTACTGCCTTAAAGTTTAATTTCAATTTCAATTTTTATTTTAATTCTAAATTCAATTTTAAAATTAAATTTCTAATTTCGATTTTAATTTTAATTTCTTTCATTTTATTTTTCCAATTTATTATATCAACCCTAATGAATTTATATCTTCGTGTTATGTTTTTAAATTTCCTCTAATTTACGTTTTATGAATAATTTCTCTGTGTATGTGATTTCATAATTTTTTTTTTAAAACTGCCAAAGGATTTTACTTGAAACAATATAACCGATGTCTGTATCTGTCTGCAATTTACTTCAGGCCAAAATTTAAAATTTCTCTTTCTTAGCCGTTTCTATTGTCACTCCCCTTTCTTCCTTCTATACATTTACTCACTTCTTTCTCTTTGTTTTCCTCTTCACTTTCTACTCTTTTTGTATCTTTCCTTTTCCTTTATAGAAGTATAATTTTTTTAATGCCAAAAGATATAACCTCAGACTTGTAACCGATATCAACATCTACCATTCACTTCTTGCCTATATTTAAACTTTCTCTCTCTTAGACGTTTTCATTAACTCTTTCCTCCCAATACTTTCTCACTTATTTTCCTCTTTACTCTCTATTTTCTCTGTATATTTCCCTATCCTCTTTCTTTTCCTTTTCTTGATTTCTCATCTTATTTTCTCATCTTTTCTACCCTCTTCCTTTCCCCCTTTCTTTTTTAATATATTTTTATCACGTACAAAAAGATTACCAAAAATAACAGAAGAGTTTTTAATTTTTTCAATAAAACGTTTATTACCATCATTATTAACTACCTGATGAGACATTGTTCTTTCAATGTCAAAACAAAGTGTACAATTTTGTAATAGTTTGTAATTTGTACATGTTCTAAAGCAATAATTAATATATGTAGTTAATGTGTGGAGGTTTTTCAGTGTTGTTTCAGTAATACTGACTTCAAAGTTTAGTTTTGTGAAAGCATTATGGGATGTCTTCACTCTTCAAGGTGTTTTCTTTTTTTCCTGAAGAGTGAAGACATCATAATAATTCCTTCACGAAACTTCTTAGTCGGCATGACTGAAAACAACAATTTTGGCACGAAACATAATTACAATAAAAGAGAGAGAGAGAGAGAGAGGATGAACAAGCAGAGCCCCTGAAGAGTGAAAACATAATAATTCCTTCACGAAATTTCAAAGTCGGCATGATTGAAACAACACTGCTTAGTTAAGTGATAAACTTCTCCACATTAGTTCTATTGACGCATTATCCGTATATATATATATATATATATATATATATATATATATATATTATAACATGAATATGATTATATATCTAAACTTATTTATAAATGGAACTTTGTCTCTGTGTGTCTGTGTATGTGTGCGTGTGTGTCTGTGTGTGTGTCCGTTACCTATAGACTACGAAACGGCTGAACTGATTTTCTTGAAAATTTACACAGTTGTACTATAAGCGTCTCGACCAATTCATGTCTGGACTCGTCTGGAGTCCAGACACCCGATTTCCCATCTAGAACTGAGGCCCAATTTAATGACGTCCACATCACGCCCTCGCTGATTTCTAGCATAATATCAAAACTTGACCCTCACAAAACGAGTGGTGGGGACGGAATCCCAATCATAGTCCTGAAGAAATGTGCCCCTGAACTCTCCTCTGTCCTTTCTAAGCTCTACAACCTTTGCCTATCTTCCTCCTGCTTTCCTGCCTGTTGGAAGTCTTCTTCTGTGGTTCCAATATTCAAGAACACTAGGGAACACTCGGACTCTGCAAATTACCGCCCTATCAGCCTTCTTCCGATCTTCGGAAAAGTGTTCGAAGCCATTATAAATGCCGAGGTCGTTCAGAATCTCAAAGCCCACGGGCTCCTATCGGACAAACAGTATGGCTTCCGCTTCACTAGGTCTACTGCTGATATGCTAACGACCATCACTGAGTATATATACCAGGCTCTCAACAAGAATGGTGAAGCCCGAACTGTCGCCCTGGATATCTCTAAAGCATTCGACAGAGTATGGCATGCCGGCCTTCTACGGAAACTGAGAAGCTACGGCATTACTGGACTTTTGTTGAACTTAATCCAGTCATTCCTCTCCAACCGCACACTGAAGGTGGTTTTAAACGGACATGTCTCCCAGAAATACCATACAAACGCGGGTGGTCCCCCAAGGCTCTATCCTAGGTCCTGCACTCTTTCTAATCTACATCAATGATCTCCCCGTTGCCATAAGATCACAAGTAGGTATGTACGCCGATGATACCACAGTATACGCTCGCCTCGATCAAAAATCTGGTGTTGATGATAAGGCGAACCTCGCGGCTGAGCTTGAAAAGGACCAATCCGTGGTGGACTGGGGTAGGAAATGGCTCGTAAAATTCAATTCTTCCAAAACGAAGATGCTGTCAATTAACCACCACAGACGACCGCACCTCCTTCCCATTAGCATGGAACAGGCATGCCTCCCAGAGAGTAAAACACTACGCCTGCTTGGCCTGACACTCTCAGCGGACTTCAAGTAGAATGACTACGTCGAATCCATTGCTAAATCCGCTGCTATGAAAGTTGGCTCTCTGTGCAGAGCCCGGAAATTCTTTTCGCCTGAATCTATCCTGCACTTATAAAAATCTACCATCCGCCCGTGTTTTGAATACTGTTTGCCACATCTGGTCGGGTGCCCCTACTATTCTCCTCGGGCTTCTTGACAAAATACAGCGAAGAATCTGTAACGTGATTGATACTGACTTAGCTGACCGCCTGCAGTCACTCTCCCACCGGCGTGACGTGGCTTCCCTGTGCCTCTTCTATAGATACTTTCATGGCTTCTGCTTTGATGAACTTAAATCACTGGTGCCCTCTAGGTGTGAGTTTGCACGAGATACTAGATTGGCAACTAGGTCCCACCATCTTATAGTGACACCGATGAAATGTAACCGTAATTTCTACTCCAACAGCTTCTTTTCTCGCACTTTCCGCCTGTGGAATTCCCTTCCGCATGCTTCCTTCCCCAACGGCTATAACCTCCAGGAGTTTAAATGTAAGGTCAATAGACACCTCCTAACACACTAACCCTCCCATTCTCTCCCCCTATGTATATCCTAACTCGTCTGTCGCACTGTGTAACACCCTGCGCGATAGCGGCAGTGGAATGCTTTGCTTGGGGTGACATGATTAATATATATATATATATATATATATATATATATATATATATAAGGCAAGATATTTGTGTGTGTGTCTTTATTTGCCTGTATTTCTGTAATTTTTTCAATCCTTTTATTTTAGTTTTTGCTTCGGAATTGGCTCTAAGTAGGTATAATTGTAGTTCTTAGTCTCAGCCATGATACCATTTACTCAGAGGACTTATTTAGCCTTCAAAATTCAGTTTACAACAAAACAAACTTATTTGATATCGATAGCAGGAAATCAAAATTTGAATTACATCCATTCATTTTACTTTCAGTCTACGGTTTCGCTTTAACTGGAAACAACTATTGCTTTTAGTCTTTCGTGCCAACCTCAAAAAGAGTCTGAGCTCCAGGACCATGGATTAGTTTTAAAGCTTAAATATAATATTAATTAGGATCGGGTCTTTGGGATTTACCTACCTGCTTCTCCTTTTGGATTAAAGTATATATATATATATATATATATATATATATATATATATATATATTCAGCAATTATAACATGAATATGTTTATATATATATATATATATATATATATATATATATATATGTTTAAATATATATATATATATATGTTTAAATATATATATATATATATATATATATATATATATATATAAACTGTTCCCCTTTTTTCTTTTTCGTTTTTTCTTTTTTTCCTTTTTGTCTTCTTTACATTCATCAATCGTCTATCTTTTCTTTATCCTTGCTTTCCTCTTCTTTGGGGTTCATTCATTTACGAATGATGGAGAAATTTTCCTAAATAACCATTACAAATGTCTTTTCTGATATGGAAATGTGAGCGTCTATGTAAAATTAAATAAAAGAAAATTATTTTTTGTGAGGGGGGGATATTTTGAGGACCAACTGTTGTACCATTTGGGTCTGACTAGCCGCGATAATACCATTAGGACGCGATGAAATATGTATTACTCATTGTAATAATCTAAAATCTTTTATATATATATATATATATATATATATATATATATATATATATATATATATACAGAAATTATCACATAAATATGTTTATATATTAGTCATTCACATACAAGACTGTTTCGCTGTATCACAGTTCATCAGTGTAGCTAGAGATGGAATTCGTGTATTTTGAGTCTGTAAACTAAAATCTATTAAATATCACAAAATAACCACACACAGACACACATAAAAATACACATATATAAAAATATGTGTGTGTATATGTTTATGTAAGGTAATACCCTTCTTCATGCACATGCGTATCGATGCATCTGTCTATATGAGCATATAATCCTTCTATGCGATGGCGTGCACCGAATGCATTTCCCCTAGAAATCCGACCTCCTGCTCTTCCCATACTGTCTCCGCGAAATGAAGCTGCTATCATGGCCTTTGATGACTTTAATAACGTGCTTATGTTTTTCTTTGTTCAGACGTGTACATGTACCCAGGTACACACCAGTGTACACCACCCTTCCGCAGGCGTTCGTCTACGCTCACATACGAAAACTGAAAGCTTTTCAAATATCGTTAACTATGTGCACACGATTTGTTTGAAAATACATATAAGCGGATACGCCTGTACAAATAAATATAACTGCCACACACACGCACACACACACACACACACACACACACATATACACACACATACACTTATATATATATATATATGTGTGTGTGTGTGTGTGTATTTATGTGTGTATGTATGTATGCAAACTTGTTTATCTGAATGAATAGATGCACCTATTCAATGGTTTTGTTGGCATATCACGTTTAAATACTGATACTCGTACGATCACCAAAGTTAAGCAACGTCGTGCCTGGTCAGTACCTTGATGGGTGACTGTTTAGGAATAGCAGGTGCTGTATACTTGGGTATAAAGCTAGTGTAATGAATAACGGCTTGGAATAGGAATTCCGAGGACTAACTTCAAATTCCATTTTGGTTCGTCATATACACTTACGCGTACATAACTCCTTGGTAGGGTATTAATCCTCCTTTTCTCTCCCCGACCCACCAAAAGCTATTGGTTAATTAGTAAGATTTGTATCAATAAATCATTATTATCTGTAAAAAATTTTTACAGTCTAAAGTATTTTCTGGATTATCGACCTTTTTCAAGTTATTTAAACCTGCAAAGGGTTGACAAGCTAGAAAATACAAAGCAATCATCCACTTATTAACGATTTGTATAATGTATGTAACATGCATTTCAAGATTTTGGGTTGGGTTGAATTGGTATATTTTACGACATCCCAGTACTTGTTTGGTATGGTACTTCGACGTGGTGTAATGGTTAGAAAGCTAGATCCTGTTACAACAGACTAATAAGTTGGCTCTTCAGTGGGTACCCAATACTTTCAGCCTTGTGCCACATCTTAGCGGTGTTTAGAAAATCAAATAGCAGTAACTGTTGGGTTATTACATCTCGAAGTTAAATTTGAAAATGTACGTGAATATTTACCAGGTTTACAGTTGAGTCTATAGTTAAATATTGGTCGAGTTTATAGACCAGTGATTCCAAAGTGGGGAAAATTTTCCCCTGGGGAAATTTGACGCTACCAAGAGGAAATAATTACACTACCTACTAAATAAAAAAATCTCATACGTTGCACACTTGCCAAAACTAACCCTGATATTGATACATTGGTGCACAAGAAGCAGCATCACTCTTCTCACTAATTTAATTCTGAAGTAGAAGAGCAAACAAAAGTCCTTTTATTTGTTACTAATCGCTCTCTATGGCTAGGCTTAGTTGTTACTAACTGCTCACTATCCACTTTACTCTGTAACTATAAGATTAGCAGTATATTTGTACATTTGAAAAATAAATTAATAAATAGTCTCAGTGTGTGTTAACTGCTCTTTCACTCATACACATGAAAGAGGAAATCTTGATGGTTGAACTGGGTGTAGGGGAAATGACAAAAAACTTTGGGAACCACTGCTATAGACAAATATTGATCGCTCTTATCTAAACTTATTTATAAATGGAACTTTGTCTGTGTGTGTGTGTCTGTGTGTGTGTATCCGTTACCTATAGACTCCGAAACGGCTGAACCTTTTTTCTTGAAAATTTACACAGTTGTACTATAAGTGTCTGCGAATGTTCTTAGCTAGGTTTTGTGTCGAGGTACCCCGATAAATATCGATAATCGATAATCGAAAAAATCGGGTTATAGAAGGAGTGGTCCGATTTTAATCAAATTTGATATACTCATAGACAAAGACATAAGAAACGATATTCAGAAGTTTCAAGGTTGCAGTTCTTACAATAGTGCAGAACATCGATAATATATCTATATAAAAGGTAAGATGTGTGTGTGTGTGTGTGTGTGTGTGTGTGTGTGTGTGTGTGTGTGTGTGTGTGTGTGTGTGTGTTTATCTGCCTGTAAGTCTGTATTTTTTTCAGCCCTTTTATTTTAGTTTTTGCTTCGGAATTGGCTCTAAGTAGGTATAATTGTAGTTCTTAGTCTCAGCCATGATACCATTTACTCAGAGGACTTATTTAGCCTTCAAAACTTAGTTTACAACAAAACAAACTTATTTGATATCGATAGCAGGAAATCAAAATTTGACTTACATCCATTCATTTTTCTTTCAGTCTACGGTTTCGCTTTAACTGGAAACAACTATTGCTTTTTAGTCTTTCGTGCCAACCTCCAAAGAGTCTGAGCTCCAGGACCATGGATTAGTTTTAAAGCTTTCATTACACCCGAGCAACGCCGGGCTATACTGCTAGTTGTATTATAAAAATATATAATGCATATGTTTTATTTTTATGTAAAACTAAATTAATAAAAATAAACTTCGTGTTTAACAACTAAACTCTATTGAACAATTATGCACACTTGTAAAATAACTCATGATAAACCTTTTTAAAATATCTGAGTAATTAACAACTTTAAAAAAGTTCAGATTCTTTCAATAAGGCCCCTATGATTGTTACATTCACTGCGAGGTTTGTTTTTTTTTATATATTCGACTCCATCGATGTCAATAATAATAATAATTTTCACAATGTCGAATCTATTGCTATATTAATTAATATATTATAGATACCGACTTGGCAGACCGCCTGCAGTCTCTCTCCCACTGGCGAGACGTGGCTTCCCTGTGTCTCTTCTATAAATACTTTCACGGCTTCTGCTCCGATGAACTTAGATCACTGGTGCCCCCTAAATACGAATTTGCACGAGATACTAGATTAGCAACTAGATCCCACCCTTTTACAGTGAAACCGATAAAATGCAGCCGTAACTTCTACTCCAACAGTTTCTTTCCTCGCACTTCCCGACTGTGGAATTCTCTTCCAAACGATTGCTTCCCCGACGGCTACAATCTTCAGGAGTTTAAATGTAAGGTCAATACACACCTCCTAACACACTAACCTGCTCCCATTCTATCAAGCACTCTTCCCATCTGCCCGACCCTCATCCTCGCTATCCTTACTCATCTGTCACCTTTCTCCTGACATTCCCTATGTCTATCCACTCCTTCTCTTTACCTTCCCCTATGTAGCCCCATGCGCAATAGTGGCAGTGGAATGCCTTGCTTGGGGTGAGATGATTAAAAAAAAAAAATTAATTAATTGATATTAATATTTTATTTTATTAATATTTAAAATTGATATTATTATTTATTATTAATATATTAAATTAATTTATATAATAAATTAAAATCTTTTTTTTTTAATCATATCACCCCGAGCAAGGCGGTAACGCCACTGATGTGCAGGGGGCTACGTAAGAGTGAAAAGATTGGAAAAAAGAAAGCCGGAAACCACATCCTAAACAGGGAACAAGGGATGAGCCTCTACACCTGTACAATAGACGTGGGTGGAGTGTGAACCGGGCGATAGTTTAGTCTATCTACTCCAACTGAAAAGAAAAAAAATGAAAAAGAAAAAAAAGAAAAGTGAAAAGATTGGAAAAGAGAAAGCCGGAAACCACAACCTAAACAAGGAAAAAGGGATGAGCCTCTTCACCTGTTCAATAGACGTGGGTGGAGTGTGAACCGGGCGATAGTTTAGTCTATCTACTCCAACTGAAATCTTTATACAATTTACTTTTAAATATATAATCCTTCGCAGTTTTTATTCAAGTTTTCCTCTCAAAACATCCGGTAGAGTAAAAGAGACGCTAAATTGCATCTCTTGATCTCATTTTCTGTTAGTTTTTCTATTGATAGTATTTATTATGGCGTAAATTACAGTAAAAATCCCAATATTCAACAGTAACAGCTGTTACCGTACACATCCAATTTGCTGTTTTTTTGTGTTGATCCCTAGTAATGTTATATGGACCCTGGTTGAGTAACACTCATTTGACTGTCATGTTGAGTTGAATTGGTGCATTCTGCGGCATATCAATACTTGCTGGGTTATTTTATCTTGAAATTATATTTAAAATTGTAAGTCAACAATGACCGTGTTAATACTTGGCTCTACAGGAAATATTAGTCATGTTTGTAATTGAGTCTTTAGAAAAACATTGGCCGTTCTTAAACTTGAATGGATAGGAAAACATTGGTCGTGTTTATACTTGAGTCTATAGAAAGACATTGATAGTATTTATACTTGAGTCTTTAGAAAACCATTGGCTGTTCTTATATTTGAATGTATAGGAAAATATTGGTCGTGTTTATACTTGAGTCTATAGAAAGACATTGATAGTATTTATACGTGAGTCTTTAGAAAAACATTGGCTGTGCTTATACTTGAATGTATAGGAAAATATTGGTCGTGTTTATACTTGCGTCTATAAAAAAAAAAACATTAGTCGTGTTTATCTATATTTAGTTACTTCATAAACTACATAGATTAGATGTTTTTTAATAATTTCTACTTTATTTAATTGCATCATGAACCATATAGATTGGAAGATCTTTAACAAATTATACTTAATCTAATTACTACATGAACCATTCAGATTAGAATGTCTTTAATAAATTCTGCTTTATCTAATTTCTACATTAACAATATAGATTAGGCAGTTTTAATAATTTCTGCTTCATCTAATTACTTCAAGAACCATATAGAAAACAAGCCCTTTTATTTTTATAAACGTTTAAATTGTAATAATTACACACACACACACACACATATTTTTATATATCAAGAACAATATTGGTGAAAAATATATGGAAATGTACATGCAACGCGTTTCATGCTTTAGGATATCATTGAACTCAATTTATGTTGGTAGGACTACATATGCACACGAACGTGGGATGTTAGGGATCAACCAACCAAAATGACTTAATAAATTACTATTCTCATCATAACAAGAAAATCCGAGATAATTATTATATTCTACTGTAGAGCAATCAGAATATGCAGCCCGTATTATTTACACGAGGAGAAATACATTGAAAACATTTCCAAACTTCTTCAGTGCCCTAATTATTTTATATTCAATGCAAAACAAATTGCCTTTAAAATATTCCAAAACAAAAGAAGGTCCCTTCTGACAAACTCAATGGATCACAAAAATATATTATCCTCCCAACTAACTCTATCACATCTACAATCGAATAGATTCTATCTAATCTCAACCTAAAATTTGTTACTGCTACATCCAAAACAATAAAAACAATAAAAGACTTAGTCATTACTTAACAAAACAATAAGCTAAAATCTGAAGGAAAAATCTATTCCATCGCCTATTATTACAATTGTCACAAAGTATACATAGGAGAAACATCAAGGAATCTAAATTATATGAACACAAAAAAGATATTGTGTAAAACAATACGTCAAATGAGTTGACAAAACTGACCACAATTTCGAGATAAAAAAATGTTACTCTGACCAAAAGAGAAAATAATTCACTCAGACGTAAATGTCTAGAGGGTGTTTTGATCCCAAGAACATCTACAACAAATTTGTACTGTTAATCTTAGAATGTTTTACCAGAGCTTCTATTATCACAAATTGGGATTTCTACTAACAAAGGTGATGGAAAGAAAAAGACTCTAAATAAATTTAGCTAGATATAAAAAAAAAAAATTCTAAAAAATTCTAAAAAATTCAGAAATCCCCAGCACCTCTTTTTTCCGTTAGTCACCAGAAATTCATCGCTTGGAGATGAAGCCATAGTAAAAATAAGATTCCGAAACATGGGAAATTCTGTGCCGCAAAAAGAAATTAATTATATTACAATAATATTTAGTTCTACTTTTGTATTAAGCAATGTAAAATAAAAAGTAAACGTTAAGGAACAGCAAATTTTTTATTCTCCTTTCTTCACATTATTGTACATATATACACGAAGATTAACGAAATGGTTATAAACAAAACAACAATTTGAAATATGTTTGAACATAATTTTTGATCGATACTCGTATTTAAGTAGATATTCTGTTTATAATCAAACAGTATATATATTTATGTTTGATTATAAACAGATTATCTACTTAAATACGAGTATCGATCAAAATTAATATTCAAACAAATAATTTCATATATATATATATATATTAATTATTTAATTACTTAGTTTTTGATCATAATAAAATTAGACCAGTACACAGTTGTATTAAAAAGTGTTCAATAAAATTATATTGTAGAACTTTTGAATATTCTTCATTTGTAAACGAGTTATTACGCGACCTAGGTTTCTTCCATGTGGTATCTTCAGGCGATTTGCAATAACTAATTTTGCCTTTTTATATTTTTTAAGAACGCTCACGTAACTGAGATTTTTTTCAACGCTAACATAACAGGAAATTTTTGAACGCGTAATTTTTAATATGAGAAGAAATTGTAACGTTTCTATATATGGTTGTCTGAACCTAATAGGTATTTTATGTTATGGTTCTGAATCCACGCAAATACCCTTGGGAAAGGTATTAATCCGTCTCTTTCTTCTAGTTATGGGTTAAATAGCAGGACAGATTGGGTTCTATAGCCTTGGTCGGCAGCCAGTCTACTGCAGAAAGCAATGGCAACCTACTGCGGGATAATCTTCTGCCCAGTCAGTCATGTCTCTTTTTCTTTGGGAATAAAATATGAATGAATGCTTTAGCACATGCATGACCATGACATTACAACATATAAAAAGATTCCATTTTGGATAATTTTCACGTTCTAATGAACGCTAAGCAATTTATCAACCGTTATATTTGAAGCAGAAAAAAATTAAGGTAATGTTTAGCAACAGAGTTTTTCGGTTATTTTGTGTTACCATAACTCACATCCCTGAAGATTATTTTGGAGGGAGATTGAAAGTACTTGGGAACATTGAAAAATGAATGATGATAACACCCGTCAACGTTACAGCTCATTTCTGACACCTTTCAATTATAATACGCGAAAGATTATCCGTGGTTTTGAACGGATTTTATTAAAAATGAGCAGACACAATATTTGCAATTTATTTAATCTGATATATATATATATATATATAATTGTACAGGCAGACCTATATTATATAGCAATATTTTATTTTCACATGATCCTAGGGTTTATTAATATATATATGTGTGTGTGTGTGTGTGTGTGTGTGTGTGTGTGTGTGTGTGTGTGTGTGTGTGAATATATTTCTATAACAACTCTGCAGGTTTCTATTTTTCTAAGACGAAGTAATTAGAAACTTAAAGGTTTTTTCTGTCATATTAGGTTCAAACGTCACTCGATAAGCCACTAACAAATCTTGTGCCAGACTAATTTAAACCGGCTTCAGATACTCATATATATATATATATATATATATATACAGGTGCACATTTAAACCAAGATATACAACCTCACACTTAATTATACGCACACGCATATTCCGAAAGGCTCACATACAGGAAGCTACACACGTGGATACAAAACGTATAATTATCCTTATATGCGAGTAGGAGATGATATAGTCACATCGACACATTTTCAGTCTACATTTTCGACATATAGATAGAGTGTGCGTCTGTGTCGTCACGCTAACACAGTCGTCATATTGCGCATGCGTGCACTCAAAAAGGCGCTGAAACTTTATAATAATTACTTTTTATCTCCTTAAATTGTCCAGCAACTTCAAGGTTCATTCTTTCTCTTTGCCTTTTTCTATATATGGAATCATTGCAAAAAAAAAATTGGTGAATCCATTTTTTATTCTATTTTTGTGTCTTATTTGAAGAATAAAAATATTTGTGCACGGCCAGAAATATTAACAAAATAAACAGTGTGTCGGGGGTAGAAACAACTTTTTTTGACAGATGGGAATTAAGAGCTTTTACCAGATTTATATTAATATGAGTGTAGGTGTATATTGATATTTCAAGGAGAGCAAACCAAGATGAAAGTCTATAGACCCTTATTACCGCTTTATCTCCTCGACATTAATCGGGATGGAGCTTGTTATAAGTAGATGTGTATGTGTCGTTAAATATACAGCCTTGGATATTAATAGGTGGGTACGTTTATCGATTGCTATTTTCATGTAAAAAATGAATTAGAAATAAAGAAAGAAAAAAGGATCTAAAAGAAAGAAAGAAAGAAAGTGAAAGAAAAGAAGAAATAATCTATTTAGAAAAACATAAGAAAAACAAACAAACAAAATAAAGAAAGGAAGAATGACTTCTTTGTTTGATTGATTCGTATTCTACGGTTTATCAACCCTTTGCAGGTTATTTAAAGCTAGAAAATATTTTTAGATTTCTTTTTCTTTTCTTTTTTTTTTTTTTTTGAAGGAGGAAAATAATAACCATTTAGTGATACAAGTTTTACTAATTAACCCATAGCTGGGGAGAGAAGAGGTAGATTCATATCTTTCCCAGCGGGTATCTGCACGCAAGTAAATGTAACGAACACAACTAGAATTGGAAATTCATTACACCAAACTCACTTCCAAGCTTACAGCACCTGGTATTCCCAAGCGGTCACCTATATAGGTACTGACAAGGTTGGACGTTGCTTAACATTGGTGATCGTACGGGGACTGTTGTTTCAACATGTCAGTCAGTTATGTGCCATACGTGGTAGCTTCTTTTCTCGCACTTCCCGCTTGTGGAATTCCCTTCCATTTACTTGCTTTCCCGACAGCTACAATCTCCAAGAATTTAGATGTAAAATCAATAGTCTTCTCCTATCTCACTAACCTGCATCCTCTCTCTCATGCTCCCTTCTCTGTCCACTCTCATCAGTATTCTCATTCTTCTCTTACTCACTTCCTGACACCCTCTATGACCTGTTACTCTTTCTCATAACTTTCCTTTTATGTAACCTCCTGCAAAACAGTGACAGTAAAATGCCTTGCTTGGGGCGATATGACTATATAAAAAAAAAACGCTTTGGACGATCGAAAGAGACATGACTGACTGGGCAGAAGATTATCCCGCGGTAGGTTGCCATTGCTTTCTGCGGTAGAGTGGTTGCCAGCCAATGCTATAGAACCCAATCTGTCCTATTATTTAACCCATAACTGGAGGGAAGAGACGGATTAATACCTTTCCCAGGGGTATTCGTGCGTAAGTGAATGCAGGAAATTCAACTGGATTCACTTACGCACAAATACCCTTTGTTTCAACGTGAGATGGCGATAAGAAAAAAGAAAGATAAATTCACAAAAGAAAGAAAGAAACACTTAAAGAAAAGAAAGAAGGTGGTAGAAAAACAATAATATAAAATATATTATTTTGTATGAAGAAGAATAGTTAAAAAGTTTTGTAGATCCCTGGAATGGGGTCTGCACAAATAAATGAACAACGACCAGCAATTGAGATTGAAAATAAGTGTATTAACGTAAGGATACAAACTTGAATGCAGATTAGTAGTCCAGGAATACGGGTTAGTAAAAAGTATATGTACAAGTCTCTGGAGGTGAAGCCGTAGTATGTTGAGTATGTCCGCGTCGGAAGCTGAATGGTACTGCATGATAATCTTCTCGATGAGTGCAGCACAGAGCTACTGTGAACTACTATGTACTGACTGCTAATCTCTCTCTGGACTCTCGTATTCTCCGATTAACTCTCTAAGAAACCTCGGTAATCTCTAGTCTCGCTTCTATAACAGTAGTATAAGTATACTCTGGACGAGTTCATCTTTAGGAAAAGGGAGAACCCCACAACAGAAAGAAAGAAAGAAAGAAAGAAAGAAAGAAAGAAAGAAAGAAAGAAAGGAAGGAAGGAAGGAAGGAAGAAAGGAAAAGAAAAATTTTAATGAAATATCAGAAGAAAGAACGAAAGAAAAAATACTGTGTATACAGTCAATATTCTAGCTTTCACCATTTCTCTTCCACCAATTCGGATTTTTGTCACAAATTACCTCTCCTTTCGCGTTAAACCATATGTCGCCCAAGTGCAGCGAAACGGTTTTGATGTACGTCCGTATGTATATATTTATTCGTTCTGTCCCAGTTTCCCAATGTTCTCAAATTCTCATATCTATTGAAAGAATTTGTGGCTGATTACAAAGTTACATGTTTTTCCTTTCAGGCTGTAATCAGTCTAGAAATAGTTTTTTGCAAGGGAAATATTCTTTCGAATCTTCAAAACACGATCTTCCAATCACCAGAATTCGCTGCATCACTCGGCTTACATTGGTTCTCATATCTTCCTCAATCTCTTTACATCTCCATTTTTTTCTGAATCATATCACCCCAAGCAAGGCGAGAACGCCACTGATGAGCAGGGGGCTACGTAAGAGTGAAAAGATTGGAAAAGAGAAAGCCGGAAACCACATCCTAAACAGGGAACAAGGGATGAGCCTCTTCACCTGTTCAATAGACGGGGGTAGAGTGTGAACCGGGCGATAGTTTAGGCTATCTAGATTATCTCTCATTCATTTAATCTCTATAATTTTACCCAGTCTGTTGATACACATATATACAGATATGCATGCGTGTGTGTTTCTGTGTGGGAATATTCTCGGAGTGTATATTTACCCTACTCCCCTACTGGAGCGAGATGTGACACAAGGTCTTTTTTAACGAAGAGAGCCCGACCGCGTACAGACGGGCGAAGGAACAAAAATTCCCCAGTCCCCTCAACTGCCAGCTGAGTTAACCCCGGTGACGAGCACCTGGTCCATCCCTCTGGTACAATGGGGTGGCTCGGCTGCGGGATACTGTTCCCCGGGACCGGGCGTCTACTCAGTGTAATTTTTCTCATATGCACCTGTGCCCTCGCGGACGGAGCTACAACTGAGCTGTAGTCTGTCTTCGAGGACAGAGAGGCAACTGAGAGATGACTTTTGGTCACTACCCGACACAAAATGTGCCAGGTAAGTATCTTTAGACAAGACAAAATGAATAAAAAAATAGGCAAGAGGAAAAGGTTTACATAGCCGACGCGTTTTGTCCACTGAGAAACTTTGAATTAGGACATATTATCACTTTTCATGCTTTGACTGACTGACCTTTCAACCATCTGATGACCATTCATGAACATTCTAATATTTACAAATCTTGATTAACTAGTAACATCCGCACCGCTGTGTATATAAACACGTGCAGTATAATAACTCCTACATTGCCTTGATAATGAAGTCCCTCAGAGGACGAAACGCGTCGGCTAAGTAGTTTTTCCTCTTGTCTCTTTTTTATTCACACACACACACACACACACATATATATATATATATATATATATATATATATAATGATTATATGATTATAATAAAGACATTTTACATCGCTACACAAAAGCTATAATGTACTATAAATTTGATTCCTTTTAATCGGATAGCTGAGTTCAATTCATATTCACTTATGCGAGGATACCCACTGGGAAAGATATGAATCCACCTCTTCTCTCCCAAATATGGATGAAATAGTACGACTTGTATTATTAAATCATTATTATCTCTCTCCCTTTAAAAAAAAAAAAATTCTTCCAACCTAAAAATATTTTCTGGGTTTAAATAACCTGCAAAGGGTTGACAAACCAAAGAATAGGAATATATCAAACAATGATATATATATATATATTGCTAAATATAAGAGGCAATGAATGTTTATTATGTTTAATAATGAGCTGTTCTAAACATCGTATTTTGGCTTTAATTTCAGGCGAAAATAAAGACAAAACTTCTCCAACATTTGGATATTTTTTATTATGTTGGTTCTAAGTTTTCGGCTCACATGAGTAATCTTCAGATATATATATATATATATATATATATATATATATATATATATATATATATATAAGATAACCGTATATATTTTTCTATGTCGAGAACATTGGGGGAAACATATGACAAAGTGGAATAAGTTTTCTTGTGAGACGTTTAGACTTTTCGGACTTCAGTGGATTAACCCTCTAGGGCCATTCGTATCATATTTGATACAGTATTTCCCTATAAGGAAACATTTGGTATTTCCCTATAAGGAAACATTTGGTATTCATTGACTGAGCAGTCAGTACTGCTTTCATTTGAAATTTATAAAATATTTCTCTTAAAAAAATTTTCAGGAAAATATTTCTTTCAAGGTTTGTTTTCATACTGTATCAAATATGATACGAATGGCCCTAGAGGGTTAAATTTATTGTTAGTGCGACTGCACATGCGCACGAATGAATCCTGGGAATACATTTTTTTTATAATCTAGAAGATTTCATTTAGATTTTATTTTCTTTTTCTATCCGTCAGGTTTGTTAGTAGATATCTCAGTAGTATTATCAGAGTGTGGGATATCAGAGTGTGGGATATCAGAGTGTGGGATATCAGAGTGTGGGATATCTACTAATGAAAGTGATGAAAAGAAAACTTAAAAGATTCTAAATAGCATCGGATAGTTTTTAATATAAATAAATAAATTTAAATTACCCAGCATCCCTCATTCGTGTGCATGTGTAGTCACACCAACGTAACAAATTTAGTCAAATGAAATCCTAAAAGATGAAACATGTTACAAGAAATTTTTCCACTTTGTCATTATATATATATATATATATATATATATATATATATATATATATATATATATATAGTAAATTAAAGCTAGTGAGCCAACAAACCTACCAAGGTTTCACCTAAATGGATCTTCAGCCAACTTCCCCTGAAGATCCGCTTAAGTATTGAGCGCTTTTTTGCTATTGATTACTCGTCTCCGGTTTTTTCTCTGGGCTACGTACTGGCTCGGTCTAAATGTATACATACATACATACAATTTGATAAAATTTGATACACTCATAGACAAAGACATAAGAAACGATATTCAGAAGTTTCATGGTTGCAGTTCTTACAATAGTGCAGAAAATCGATAATATATATATATATATATATATATAAAAGGCAAGATGTTTGTGTGTGTGTGTCTATTTATCTGTCTGTATGTTCTTTATACAAATCGACAATTTTTATCCGATTCTCACGAATCTTCACACAAATATTCTTTAGGCTGAGTCTGAGCTCCAGGACCATGGATTAGTTTTAAAGCTTTCATTACACCCGAGCAACGCCGGGCTGTACTGCTAGTAATATATATATATATATATATATATATATATATATATATATATACTAGCAGTATAGACCAGCGTGCTCAGGTGTAATAAAAGCTTTAAAACTAATCTGGATCTGAGACTCTTTTGACGTTGGCACGAAAAACGTAGGTTGAAAGGTTGATCTCGAACCCGTAGAACTTCTCCAACAACACAACCAGCATGCAATGCAAAGAAAGGACGCGTCTTTTGCCCAAAAGACGCGTCCTTGCTACCACAATCAGCCAGAAGCAAGCAAGTGAGAGGATGTGCACTCGTGGATTACTTACACTGTGCCAGAGTGAATAATACGCACAAATATACTATTCAAGAGACTTAAGTAAAGAATTCTAAGAAATCCAAAACCGTTGGAGTCAGTCTTCAGAGTGTTTCTTCCAGACATCACGTCGAGTAACTAAACAAGTTTTTACATTATAACCGATAAAAACCGACGAGGATTGAAACTCATACGAGTTATAACAGAAGTAACGAGAAATCGAAAATCATAACAATTAAAGATGCAGTATAAACCACTTGTTGGTTTTGCTGTTGAAGAAACACATCGGTGTTTGTCTAGGCGTCTGCAACAAGGATTACTGACTGTTACCTAGTCAGTCCTGTCCCGAAAGGAACATGATCGCCAAGTGTGTATCACGTGTGTCACTTAACTGATTGATATTCCTTTAAATTTATATCTTTTATATACATTCTTTGGTTCTAAATGTTAGGAATTTAAATAAAGTTTATTAATTTTAGGTTAATGTTGAAAATAGTCTATAGATTTTGATTTCCTGTATGTATTTGGAGAAGTGCTCTGGAATAGTTCTCCTTAATTTGTCCAGCAACTCAAATATTCCAATATTTTTGAGTTAACATCTAGTCTTTTATTTTTCATTTGTTTTTTTTTAATCGTATCACCCGAGCAAAGCAGTAACGCCACTGATGTGCAGGGGGCTACGTAATAGTGAAAAGATTGGAAAAGATAAAGCCGGAAACCACATCCTAAACGGGGAACAATGGATGAGCCTCTTAACCTGTTCAATAAACGTGGGTGGAGTGTGAACCGGGCGATAGATAGATCTATCTACTCCAATTGAAGAAAAAACAAAGTGAGAAGATTGGAAAATAGAAAGCCGGAAACCACATCCTAAACAAGGAACAATGGATGAGCCTCTTAACCTGTTCAGTAGACGTGGGTGGAGTGTGAACCGGGCGATAGATAGATCTATCTACTCCAATTAAAAAAAAAAAACAAAGTGAGAAGATTGGAAAAGAGAAAGCCGGAAACCACATCCTAAACAGGGAACAAGGGATGAGCCTCTACACCTGTACAATAGACATGGGTGGAGTGTGAACCGGGCGATAGTTTAGTCTATCTACTCCAATTTATCTATTTATTTTTCATAATCGTTTCATACCAAGCAATATTGGACTGCCACTGGTGCGCGGGGAAAAAGGGTACAGTGAGAGAAAAACAAAAAACAAGAAACAAGATTTCGAAGAAAGGATAAGAGATGGATGGGAATGAATGAGATAGAAGATGGCAATTGACGTTGCATTTAAAATCTTGTAGATTATAGCTATTAGGGAAGCAAGCAAACGGAAGGGTGTTTCGCGGTCGTAGTTCATTGCGTTAAACGTGTCGGATTTCGCGCTAAAGAAAATGTATTTGCAAGAAATTTTACTACACTACTTTATTTTAAAAAATCTGCAGCTGAAGCTCATCGAATTCTTGTTGGAACTTACGTCGACTATGCTCTGTCGGTGACAACATGCAGGGATTGGTATAGACGCTTCAAAAATAATGATTTTGATATTCAAGATAATGAACGCCTTGGCGCACAGAAAAGGTTTAAATACGAAGAATTGGAGGAATTACTTCATGAAGACTCATGTTAGGCGCAAACTGAACTTGCAGAATCATTAGGAGTTGAATACACAGCAGTTTTGAAGCGTTTGAAAGGAAAGGATTGATTCAAAAGCAAAGACATTGGATGCCGTACGAGTTGAAGCCGAGGGACATCGAACGGCGTTTTGTCACTCGTGAAAAGCTGTTTCAACAGCAGAAAAGGAAAAGTTTTATACATCGTATCGCGACCGGCAATAAAAAGTGAATATTTTTTTTACGCTGAATTTTATTGAAGATCAAGGGTATTTACAAGAAATTTTATTTCACTACGTTATTGAAAAAAAATATACAGCTGAAGCACACAGAATTTTTGTTGAGACTGTCGGAAACAAGAAATTGGTTGAGAAGAAAAGAAAATAATGATTTTAATACTGAAGACAAAGAACTCTCTGACGAACCGAAAAATTTTGAAGAAGAAAAATTGGAGACGTTACTTCATAAAAACTCATGTCAGTCTCAAGTGTAACTTGCAGGAAAATTAAGAGTTGAACACACAGCAGTTTCAAAACGTTTTAAAGCATGAGGAATGTTTAAAAACAATGACATTAGGAATTATTCAAAACAAGGACGAGCTGAATTCGACAAATGTCGAACAACATCTTGTCAGAAAAGAAAAGAAAAGGTTTTTTTTACATCGTATCGTGACCGGCAATAAAAAGTGAATATACTACGATAACCCTAAACGTAAAAGATTATGGGGTAAGCCCAGCCATGCATCTGCATCAACATCAGTGCTAAAGCCGAACACCATGGTTCAAAGCTTCTGCTTTGCATTTGGTGGGATCTGCTGGATGTAGATTGTTATGAGCTGATCAAGCCCGCGAAAACCAGCACGGGAGATAATTATCAACTACAATTAATGCTTTGGATACGATCATTAAGGAAATAACGATTACTATACAAGCAGAGTCACAACAAAGGGATTTTAAAACATGACAACCAGGCCTCATGTTGCAAAAATTGTGAAGACCTACTTAAAAACGCTTAAATGGCAAGCCCTACCCAAACCGCCATATCCACTAAACTTTGTCTCGTATGATTATCACTTGTTCCAAACGATAGCACATGGACTGGCTGAGCAGCACTTTCATTCTCATGAAGATGCCAAAAAAATGTGTAGACTCGTGATTAGCTTTAAATGACGCATTGTTTTTCTGAGGTGGAATTCAAGTGCTGCCAAAAAGATGGGGAAACTAGTGACTAGCGATTGACAATACTTTCAGTGGCATGTATTTTAGTATTTTTGTAAATAAAACATTATTTTGCATGAACTTATTCAAAATTTTAATAGTTTTTGTAAGGTTTCAGATATAATTTTCAAAAGAAGTCATAGAATTGCCTGCTATTTTTCTATTTCTAATTTAACTAAAACATCAAGTTGATAGCGAGATTTTTCTTTGAATAGATCCCTAAATGATACATTTGGTATACTATCCACATAATAAATTATTTAAGAAATTGAATGTTGACTTTTCTCAACCAGTTCTTCATAAGGTTTTTCATCTTTTTATAAAGGTTTTAATGAGTTTTTTTAATCATTTCACTCCAAGCAATAAGATAAAGACACTATATCGCAAGGGTTTACAAATTAAATAGAATAATAAAAATTTAGTGAGTAGAATTGAGAAAAAGACACTAAAGGAACAGTGATCTGAAAGACAAAAGATGGTGATTGATGTTGCCATATCCACTAAACTTTGTCTCGTATGATTATCACTTGTTCCAAACGATAGCACATGGACTGGCTGAGCAGCACTTTCATTCTCATGAAGATGCCAAAAAATTTGTAGACTCGTGATTAGGAATTGGTTGAGAAGAAAAGAAAATAATGATTTTGATACTGAAGACAAAGAACTCTCTGACGAACCGAAAAATTTTGAAGAAGAAAAATTGGAGACGTTACTTCATAAAAACTCATGTCAGGCTCAAGCGTAACTTGCAGAATAATTAAGAGTTGACCACACAAAATTTTCAAAACGTTTTAAAGCATGAGGAATGTTTAAAAACAATGACATTAGGAATGATTCAAAACAAGGATGAGCTGAATTCGACAAATGTCGAACATCTTGTCAGATGTGAAAAGCTGCTTCAACGGCAGAAAAGGAAAGGTTTTCTGCATCGTAACATAACCGGCGATGAAAAGTGGATACACTACGATAACCCTAAGCATAGAAGATCGTGGGGTAATCCCAGCCACACATCAATATTGGCGACAAAGCCGAATATCCATGGTTCGCAGATTCTACTCTGCATTTGGTGGGATCAGTTGGGTGTAGTTTATTATGAACTGCTCATACCGACTGAATTCTTCACGGGGTATTGCTATCAACTATAATTGATGGATCTGAGACGGATATTAAAGAAAAAAAAGACCAATGTACGTGCATAGACACTACAAAGTGATTTTGCAACATGACAATGCTAGGCCATATGTTGCCAAACGGGTGAAAACCTACATGGAATCGCTTAAATAGGAAGTCCTACCCCACCCGTCGTACTCACCAAACATTGTCCCGTTTGATCATCACTTGTTCCGATCGATGACACATGGCCAGGCTGAGCAGCACTTTTATTCTTATGAAGATGCCAAAATATGGGTCAACTTTACGTTAGCCTCAAAAGACGTATCGTTTTTCCAACGTAGAATTCAAGTGTTGTTAGAAAGGTGGGAAAAAGTAATGGCTAGCGATGGACAATACTTTCGGTGACATGTTTCTTACTAATTTTTGTAAATAAAACATTAGTTTCCATGAAAAATCAGCGATAACTTATTCAAGGTTCTAATATATATCAAGTGTTATAATGATGCTTAGTACCAAGATTGTTGGGGGGGGGGGGGTTATGATTTACTGATAAAAGGTTATTTTGAGAGAGAGTTTTTTTGTCGTAAAGTGCTCTATATCAAGAAAGAGCGCTAACAGAATAAACGTGGAGAGGTTTGTTACTAAGCTTAGCAGATTCATGTCGACTTCGAAGCTTCGTAAAAGAACCATTATGATGTCCTTCCTTCTCAGATTAAACAAAAAAAACCTAAGGAGTAAGGACATTGTAAGTTCCATTCGGACATAGACATGTTGCTTTGTAGAACAGATTCTTGGTATGACATTTTCCTGATCACAACGACCTTTACCTATTCAAGTCTATATTTAACCGTTATATTTCCTGCATAACATGAACTTCACTTCCTGATTTTTCTTACTATCATACAGCTCCACACAGTATCCATTCTACCTTGAATGACTCTCGTGCCTTGTAATGGGCGAACATTAGTATAAAAAAATGGGCTTCTATCTATTTGCCTCTCTCAGTCTTTTCACATCTGTTTATCTGTCTGAAGGATCTGCGTTATGGTGCAGTGGATATCGGTTCGGAACAAGAAATCGAGGAGTTGAGTTCGAATTCCAGTTGAATTCCTTGCATTCACTTACGCCTAAATTCCCTTAGGAATAGTATTAATCCGTCTCTTACCTCCAGTTATGGGTTAAATAACAGGACTGATTGAGGTCTATAGCCTTGGCTGACAACCAGTCTACAGCGGGAAGTAATGGCAACCTACTGCGGGATAATCTTCTGCCTAGTCAGTCATGTCTCTTTCGAGACATGATCGCCCAAAGGTGTATCATGTATAGAACTTAACTGTCTGTCTGTTTGTCTCAGTTTTTCCTTAGTCATCTATTTGTTATAGCCTAACATTTGTTCAAATGTATGTATCTATGTATGTACATATAAAATTGCGTGTTTGTAAGCACGCGTCTGAGAGTAAATATCTTGATTGTAACATGGCCGTAAGAACAGAGCGAAAAGAAAAAAGAAACATAGTGGATTTTTATACTTAATTATAATTTCCCGATTAATATCTCATGTCAAGTGTATTTATGTTTTGGTGTCTTATTATTACGATGGTGGCGATAGGATTGCTTGTGTGTAGGTTCGCATACTTCCAGAATAAATTCGGATGCGTATTAGTTCCCTTATCCTCGTAAGCTCTTAAGCACACACACACACACGTATTTGTATATATTCGCATGTTTTTATACGCATATAAGTATGAATATAAGTGTATGAAAACAGATTAACGTTGCGTTTGTTTGTGTTGGAGAAACTGTATTTTCTAGCTCTTACGGTCTAACTCTCCTCTTTTTCTCTCATTGTCTTTCTTTTTCCCTTTCATTCTTTCCTTTCTCACATACACATACAGATATAAACTTCTTCTCTGTTTGCTTCTACTTCCTCCCCCATCCTCTCTCTCTCTCTCTCTCTCTCTCTCTCTCTCTCTCTCTCTCTCTCTCTCTCTCTGCACATATTCTCTGGCAAAATTATGGAATCTCTTTCACGCTTTCTTACTTCTTTATTCTTTTCTCACTCACTTTCTCTCTCTCTCTCTCTCGCTCTCTCTCTCTAACACACATGCACGCATACACACACACTTCATTTATCTACCTCTTCGCACCTAGCTTAAATTACAGAATTTCTTTTTCTCTTTCTTTCTTCCTGCACTCTTTCCTCTCTCTCTCTCTCTCTCTCTATCTCCCTCTCTCTCTCTCTCTATCTATCTGTCTGTCTATCTATCTATCTTGATGCAACTATAAACAAAATAAGATGGTCATACAAGAAAAATATATATGTAGGCCACAGAAGACTTCAAAGTGTCAGGATAGAAAATTCTTAGCCAAAAGCTTTGAAAATACAGAACAAAACGAATGAAAATCAAACGGACGTCATTGTCCATGACAGAACTGTAAGAAATCAGATGAATAAAACTGGATTTGCAAGAGAACAGCCAATCGAAAACCAGCAATAAAACTTAAACAAAATACTGTTATCCACGTTTGCCGACCGTAACGGCTCTTCCAACCGTGATTTAATCACAAAAGATTTTATCCTGTGTACGGAATATTAGGGCAGGTGACAGAGCAATATTTCAATATACGAGGTTCCTCCTGAGATCTTAGGAGAGCACTTGGGCGCTTTTATGGCCAAATACTGTTAGATATTCAGTGCTTCCTATGACGACTTGAACGGGGGATGGAGTTTCGAAATCATAATGGATCATAAATCATTCATCTTCGTTCCCAACTGCCTGGATGCAGAGGGCCAGAAAATGGTGGTTTTTTTATCTGCCTGTAAATCAACCTGCTGGAAGTGCAGACAGCCTGGTCACCTGTCCTCTTCCTGCCCAAAGAAGAAGGCCTCTGGAGTTCTTGTCCCTGTCGACCAAAATCTCACTCTGGTCGAGTCTGTTATTTCCGCTTTGCCTATGATGTGAATATAAACGAGTGGAACCGGTGGGGTTAAACCCCCGAGTGGGTTTAATACCGCCATTTCCCGAGAAGCCTTTACCAACCGCAACGGAAAAGGTAGAGTGCGAATGACTGGTCGTTGGAAAAACTAGAAGTAAGCGCCAGACAGTAGGACCTCAATCCCGACAAGTCTCAAATGCTAAGGATACACACAGTCCCACTCCCTCTACCAGTCCCAAGGATGATAATAGCTTTGCCAGTAGAATGGAAGAACTTAAACTAAAATATGAACCCAGTTTTGAGAAAGAGGAAACACTGGAACAACTTCAAGAAAAAAAGAAGAGAAATAAACAGCAGAGCGCCCATCTTCATTGGTACCATCTTCCCCTAAAAGGTACCATCTTCCGTTAAAAGGTACCATCTTCCGTTAAAAGGTACCATCTTCCGTTAAAAGGTACCATCTTCCTCTGAAAGGCATATCTTCCACTTACTAAATCTCAAACTAAAATGACAATTTGAAAAAACAAATACAAAAAGCAACCCCCCCCCCAACTACATCAAAAAAGTCCCCTGTCAACACACCAATTAATTTGTCTATATTTCTGAGAGTATTTACAGTATTCGGACTATTGTCCTCTTTTTTGTTGCCATTTGTACGTTTCGGACGTTGTACGCTCCGGCCTTCTTCAGCTGCTAGGAATTTCGAACCGAACGCTTTATTACAATCACTGGGGTATATGAACTCCATTCCTTGCGTAAAACCCTGGAAGTTATCTGTTACCTCCCTCTAAACCTGCAAGTTACTTGTTCACCACTGCTGTAGCCTGGTATTGAACTCACAAATGTAAGAGTCAAGTCAACTAACCAACGTCTATATCCACTTAGCCATGCGTTCTTAAAGACAAGAACAACTGAATTTTTGGAACTTATAAAATAATTGTCCAGTAACCCTTTTTTTTACCAGAGTTCATATTACAATTTGTTGACGTTAATGGTTTTCTCTAGTATTTTTGAAGTTCATGGTTTTCTCTAGTATTTTTAGCAGAGCTCATATTGCAGTTTTAACACTAATGATTTCCTCTGGCACTCCGTATTACTGATTCCCATATTGTGTTCATCTCTATGCTTGGTCGGCTTAACTTGAAGCCTAGCATATGTGCTGATTCCTTAAGTGTACGCCTCCTATGGGATGAAGTTGAAATAATAGATAGAAAACGCCACTGGAAACTGCGCAAACTTATGGGAAAAAGAAGGTTGAATTAGACAAAAGAAAACTGGGATAGAAACAGAAGAGGCCGATGTGCTTGCACCCACTAGCTAGGTAAACTTCGAAAGAAAGAACTAGAGACAATAAATAACCCCAGACTAACATAATCGGAGCGAGATAATATAAAAGACTCCGATCGAACCCAATTCACTTCCACCAGCGCACTGGAAGACGCATACAGAAGTCAAATCCAAGTACAAAATACTGTCCAAAACCGGCGGTCGAAACGTCAGCCTCCAGAATTGATGGTCAACCCAATTGAATGTCTTGGACTGATATAAATTGATCAGCACGGCTACCCTGTCGATTTGCTCGATGATCAGGCCTACCACATGAAGGTTGCCCTAAATAATCCTGCCCTTCACAGTACAAGTCTGTTCAGAGTCCATCAGACTGGAGAGGACTGCTTGCAAACGGCTATTATGATATTTGCTAAAATCTTTAACTTTGTGTTTAGCATCGTTAAAGGCCGAAAGTTACCAATCTCATTTACATCGTTTCTTGTCCTCGTGTAGCAACTTGATCACAAACCTGGTGAAGCGTTAAGGTATAGATCCCTCCTTATCCGGTTGTTGTAAATCAGTTCCAGCAAAGAAACAAAGACAGGCGACTTCCTCAAGTACAGTTCATCGAGTAGACCATCTAATCCCGGAGACTTGTCCCGGTTAACCAACTTCAGCGCTTCCTAGATTTCCAACTCTGTAATGGGACGCTAGCACTGCTTTTATTGAGTGTCAGCTATTTTTAATATAATTTTTAATAGTTCCTTTTTCTTGCTTTTGTTTTTTTTGTAATTAATGTAGGTCGGATTTTTCAAAACGAAAATTTTTTAAAATTAATAAAAATAAAGAAATCTTAAATACACAATAAAGAAAAAATATTTAACAAAACATGCGAAAAATATAAATAATACGGCACAAGCTGGTTAAACAAAAAAATGAGGCGGAAAAAACATAAATTAACTTAAATTAAAATATAGACAAATTTAAAAAAAAAAAGTCTTTCTACCAAGAGAAGAAAAATAATAAATTTAAAAATCTAGAAACGGCAACAAAAATGACAGAAGAAAAACCTTTTATGTGTCAAGTAAAAAGAATAAATTCACTCAGACGACGCAAATAAAACAACGTAAAGTTAAATAAAACAATGTAAAAAAGATTTTCTACTTTTTTTTCTTTTTTTAAATTAGAAATGAAAAAAAAATCATGAAAACTAAATACTATTAAAAAGAAAATATAAAAGAGACACGTGTAAAAATATGAAGTGTTCTGCCCACCGGTGGTCGAAAGACCCCGGTTGGGCCTCTTCCAGCGTACACATTTCCTAACACAAAGAAGGTGGATGATACACAGGAATTATTAATCGTGCGTAGATCGAAAAAGAAACTCCAAGCTGTGGAATCTCAGTCCCCTCAAGTCCCCAAGGGCAAAGACACTAAGAGATTAATTCCTAAAAGTGAGTCTCCGGGTAGCTATACCGAAAAATTACATCAAATACGCAAAAATATGACACGAGAAATTTGAGAAAATATTAGAACTAGAAAGGCAGTTAAAGTCCGAACGTGTCAGCAAACAGGGCCAGTGAGGCCAACTCTACCTATGTACAATTTTTTTTCTGTGAGAATTTTTTTACTTTTACAGTGTGACTTTATATGCCCTACCTTACCACACTTGTAGCATTTCAAATTCTTAAAGAGACAGTCGTAACCTTCCACAACTGAAACGGGAATTAATTATCCTTTTTGTACCTTTTTCTTCCGCTTGTATCTATGCACATTCTTTTTCCTGATTTTTTTCGGCATCGCGTCTCAGATTTAAGATTCTCTGACATTTGTTCAATATCACCTGTTATGTGAGTTTACTGTGTGTTCAAGTTTCGTTATAGTTTTCACCCGTATTTCTGCGTCTTTTTTTAACAAAAAGTAACCCTTTAAATATATCCGGTGACAGTTCTTTTAATCTGAATCTTTCACATTCTTTATTAACGATTCCAGATTTCAATCTTTGTCTTCTTTTTTTTTTCGTCAGATTCATACATTTCCAATGTGTGTTAAATAAAGAGCTTTTGTTGCTAAAGATTTCTTGTCGGAATATGTACTTTCTTCAATGCAGTTTTCCTGTTTTGTTCGGTAGTCCGAAGGTACAATATTATTAATGTTCTACCGGTTCTAATTTCGTCAAAAAAAGTCTCGTTTTTTCATGTCTTCCAAGTCACTGCATTCATCTCTGAAAATTTGTTTGTTTCTTCGAAAATACACAGAAAAGGTAATTCTATTATATGGATGGTATGTAAACTTAGATAGGGTATTTGCCACAGCGTCGGAGGTAAAAATAACTTGAAGAATTTTCTGTTTTCTTTTGTGTTTCAATCATCTTTTGTTGTTTCTGCAGTTCCAACAACTGTTAATATTGCTGTTGTTGATGTTGTTGTTAAGTTTGTGCAACCGAAGACAATTTTTTCACCATATTTGAAGAATTTTTTCTCGTTTCTCCACACAAAGAAAATCGTTAACTCAGTGTGGTTCATGTTCTCATTGTCACTGCTATTATGTTCACCAAATATTTGTCTACTTGTTATACTCGGTATGAGTTCAAACATAATCGTGACTCCAGTCATAACTCGCGCGAGTTCCGATTTCTCGTTACTCCTGTTATAACTCGTATGGGTTTCGATCCTCGTCGACAATGTTATAACTCGGTCGGTTTCTATCGGTTATCATATAAAGTCTTGCTTAGACACTCACCGTGGTGTATGTAAGAAATACTCTGAAGACTGGCTCCAACGGTTTTTACTATTTGAAGTTCTTTATTTAAGTCTCTAGACGAGTCCATTTGTATCACCGGGGGTGTATTGTTTACTCCACAATTGTAGTTAATCCCTGTTGCGGGGTTAGGGTTGGGGGTTAAGGTTGCAGACGCCTACTCAGGTACGGATGCGTTTCTTCAACAGCAACAAAACCAACCAATATGTTACTTACAATTTCTTGTAGAGAGCGAATAATTTGGCGTGATGAACAGTTGCACTAAGCTAGTGCGCCTGGACTATCGGTTATGATGACTTGTGACCTCGTGCTAGCATAACCATCGACGAGCTTCTCACTTAATTTTATTCACATGGCTTGAATCAATCCATCTGCCCGGGCTGATATTATCAAGAAATCAACTCCTTGACAAAGCGACGATAGTGAGATTCGTAGCTGCGTCTCATAGTCGGAACGCTAATGCTCTTACTGTCCAGAGATAAATAACAGAGTTTGCACTGGAGCAGTCGTCTTCGGATGGCTGCTCTGCAACTCTATAACACTGTCAGCTCTCTGCTTCCGAGCAGAGAGCACAAACCCAGTCGTGGTTCCGCCGAAGGGTAGAACCACGACTCGGTAAAAATAGACAGACATATTTTTGGCCCGGCTATATGGCTGGGAATTCCCACATTAAAATGACCATGTGTCACATCCGGGCTTGCGTGGGAAGCCTAGTAAATACAGCAGAGATAAATAACAGTCAGTTAAGTGTCATACAGGATTCTGGCGATCATGTCTCTTTCGAGTTGTGACTGACTAGGCAGAATATTTTTCCCATAGTAGGTTGCCATTTCTTTCTACCAACCAAGACCATAGAACCTAATCTGTCCTGATATTCAACTCGTAGCTGGAGGAAGAAGAGATAAATTCATACCTTTCCCGGTGCTATTTGCGCGAAAGTAAATGCAACAAATTTAACTGGAATTCGAACTCGAGTTTCCGATTTCTCATTCCGAATAAATATTCATTACGCCACAACGCACATCTAGATAAATACATGGTGTCCATAAAGTCCGTGTGCACTTTCAAAAAATTTATAACTTTATTTGTATTTGCAATAGAAATAACTGCACATTAACTTTATGGACACTCTGTACATGACAGAATTGAATAGACACCAAGATAAATTTTATTTCTGATTTTTTTTTAATAACCAAGATAAATTAACATAGATTATTTGATTAAACTTAAAGATAACAATACTGGAACATGCCACAAACCAAAGGAGCATCAGACCTATCCGAATTTCAGCGAGGACGTATCGTGGGCCAACATGAAGGTGGTCTTAGTCAAAGAAAAATATCTGAAAATCTTTCAATACCCCTTGCTACTGTTAATAGAGTGATCGTACAATTCACCAGGGAGGTTGAGACAAAATGGGATCAATAAACTTCCATGGCCAAGTCAGTTCCTGCATATTAACCCTATTGAACACCTTTTGGGGGTATATTAGATCGAAAATTCCGCAAAAAGAACAGGAAGCCATCTTCTAAGTCCGAATTTTTAGGATTATTGCGTGAAACATGGCAAAAAATCCCCCAAGGTGATATTTGTGAACTCATCGTTAGCATGCCTAGAAGGCTCCTTGCATTAAAAAAAGCAAAGGGGATGTCAAAAAAGTATTAGTTATTAAATTTATGACCATTTATAATTACTTCGTCTGTATCAATTACTTGTTTAATAAAATAATTCTTCTTCTTCTTCTTCTATGTGCATTGTCCCTTCAGGACGTAGGCGATCATGGCCTTCCACGTTTCTCTGTCCCTGGTGGCTCTGAGCACGGCTTCTCCTGTTACACCATGCAATCCTCGTTCCGTCATCCACCTGATTAGGTCCTTCAAATATGTTATCCGTTGCTTTCCCCTGTCACTTCTTCCCTCTATCTGGCCTGTTAGTATCAGATTCTCTAAGCCCTCCTTCCTCATTGCGTGTCCCAGGAACTTCAGCTGTCTCTTCCTGGTGCTCAGTATTAATTTCCTTTTTGTTTCCATCATTTCCAAGACCTCATCATTGCTTACATGCTAGAACCATGATATTCGCAGCATCCTTCTGTAGAACCACATTTCAGTTGCTTCTAGTTTTTCCTTCATCTTTGATGGTATTGTCTAGTATTCACTGCCATACTGAAGCACGGACAACACGTAGCAATCATTACTCTCTTCCTAGTTTCTAGCAAAATTGTCCTGTTTCTTAATACTTTACTCAACTTCTGGAATTCTTCCTTCGCCATGCCAATTCGCCTTCGGATCTTTGTGTCGCACTTTCCGTCTTCTGTTATAACGCTTCCCAGATATTTAAATTTTTGTACCTGCTTGATTCTGGTATCCCCGACCTGTATTTGGTATTTTGGGCTGCCCTTTTTACTGATGATCATGCATTCGGTTTTCGTGCAGTTTATTTCTAGTCCTTTCTTGTTACTTTCTTCTGCTACCTTCTGTAGGAGGTCTTGTAGTTTCCTTTCTGTGTCTGCTATCAGCACCGTATCATTTGCGTACCTTAGGTTGTTTAAATTGTGGCCTCTGATTACGAATCCAGGCATAACTTCTAGGGTCCTCAAAATATTCTCGCTGTACAAGTTGAACAGAACCGGTGACTTATTTGTTTAATAAAATAAACGTTTTCTGTGGGCGTCTATGCAATTCTATCATGTCTGTGTATGTCAAAGAGTCTCAGCGTGAAATTCTGGGAACGGAAAATAATATAAATTTTATAATAATCATATATGTTTCTCTTTTTATGCCGTGTGTGACCATGTCTCTCCACAGCATCCTGTATTCTGTTGTCTTCAGCAATTCTTTCTCCTTTACGACCCAACTTTACATTTGTTGTATTAGTCTCACTATTCCTTACCTCAAAATTGTAAAATAGCTTCATCGCTACTTTTCCCTGTTTCTTTTTATTATTTCAATATACACTGCGTGTGTTAAATTCTCCCAGCCTTCTTTCTTTTAATGTTACATCTATAGCTTTATCATGGGTTCATCGCTATTTTCCTATTTCTTTTCATGTCGAGATACATTGTGTGTTGTGGAATCTCCCCCTTTTGTATATGACAATGTACTTGACTGAGTGTATATATATATCCTGCCATAGGGAGAACAGTGGAAGATCTGGAATCTCAGTTGTAGTTGCAGTTTACAGTGGAGAATAATCGTAGAGATCCGTTACAGTTATCGAAGCGTTCCGACAGATACCGAAGTTAACCAGAGACCAGATTAGCTCTGAGCTCCACTCAGATAGAATAAGTTACCCGGACATACTATTTCACTTCAAGATTTTGTATATATTTATTTCTACTAATAGTATTCCTGAATTGACTAACCCGTTCCAGTTTGTATATTACGTTCAATATAACCTACTTTCAATCTCCACACCGGTTTTTGTTCATTATTTTGGCGGTTCCTCCTCCGGAATCCACAACACTGTGTGTGCTAAATTCTCAAAGCCTTCTTTCTTTTAGTTTTGAATCTGAAGCTTTATCGGGAGTTCATCGCTACTTTCTTCTGTTACCTTTCTTTTTTATATACACAGCGTGAGTCAAATTCTCCACGCCTTCTTTCTTTTAGTTTTGCATCTGAGGCTTTATCGGGATTTTAACTTTTATAACAGGTTATGGAAACCTAGTTTTTATTAATGTTTCAACAAATTGTTTCAACTGTTTCAGGTTATATCAAAATTAAATTAATCGTCATTATAAAAAATGAATTTAAAAAAATTAATATAGATCCTATCTAGAAGGAATATACATGTCATTGGCTGTGTCACTCAGGACTAAAATAATTTGGGTTTTTTTTAGGCTTTCCGATTTTACTTCACAGTAAGGAGACATTTACTTCGTGAGAAAAGGAGGGAAAAAAGTCACGGTCTGAACCAACAACCTTTATCAGTCGACAGATGGCGTAACTGAAGCAAGCGAACAAAACGCACAGGTCACTTTGATGTCTGCTAGTGCAGTCGCCAAATGTTCTGCATTATTCATTTATACATAGACAAATATGAATAGACATAGATAGATAGATAGATAGATAGATAGATAGATAGATAGATAGATAGATAGATAGATAGATAGATAGATATGAACAGATTGAGATAGAAAGAAAAATTGATTAAAGCGAATGGCGATTTTATTGAATAAATTTACTCTTTAGTATTTAAAGATAGTTTTAGCATTTAAAGACATTTTTGTGTAATTTTGGTCAATATATCTGTCAAATTGAGATGTCAGTGTTATTTCCATTCTTGCTTAATTTAGATGAAAATTTTTCATCGCACAGGTTATATATATAGTGATGATCCACGTATATTGTCTTAATATGTGTAGGAAAAACTACTAAAAAGTTGCAAGTTTA
>JBBBDQ010002527.1:262500-292500 GCA_037127315.1 Ascarosepion bandense
AGTTTAGTATCCCCAACCTGTAATTGGCATTTTGGCTCCTCTGTTTGCTGATGACCATACATTTGGCTTTCTTGTAGTTTATTTGTAGTACTTTCTTTCGACTTTCTTCATCTACCATTTTTAGGATGTCTGGTAGTTTTCTTTCTGTGTCGGCTATCAGAACTGTAACATCTGCGTATCTTATGTTGTTCAGAGTGTGACCGACAGTGACGAATCCTGGCATATCTTCTCGGGTCCTCAGAATAGTCTCGTTATACAAGTTGAATAGATCAGGTAAAAAGATACATCCTTGTCTTATGTCCCTTTCTATCTTTGTATATCTGCTGAATTAGTTTCCTGTCGTTTTTCTGTCTGTATGCAATAACCCTATAGGGGTATTTGTCATGGTTATTTCTTCAAATTTCTTGTCAATTTCTATTTGATTGTATGCTGCCTTGAGATCAATTTTTGCCGATTCGTTGCTCACAGTTTCTATATTTGGCAAATGAAAAGAGTTTAAACGTATCTGGCGTTTTATCCCTATCTTATAATCACCATATATTCTTAAATATCCATCAGGTTTCTTCATCTCTACTATCGGTGATACCTAATAATTACCACATTGAGTTACTCTTTCTAGTATGTCTTGTTGTATCACTTTGAAGAAAAGAGTAAAGAAATGTGCGAGCATTTTCAGAATATTTGTATGCTGAAGACATAATAGACAACTGAAAGAAACAGAAACAGTCGTAACTACATACATTTCAAGTGTATAAAGAAAGAAGAGGAAGAGAGTAAAGAAAAGAAAAGACAGTAAAAGAGAGAAGGAACTGATATAAAGATAAGTTATTATGTTCTTAGACCCATGTTAGAACATGCTTACACTTCCACGAATATTATGTTACCACATACACCGTACCACATGTTTATAAATAATATGGTTCTCCTCCATTTTATCTTGTCTTAAACTCTTGCAGTAGTTGCCTGTATTCATTCATATTTGCTGTTGTATATTGTAAATGGTTATTTTGACTACGTTGGATATCTGAATATAATTTTGAGGTTCAGGTCATTGGATATTCTAATTCATGCTTAAATACTTTTTTTTATTTTGATCTTTTATTACTTATTAAAATTTTATCTCAAAATCATCTCGTCTTGACGTTCATCCTTGAATTGCTGGTCAGCGCCCGTGTTGATATATTGAAGCAGACCTGGGAAGGTTTGCCATTCGATTATATCAATCAAGCAGCAATCTTTTTTTATTTTTTTTATTTTTTTATTTATTTATCATTGTCCATTTATCATGATCTGGGGCAGATAACCCATATCTGCCCATAGATGTGAAAATGCAATAATTACCCAAATCGATGTGTAAACATCTTGATGATTATTGTCAAGAAAGGTATGTGACAGTATCAATTCCTAATAATCCGCTATCTTTTTTTGCATGCTACAAATGTAATAGGAATGATTTCAAAACGCTTGTTAGTTTCAAAATTGCCTTGAAATGTACCCATTGTTTTTATGGTTATTCCATCAAATTCTTTTAATTGTATGCTACTTTTTTTTTATTTAAGTCATCCAAATTTTTATTCATGTATTTCATCAATTTTCAAAATTGAATGCAGAGGACTGCTAATAGTAGAAAATGATATTTGTGGTAAATCATTTGAGCATAATTTCCCCAGAGGAACACTGAATGCTGTAGGGCCTTTTGTGCAACCATCTATGTTTTTGAAAAGAGCTCTGAAAGGTACTTCCTTAGGGTGCAAATAGCAAGCAATTGCATGAAGATTTTTTTCTAAAATTGCAACCATTCCACCTTCACAGCCTGTGTTGGCATTAGTGTTGTCAACAAGGATAGCCTTGAATAGTGTTCTCACTGTTGAATTCATGCAAAACATCCACTACTTGCTCTGCATGAACAACACCTGTTGCATCACTATTAGGGAGAACTCTGTTTATCAGATATTGACTTTCATGTGGTGCCTCCTTTGTAAAATTTAAATGGCGTTCTGGTTCCTTAGTTTTTTCATGGTTTTCTGTCCATTTTCCTCCACAATTTCCTGATACAGCAATGTGTCCTTATTCGTTCTCCCATCAACTGCAATACATATAAGGTTTTCCACACTTTCATCATGTTTTTGTTGGACAGTTGTTTTCACTTTAGACTTTGCCCTATCAACTTTGCATTTATCTATATCTTTCAAATTAATATTTGGTATAAGAAGGCCTATAGCCTTCAAATCCAAGAGCAAGGCATTGACAAGGCTAGCTCTAAGATTAGAAAATATGTCCCCCCCTAACTAACTTGAAAGCATAACTTTAAAATTATAAGGGCCTTTTGGATGTCTCCTTGGCTGCAAATATTCTTCTTCTGGTTTTTCACTTGGAGAAGATGAGTAGGAGGGGAAGAAACATTAGCCTGAACATTTGATGTTGAAGCTGCTGGTGATGAAATTAAATTTTTTCTTAACCTCTGTCTTTCCCTTTTACTTTTTTATAGCACTTTTATCAACAGGTCCAAGCTGGAAAGTGCCCTTAGACCCTAATTTTCCCCTCTGATCCTTTTAGTTATTCACGATCCTGAAATACCTAAAAATAAATATATGTACTCTCGGAAATGAAATTCCACAAATATTCTAAAAATAAGTTTGATAAAATTTGAAATAAATACATTAAATTAAAAGTAATGTTTACTTACTTTAAAGTAGAGTTACTTCCGAGATTAGCTCGTAAACAGGCTTTTTAACTTCAAAATATAAACAAATCAGAATAATTATAAAAGTTGAATTTTTCATTAAAATAAGACTTAACTATTAAAAAAATACAAGAGATATTCGTGATAATGAAAAGCGTAAAAGAGTAAACAAAGTAAAAACAATCGTTGGGGGGGGGGGGGAGGGGGTAATTTCAACAGGTGAATACCAATAAAAATAACAATAAATAATACGGCATATGTAAATAGTTATTTGTATATTAAACTAAATATCATAGTGTTTTTATTTCTTATTAATTTTAATGTTTTCATTTAATTTCTTAAAAAAAAAGAATACTGCACTTAAAATATCTATTATTAAGCGTATTGTATTTTTTTTTTATTGTTAAAACTCGGGTTTTATTTAAAAGACACATGTTTCCGGTGACACCTATATCGCGATAAAAATCCCAATTTATTTAGTCTTTAAGATTAAATGGTCAAATAAATACAAAGTTTTCAAGAAAAAAAATTTTCGTGGTAACTCTTGATATTATTTTGCAACTTTCTTCGAACGCGATTTTTTACAGTTCCAAAATCGAACGACCCTAATATATATATATATATACATATATATATATATATATATATATATATATATATATATATATATATATGTATATATATAATCTTTTACTGCCATGCTAATCTCTTATTTGACCATCGTTTTAACTCTTACATCTTTTTAAATGCTACTTCTGATCTATATTCCTAATTTCTACTCTTGAACATTAAAATTTTATTCACTTATTATTTATTTTATTTTATTTTGTGTATTTATTTTTATTTTATTTTATCCTCAACAAATAAAAGCAGATAGGTTTGACCTATCATACGATTTACTCTACCACTGTTTTTCGAACTGGAGTAATGGTCTATCCCTAGTTTTTCTGTTTAGGGTTGGGTTTCCTGTTTCTTGTAAAGCCTACTTCGACTTTGTACTTCTAACCCATGACCTAACTTAAAATAAACCAACTCCACACAGTAACCCTCTACTTTGACTGGGTCTTAGGCCTTGCATTGAATTAAAAGATGTACTATTTAATATTTGATATATATATATATATATATATATTCTAAACATATGCTGTTAAATATAAGAATATTTTCTTATAAATATTTAAATATATAAATATATTCTCTACAAAAAACCAATGTAGTATACCAATTTATATTTCAGTCTAAATAACCTCTCTGAAGAGGGCTCATGTGAGCCGAAAGCTTAGAAGCAAATCAATAAATAATTATCCAAATGTTGGAGAATTTTTGTCTTTATTTTCACCTGAAATTAAAGCCAAAATACGACGTTTAGAACAGCTCATGATTAAACATAATAGACATTCATTGTCTCTTATATCTAACAGCATATGTTTAGAAAATTATTTGCTGCCTCGATATATATATATATATCGTTTATTTGAACATTATTTTTAATGGATACTCGTATTTGAGTAGATATTCTGTTTGTAATCAAACAGTATATTTATATATTTATTTCTACCGGGTTGATATTTTACGATAATTTTTTTACGAAAATGCGTGTCACTCGTAACAAAATTTATCGTAAATAATAAGGCCAGTAAAAATAAATATATAAATATACTGTTTGATTAAAAACAGAACATCTACTCAAATGCGAGTATCGATTAAAGATAATGTTAAAATAAATTAAATGTGTCTGTTGTTAAAACCATTTTTTAAACTTTGGGATTTTCCGTAACATATATATATATATATATATATATATATATATATATATATATATATATATATATGTAAAACCAAAAAAAATTCCAAAAACCAGCTCCTATTAATTTTATTAATATTAAAAATGATCCAAATGACGGGCTCGATGTAAATAGTGTTATCTATTTACAGTGGCAAATAAAAAATTTGTTTTGATCGTTGCTGAAGAAGCGAGATTTTTCTCGCTGAAATAGCTATTCCACGTATGTAGAATTCGAATTCATATATATATATATATATATATATATATAGTACTGTTCAAAAGTATTAGGACAAGAACTATTCTATTTTTTATGAGGCATCAAAATAAAGTTTAAAGTTACCCCTGTCCTAACATTTTTGCATACTACCTGTAGTGTAGGATATGCGTTGTGAATCCATTTTATTCACTTACGCGCAAATACCCTTGGGAAAGGTATTAATCGTCTCTTCCTTCCAGTTATGGGTTAAATAACAGGACAGATTGGGTTCTATAGCCTTGGCTGGCAACCAATCTACCGCAGAAAGCAATGGCAACCTACTGCGGGATAATCTTCTGCCCAGTCAGTCATGTCTCTTTCGAGACATGATCGCCCAAGCGTGTATCGTGTATGGCACTTAACTGACTGACTAACCTGTAGTGTGCAAAAGTATTAGGACAGAGGTGATTTTCCTAAAAACTTCACTGAAATTCAAATACAGGGTGAAAAGCAAAGTAAATTGCTAATAAATATTGATTATTTAAAACTAGGTGAAAAAAAGAATTATTAAAAAGAAGTTATATCTAATTTGAATTGGCCCCCACAAAGCCCTGATCTCAATCCTATTGAACATCTTTGGGATATTTTGGATAAAAAAATTGATAAACCTAATGTTACTTCACAAGACACACTTTGGGGACAAATACAAGCTGCTTGGCAGGAGATACCATTAGATATATTGAAGAAGCTTCTGATGCCAATGCCTGACAGAATAAAGGCTGTGATCAAAGCAAAAGGCTTTTATACTAAATATTAAATTTATTTTGTAACAAGTATTTTTTTCTTGTTATAGCATTTGTTGAGTAAATCAAATAAAATTATTTTAATTAAATTGTTTATTTTCTGTCAATATGCTTCATTAAAGATAAAACAGTTCTTGTCCTAATACTTTTGCACAGTACTATATACACTATCGGCCATAATTATTAGGCCATACCAGTTTTTTTTTATAACAAACTATGTATTTCATAGTATTTTTAGTATTTGTTGCCAAATAAAAATAGAATGGTTCTTTTGTTATTATTACTTTGCAAAATTTTACTAGGCAAGGAAACAAAGATGAACTCATCCGAACCACCCTATTTGTTTTATTCTTTCATTGGTGAAACTACAATATGAGTAATTATTAAATATTTATAAATTTATTTCATGCACATGTTATTGTGTAATATTAACAAAAGAACCTTTTTATTTTCATTTACAATTATTCACTTGGCAATAAATACTAAAAAATAGTATGAAATACATCATTTTTTTTAAACACTGGGGTGGCTTAATTATTAATATAATAATAATTATATATATATATATATATATATATATATATATATATATATATATATACTACCGCCCATAAGTTTGGGACCACCAAAATCTTTAACCGAGTTTATATTTTTTGTTATTCTTATGCAGATGTCAAAGTATTTATTTCAACTTTAAAATAAACATTTACTCAGTTTGCTACTTGACTTCTCTTATTGTGAGCAAATTTCTGCCGAAAATTTAGATTTATTCAGATATTATAATTACGGTATAATTTATTTTTGTAAACCATATTACTACGGTATAAATGGCAAGGAACAAACAGATTAGCATTGAAAAAAGAGCTCCGGTTGAAATTATTTCGAAAGAAGGATATTCTGAACGTGTTATCGCTAAAAGATTAAGAATATTATGAGTATGGTCTTCTAGCAGTATATCCCCTCGTTGCTCGGGTGTAATGAAAGCTTTAAAACTAATCCATGGTCCTGGAGCCCAGACTCTTTGGACGTTGGCACGAAAGACTAAAAAGCAATAGTTGTTTCCAGTTAAAGCGAAACCGTAGACTGAAAGAAAAATGAATGGATGTAAGTCAAATTTTGATTTCCTGGTTTCAATATCGAATAAGTTTTTTTCGTCGTAAACTGAATTTTGAAGGCTAAATAAGTCCTCTGAGTAAATGGCTGGGACTAAGAACTACAATTATACCTACTCAGAGCCAAATCCAAAGCAAAAACTAAAATAAAAGGGCTGAAAAAATACAGACATACAGACAGATAAACAGACACACACACAAACATCTTGCCTTTTATAAATATATATTATCGATTTTCTGCACTATTGTAAGAACTGCAACCTTGAAACTTCTGTATATCGTTTCTTATGTCTTTGTCTATGAGTGTATCAAATTTGATTAAAATCGGACCTGTCCTTCTATAACGCGATTTTTTCGATTATCGATTATCGGTATTTATCGGGGGTACCTCGACACAAAACCTTGCTAAGAACACTCGGAGACACTTATAGTACAACTGTCTAATTTTTTTAAGAAAATCGGTTCAGCCGTTTCGGAGTCTATAGGTAACGGACACACACACACACACACACACACAGATAAAGTTCCATTTATAAATAAGTTTAGATATTAGAAACCAGAGACGGGGTTTTATATATATTACTCAGTTGATCCTCCGTTCAAGGTGGGAAATTGAGCGTGGCTACTCCAGACGAGTCAAGTGTAAAGTTTGACGATAATTTGCGAGCAAAGCACTCGATCTTGTCTGCTGTGGTTGTGAGGACTTCAAATTGATTGAATAGAGGAGGGGTCGAGGGTGTTCTCTTGTTCAGCACACTCTTGCAGAACTGCCAGTAATCTTTGGAACCAAACTTGCGAGATGCTATGCACTGCTTCATTCAAATCAGCAAACAACAGCTTAGCATTATTTTGGACACACTTTTATTTATTACGAGCAGAGGCAAGGAGGCGCTTATTGGGATCACTCGTGTCGCACCGGTAAAGCCGGGAGAAGCGATTCCTGTGGGCGATGATAGCCGAACAAGCAGGAGAGAACCAAGGAGATGAATGAAGTTTAAGTGGAAATTTCCTCGCTGGTATGAAAGCATCAATGCCAACTTTTACACAAGAGGATATTTCAGAGAATTATCTTGAACAGGAAGACTAGAAACTTTGTTTCAAGGAACATCGAAAAGGAAATCAAGGAACGAGTCCCAGTCTGCCTCTTAGTAGCAGTAAAATAGTCTGCTGGTAGCTGTATAACATGACAAGAGTCAGGGATAGAAGTAAGAAAGAGATCTAAAAGAGAAGCGTGTCTATTTTGGGTACTGTGGAAACACGTTAAGAAATCCACCACTTGCGTGAGAGACTGAGTAATTGAGAAGTTAGGAGTTTAGATTCCAGCAAGATCAGTGACAAAGTTTTCCAGCCACTTGGTTTGATGGGCAAGACGTCACTGAACACAAATACCTTATCAAATGAGTGACGGGAAATGGCCTTGTCTATATTGTCTAAAATACTATCTAGCATGCAACAGTCGAGAGAGGAAGGGGAGCGGTACAGTAAAAAGAGATAGCTTATTGAGTTTAGCAGAGGGACCAAGACAGGAGGTTCAGGAGAGATCTCCCTAGCCAGAGAGAAATGTTCACTGACATAAACACCCAGGCCATACATGTGGACATTGGAATCCTTCCTAAAGATAGGAAAGTATCTAGGAATCGAGAAATCAGAAGAGGTAATTGTAGGGTTAAGATTAGTTTCGCAGAGAGTTAGAATGTCAGGGGACATTTTGTAGGGTAACGATCCCACACTGCCAAAGTTGATACGGATACAACGGCTGTTAGAAAAAGAAATGTTGGGGGGTTATGTATTTTTTGTTTGACTGGTTTTTATTTTTATATCTTAGAGTGTGTGTTGTCATAATTTATTTTGGTAAGGAAAGACCAAGAGTAACAATAGCAGTTGATTGTTAAATGCCGCATGTGTGGTAAGAGAACTGGCGCAGAGTGCGCCTCAGGGTTACCCTCCGGAGGTACTTGTCGGGACACCCATCCATACGGGACATGGCATTACAAGAACCCTGACATTATTCTGTCGATCTGAGTAGCCTCTCAAGACGCTTCGCAAGAGTTCGGGCTCCTAATTACCAGTCGAAAGCAGCAACCAGAAAACTACCAACCCTAAGTATGAATAGATGTTGCCATCATTGATACACATCACAAAAAACTCGTGACAATACCACTACTAAGAACAAAGAAGAAGTAGACCGGAAACCCCTTCCTAAACGGGAAACAAGGGACGAGCCTCAACTCCTGTTCAAAGGAACGGGGAAGTAGTACGTAACGGACGAGAGAAAAGCCTGTCTACACTTATTGAAAAAAATAAAATAAAAGTAAACAAATACTAAATTTTAATTTGGTACGAGTCAGAAAAATTTAAGTAATTATTACGGATCAATAAAGGTTGAAAAAAAAAACAGCTAAAGCGATATTTCTAAAATCTCGAATCAAAAAGTAATGAAAAAAGAAATAATCATCCAAAGACTAAAGTAATTTACTTCGATTTTAACAAAAAAATAACTTATTTATGATATTACGAATTTTAACATTCGAATAATATAAACATTATAACTCGACACGCTCAGACAAGTATGAAAATATGTCTCGGTTAAAAATTAAAGAAGTTACTTGCAGACATTAAATAAGAAAATTATAACCAAATGTTGTTAAAAAGAAAAAAAAACAAATAATAAAATCGTTTGAAGATTAAGTGTTAGGGAAAGGAAATCAACAATACTCTAGTCAAATAAACAAACAAACAAACATTCACTCACTTAAGTGCCATACGTGATACACGCTTGGGCGATTATGTCTATAAATGGACATGACTGAGAGGGCAGAAGATTATCCCGCAGTACTTTCTGAGGTAGAATTGCTGCCAGCCAAGGCTATAGAACCCAATATGTTCTGTTATTTAACACATAACTGGAGGGAAGAGACAGATTGATACCTTTCCCTTTGGGTATTTGCGTGTAAGTGAATGCAAGGAATTCAACTGGAATTCGAACTCGGCTCCTTGATTACTCGTTTCCACTGCACCACAACGCACAACAACCATTAGCACTCGGGAATGATTACCTGACAATTTCGAAAGTTAAATCTTTATTCATAAAAAGAGAAATGTTACGCTACATATAAAATAAATTAGAATTATTTATATCAGTGTGTAAATTCTTAAATGCAGGGTATTGAATGTCTATAATATAATAATTCTTAAACTTGTGGGATAACACTTATTTTAAAGAATAACAGTAAATATGTCAGTTGTTACAGCAACTTAGAAAAATAAACACGTATGTATATAAATAATTAATGATTATAAATGCATAATAATATAGTAAAATTATAATAAATTAAACAACGGAAAATATAACAATACGTGAATAATTTTAAAAAATCAAAACTACTGTTTGAAAATACATATGTATATTATTCAGTTATTTATTAATTGAACTGGCCTAAAACAGTTAGTGTTATCTACAACTGATATCGTAGTCTTTGTAAGAAGAAATATCGTAGATTTTCCAAGAAATATCGACAACTAATATCGTAGTCTTTGTAAGAAGAAACGTTGTAGATTTTCCAAGAAATATCGACAACTAATATCGTAGTCTTTGTAAGAAGAAATATCGTAGATTTTCCAAGAAATATCGACAACTAATATCGTAGTCTTTGTAAGAAGAAATATCGTAGATTTTCCAATATCGACAACTAATATCGTAGTCTTTGTAAGAAGAAATATCGTAGATTTTCCAAGAAATATCGACAACTAATATCGTAGTCTTTGTAAGAAGAAATATCGTAGATTTTCCAAGAAATATCTACAACTAATATCGTAGTCTTTGTAAGAAGAAATATCGTAGATTTTCCAAGAAATATCGACAACTAATATCGTAGTCTTTGTAAGAAGAAATATCGTAGATTTTCCAAGAAATATCGACAACTAATATCGTAGTCTTTCAGGAATAATCTAGATAAGAAAACTAGTTGATTAATCAATCAAGGCCATTAAAAGAGAATCGGATAACTTAAATAATAAAAAAAATATATTTACGTTAAAATAGTAGCAAAATAAAACAAAATTTCATATTTATTCTTTAAGAAAGCGTTAAATTTTGAAGAGCTTCGAAAAACACGTCATTCCTATCGTAAATATGCGTCAAATATAATACAGATTAGGATTTAATAATGTCAATAAACCCTCCCTCAATATATGCCAGAGATATGCAACAAAAAATCATATTCTATCCTAAATTATCCTTAAAACAAGGCTCCTGTACGATCACGAAAGTTAAGCAACGTCGAGTCTGGTTAGCATCTAGATACATGACCGCTTGGGTTTATCGTGAGTTATATGCTTGGTGTAATAACTCAGAATTTTTAACCGAAGAGCCACGTTCCAATTCCAGTTGTGTTCCTTATATTCTCTTAAACACAAATACCCACTGAGAAACGTATGCATTCACCTCTCCCTTCAGCTACGGGTTAATTAGTTAGATCTGTATCACTAAATCATTATTATCTCAAAAAGTTCTTAGAATTTAAAAATATTTTCTATTTTTAAATAACCTGCAAAAGCCTGATAAGCCATAGAAGATGAGTCAATCAATTTTTGCGCTTCTGTCTGTCTATTTCTTATTTCATTAATGTCTATCTCCCTGTCTATTTATCTCAGCCTACTCATAAATGTCTTTTTATGTGTATACATATACATATCACAGTTAGTTTCGCACCAACAGTGAATATGTGCAATTATGAGAATATCTGTCGCTTCCTATATCAGATCTTGAGCTTACCTGCGAAAATGGTACCATTCATTTTGATAAGAAACAGGGTGATTTTTATCCAGGATTGTCTTTCGTGTCATATCAATAAGCGTCGAAATAAAAATGGTTTCAGTGTCATAATACCGAGCTCTTGAAATGGCCCCCAAAATCACTGGACACGAACCCATTTTTTTATCAGTTTCACTCCATGCAAGGCAGTAAAGCCACTAAGACACAAATGTTTACTGACTGTGGAAGAATTAGGAAGATAAACATTAATAATGAGAGGGAAAAGAAAAGAGTTATCAGAAAGACAGTAAATAGCAATTGACATTGCATTTAAATTTGTATGGATTAAAGTTGGCTGGAAAGTATGGAGCTGAAAAGGAGTTCCAATCACGAGAAGTGCGATAAAGAAACTGTTAGCATAGAACTTACGGTTACGTCTAGCCAGCTCACCTGTAAATTTATGAGGTCTTGGTACCAATCTAGTCAGTTAAGTGCCATACGTGATACACGCTTTGGGCGATCATGTCTCGAAAAAGACATGACTGACTGGGCAGAAGGTTATCCCGCAGTAGGTTACCATTGCTTTCTGTATTAGATTGGTTGCCAGCCAAGGCTATAGAACCCAATCTGTCCTGTTATTTAACCCATAACTGGAAGGAAGAGACGGATTAATACCTTTTCCAAATTTATTTGTGCGTAAGTGAATGCAAAGAATTCAACTGAAATTCGAACTCTGCGACCCGATTTGACGCTCCGAGTCGATATCCACTGCACCACAATGCACATAGTACTGAGCTAAATTTTAAAAAAAGTTTAGGTATCATAGTGAAGAGCTCATCTGAACAATTGCCATGAAAATATTCATAGAAAAGACACAGAGAGGTAGCCTTACGTTTTTTTTTCTTTTTTTCATATTCTTTCACACTCAGTAATAGCCCCTTGCGCCATAGTGGCTTTATTACGTTGCTCAGAGTCAGATGATTAAAATAAATCTATCTTAATTACTTCAAGTCTATCAAGCCATGTATATTATTCTTTACGAAATTATTTTATCAATATGTAAACATAAATCAATAGTTATTGATTTGTCCATCTCAATATGTTCAAGTCTCTGTATGTCAATCTTCTCGTGGTATTTTTCTTTCCTTTATTTATTTTAATTTTTTTCAAAATCCTTCCTATACGTCTTTACTGTTATGCCTGTCCATTTTGTTCGGTTCACCGGTCTCATCACATGTACCACCGACAATTTTCTATCGTTTGCCACTCTTGAACACCATATGTTTTTCAGTCCATTTCACATACATAAAGTATATCTCATTACGCCAACTGATAGTCAACCCCGAAATTTCTTCTACAAACCGCCAACCATAGTTAGAACTACAACGTCAACAACCCGCCCTGAGCGGACCACGCTCACAATAGATTACCGACACATTCGCCAATATGGCGGACGCTTGTCTATTTATCGAACGCCAGGGGGCGCTCTTTCTTCTCCAGATCATCGCGCCATAAGCTAATTAGGCAGATCTGCACTCGAAATCCTCAGGAAACGAGGTCCTTCAGTTATTTTATTTCGTCTTCTTTTAATTTTTCTACTTGTTTGCCTTTTGTTTTGTTTTTCTTCATAGATTTGTTTTGTTTTTCTTTTTGTATTTTTGATTGTAATGTTTTATGGCCACGGTTACTGCTGTCTAGTTTATGACGTACTTTGAGGACAAGCATTATAAGAACAAAAAATGGATAACATTTTTCCTTGAAAATCAAACCCCACAGACAAAAATTAGTTTGTCAATCATTTCGTTTTTCTACTTGTCTTCCTAAACTCACTAAGTAAAATCTGTATACAATATTTTCGTTAATTCATTTGTCAATTGCTTACGGCCTATCACGTTGAAGATACCGGTTCTCGCTCGATTACCGAAGTTAAGCAACGTTGAGTCTGGTCAGTACTTAGATGGGTTACCGCTTGGGAATACCAGGTGCTGTAAGCGTATAGTGACGGATGTGCGTTGTAGTGCAGTGGATGTCGGCTCGGAAAGAGAAATCGGTGAGCCGAGTTCGAATTCTAGTTGAATACTCTGCATTCACATTCACTTAAGCACTGGTACCCTTGGGAAAGGTATTACTCCGTCCCTTCCCTCCAGTTATGGGTTAAATAACAGGGTAGGACTTGGGAACTCTGCCCTTAAAAAACAAAAAAAACAATGAATATTGATGCTCGAAAAGAAAAAATATTACTAAACACAAAACTTATATAAAAACAACAATAAATTGTTGAAAGAAAAGGGTATTACCAGGAATAAATAAATACAAGTTAGTTGGCAATAAATGACCCACCGCGGTTGATTTGCCATAAAAACCAATCATTTATCAATAGATTTTTGTTTTTTTAATGACTCATAAGTAATCTCCGTTTTCGGAAAACAATGATAATAAGGAATGAATCATCCTAACGAACCACAACTTCTTCTTCTTCTTCTTCTTGTGCCGTGTCCCTTCACGGCGTAGGCGATTATGGACATCCACTTGGCTCTGTTTCTTGTCGTTCTCAATAATTTTTCTCTTAGTAGAGATACTAAGAGAAAAATTCTAAGCCCCGCTCCGTCAACCATTTGCTCAAACCTTACAAGTACGTCTAGCGCTGCTTTCCCCTGTCTCTTCTTCCCTTTCTCCGACTTGTGAGTATTAAGTTCTCCAGTGCCTCCTTCCTCATTACGTATCCCAAGAACCTCATTTGTCTCTTCCTGATATTTAGTATCAGTTTTCTTCTTGTTTGCATCCTTCCCAACACCACATCATTGCACCCGGGCTCAGCCCATGGTATCATCAGCATCCTTCTGTAAAACCACATTTCTGCCGCCTCAAGCCTCTCCTTCATCTTTGATGAGATCGTCCACCATTCACGTCAATACAGCCACACCTTAAATACATTAAAACTCCCCAACCAAAAGCTGAACTCGATGAAAAAATGCAATATTGTGGGTAAATAAATTCATCAAAATTTTTACGATAAAAATACATTGCAATCTTCTACCCCAAAATGTACTTAAATCATTTGCAAACATCTATGCTGATAATATATATATATATATATATATATATATATATATATATATATATTGGTGCACCTAGAACTTATTACAACTGAGAAGTAATTTCGATCCTCACTGTGTACCCATACTTGGATAAGTCAGTCAGTTAAGTGCCATACGTGATACACGCTTGGCCGATCATGTCTCGAAAGAGACATGACTGACCGGGCAGAAGATTATCCCGCGTTAGGTTGCCATTGCTTTCTGCGGTAGACAGGTTGCTGACCAAGGTTATAGAACCCAATCTGTCCTGTTATTTAACCCATAACTGGAAGGAAGAGACGGATTAATACCTTTCCCAAGGGTATTTGCGCGTAAGTGAATACAATGGATTCAACTGGAATTCGAACTCGGCTCCCCGGTTTCTTGGGGTAGCCTTTAAACGAATATTTTTCCTTTAGTTTTTCTACTGTTTGGGTGTGCTTCGTTTGTTTAGCCTCTTAACGCCATTTTAGAAGGATTATGATTAAAATGTCGGGAAAAGTAAAAAAAAAAAAAAATTAAGTTTCCACATTTAATGCGATTTAGCTGTGATCTTTTTTTTGCAGCAATCCATGTTGAATGGAGGTGGACATTATTTTGCATCAATTCATCACCATGTTTTGACCATTTTTCTCTTCGAGAAGTAGAAATGCAGGCATAGCGTTGTCTTTGGCTTATTCTTGCGGTTTTATCTACGGACAAGTAGTCCAGTTAATGAGGAAACCCCATGAATACTAGAATCGACAGTTAGGAAGTGAACATAATTTTTACATCAACTCGTACCCAATTTTTGTTATTTTTCTCTTCTAGAAATAGGAATAAAGACATAACATTGTCTTTGGCTTATGCTTCCGGCTTTATCTCCAGACAAATACTCGAAAAAATGACGTAACCACATGAATCCTAAAATGACTAGTTAGCAAGTGCACATTATGTTTGCATCAACTCATCACCATTTTCGCCTTTTTTCTCTTCGACGAGTAGAAATGCAGACATATCACTGTATTTGGATTGTTCTTCCAGCTTTATCTGCAGACAAATATTTCAGGAAATGACGAAACCTCATGAATCCTAGAATTGCCATTTAAGAGCTGACACTATTTTTGCATCAATTCGTCACCATCTTTCGCCTTTTTTCTCTTCGAGAAATAGAAATGCAAGCATAAAATTATATTTGGCTTATTCATCCGGTTTCATCGGCAGACAAATACTCCAGTAAATAACTTAATGTCACAAATCCTAGTATTACCAGTAAGGAGGTGGATATTATTTTTGCATCAATTCGTCATCATTCCCACCCCCCACTTTCTCTTCTAGAAGTAGAAATGCAGGCATAGCACTGTCTTTAGATTATTCTTCCGGCTTATCTGCAGCGAAATACTCCCGGAAGTGACGTAACCTCATGAATTCTAGAATTAACAGTTAAGGTGTGGACATTATTTTTGCCTCAAGTCGTCATCATTTTTCGCTCCATTTTCTCTTCGAAAAGTAGGAATGCCAGCAAACAACTGTCTTTGACTTATTCTTCCGGCTTTATCTGCAGCCCAAATACTTCTGGAAATAATGTAATCTCATGAATCTTAGAATCGCCAGTTAGTCATTTAGACTCGAATTATGAATTAATGATATCCATATCTTTGGGAAAGCTTTAACGCATCAATTGAGGATATCCGATGGTTTCCGATGAAATATCAATTGATGATACCCGACATTTAATGGTTAAACACAGCTGAAATAATGAATGTCTCTGGCGAGATTTGAACACACATCTCTTATCCTTAAAAAATTCAAATCTCGCTGGAAGCTTGTTATTCTTTTACCATCCGTTCCGCTTACTTAAACGATCGTATTTTCTTTTATTTAAAAGATATTTTCTTTTTTGGATTTTGCATAGAATTTACTTGAGAATAAGCATAAAAAATAAACTTTAAAGGAAACTTTTGTTTGGTCTTTCTACTCCTTTGTCGTGACTCGTTCGTTTAACCTTTTACCGCCATTTCAGAAAGATTACGAATGAAAACCCGCGAAAAATAAAAAAAGTTCCCACATTTAATGTTTTAGCTGTGATCCTTCTTGCAGCAATCCATGTTCAATAAACCCTAGAATTGCAAGTTAGTCATTTAGACTCGAATTATTAACTAACGATATTTGGGAAAACTTTAACGCATCAATTGAGGATATCCGATGATTTCCGATGAAACATCAATTGATGATACCCGACATTTAATGGTTAAACACAGCTGAAATAAAGAATGTCTCTGGTGAGATATGAACACACATCCCTTATCCTTAAAAAATTCAAATCTCGCTGGAAACGTATTCGTTTTTCTCGAACTGCGCTATTTATTTAACGATCGTAGAATGACGATCTCGTTTTTTTGTTTTTTCTGTTTTTGTTTTTGTTTTTTGTTGTTTTTGATTTTGTAAAATAGCACGTTCATTCCTGACGTTAGGCAACCACAGGTTTACTTTCTTTATTGACTTTGATTATTATATGCCTCCAGTGAGATGTTTTAGTTACATAATTAAACATGTGCGTTTGTGGTGCAGTGGATATCGGCTCGGAACGAGAAATCAGAGAGCCGAGGTTGAATTCCGTTTGAATTCGTTGCATTCACTTACGATTCGCTTACGCGCAAATACCCTTGGTAAAGGTATTAATCCAGTTTTCCCTCCAGTTATGGGTTAAATAATAGAACAGATTGGGTTCTATAGCCTTGGCTGGCTACCGCAGAAAGCAATGACAACCTACTGCGGGATAATCTTCTGTCCAGTCAGTCATGTCTCTTTTGAGACATGATCGCCAAAGCGTATATCACATACGGTAGTTAACTGACTGAATTAAACATCTGCAAAATGTGGTACGAATATTCACGCCAAAAAATCGAAAAAAATAATTATTTAAATGTTAGTTTTTATCCTTATTTTCGTTTTAATTAAAGAGACCATGTTCATAAAATTATATCTTAAAAAATTTCAGATTAGGAAAATAAGAAGAAAAGGGAAATAAAACAAACGCTTTGTTCCTATATATATATATATATATATATATATATATATATATATATATATATATACGCTCTCACACCCTGATTGAGCACTCTGGAAAAATAGTAGGCTTTGACAAACAGTAGCATCGCATCGCTCATTCAGTGAAATGAATTAGAGCACGCTAGCTGTTGGGCGCGTATAATGATATGCGCTAAAAAGTCTGCCTACTTCCACCGAACGCCCATAGCCCAGAGGTAGAGTCGCCGACTGACGCCATTTCGGTCGGGTTTCAATCCTGGGTAAAAAAGCAATCGGAGTCTAACCGTACTGATGAGCTGTGATACGGCGAAACAGATCTGTCTGCGGATGACAACACTAAAGTAATATACTCGTTCAACAGTTCATGTCTAGCAATATCTAGTTCAGGGATATCTCGTTCAGTGATATCTCGTCGAACGATATCTCGTCTAGTGATATATCGTCTGAGAATATCTTCTCCAGTGATATCTCGTCCAGCGATATTTGCCCATCGTTCAGTGATATTTCGTGTAGAGATATATCCTGTCTAAAGATATCGCGTCTTGCGAATCCCGTCCAGTGATATTTCGTCTAGGATATATCATGCATCGATATCTAGTCCAGCTGTATCTTATCTAGGTATATCACGTCCAATGATATCTCGTGCAGCGTTATCTTGTCTAGGGATATCTTGTGTAGAGATATTTCGCCCAGTGATATCTCGTCTATAATTGTACTCTGAACTAGTATAGCCTAGTGGATTAAAGTGTTGATTTGTTAATCAAATGGGGAAGGTACTGCCACAGTGTTACAGTCTCCAGGACCTGACAAACTCACTGTGAGTTCAATTCCTTGGTCGGGGAGTGTACCTGGACTCGGTAGAAACATGGCGAGTAATAACTGAATGAGTCAGAACAACCTACCAGAGTAGATTAATTAAACTATTGAGTTCAATATTCCCTGTAGGTTACCTGAATTATATACTCTTGATAAAAGCCTAGCGGAGCATCGCTCGAAACGTTGTGATAACAAATATTAGGACAATAGTCTGAATATAAATAGTGTGAATAATAATAATTTCTAATTACAGAAATTCAAACACAGACTATGAATCTCCTTGAAGCATTTCACTCACAACAGTTGTATGCATTCTTTGCCCCCAGGTTATCACTATCTTTCCCTCTTTTATTCTTCGAGAAGTTTGTATGCAGACATAACACCGTCTTTTGCTTGTTCTTCCAGTAATATTTGTAGAAAAATACCCCAGAAAATGACGTAACCTCATGAATTCTAGTAAATGAGAACGTCATGAATCCTAGGGTTGCCAATTCGTCACTTAAACTTGCAATATGAATGATTTTATTTACCTGATCTCTTCACTCAGGCAGCATGTGACGCAAAGTCTTTTTTATATTTTTAATCTATAGACGTACATATGAGGCAAGAACAAAACTGTTTAGTCCCGGCGACCACTGTTACGCTGTCGTTGATATTATACCGACTCCACCTCTCTTAGTGAAATGGGGAAGGTACTGCCACAGTGTTACAGTCTCCAGGGCCTGGCACCTTCTCATATCTCAAGTAAAAAGACACATACTAGGCTTTCAACCCGGCCCAAAAGACCAAGGGTATTTTTCAGCGAGCCCGCGTCGCTACCGAATAGGATACAGTTTTATAAATGAGTTTACCGGCAATACCGTGCAAAAATTGTCCAAGCCCCCTCTGCACTTCTACTTTTAGGGTCGTTTCAGGAAATAAACCCAACTTTCTCTTGAAAGAATGAGTTTAAGCCCAAAACTAATGCTTCAGCTTAAAATTATTTGGACCTCCTCGAGTCAAAAGACCGAGAAGAGATCAGTTTATTGGGTAAAGATTTATCATCAATTGGTACGTGCCGTTTAAGTGTTAACCTTAGAAATGTGTCACGGGTGTAGAAAGGGAATATTTGCTCCACTCCCCTTTTGTAAAATCTACGTTAATGAATCTGGAGGTAATATTTATTCACAGAATAAATGAGAATCAGCCAGGAAATATTGCATTAGTGGGCTGAAAAGTTCATAGGCTGACTATGAAGAAATGATGCTAGAGCTGTGAATTATTGCATGCATTAATTTAAACTCTTTTTATTAATAACTGCATTGTTATTTCCTTGTAAACTGATATCTGATTGTTCAAAGAAAATTTCAAATGTGACTATGAGGGTGGGCTGAAAAGTTCACAGGCTGACTATCGAGGAGTGATACAGAGCTGTGAGATCTTGCATGCATTAATTTAAACTCTTTTTATTAATAACTGCATTGTTCTTTCCTTGTAAACTGATATCTGATTGTTCAAAGAAAATTTCAAATGTGACTATGAGGGTGGGCTGAAAAGTTCACAGGCTGACTATCGAGGAGTGATACTAGAGCTGTGAGATCTTGCATGTATTAGTTTAAACTCTTTTTATTAATAACTGCATTGTTTCTTTCCAGGTTAACTAACATCTAACCGTTAAAAGAAGACTTCAAAAGTAACTAGTAGCGACTTCTCATGAAAATGGACATAATATCTTAGTGTTATGAATTACCTGCAGAAAAGGGTTTAACCTCCCAAGGAGATTCATGCTGACATGGTTGCTACATTAGGGGATGGCACTCCAGCTTTATCAGGAGTACCAATGTGAGCAGCTGAATCTAGGAGAGGAAGGGAGAGTCTTGAAGGTTAACAGGCGATTGATTATAATTCAAATCATCAGTGCTTTTAGCAAATCCCTTGAGAGAGTTCAGGATATTCGGCACAATGACTTGGCATGACGAAGATTTCTGTTCTGTAGGCTACACGTCTTCTGACACCAAACAAGGCCAAGGTCGTTTCATTTACAGAAAAGATGATGGCATTACTTTTGTTTGTTTTTTTTTTTAACGCAAATGCATGGTGCGTATTTACTATTTTCGAAAGGGTCCCACCATCATTGCAGATTATTATGCAAAGTTGCTGAGAAACTTGCGGAAACCTGTCAAAGCCAAACACCCAGAAAAGCTGACGAAAGGGGTCTTGTTTCATTAGGACAATTATTTGGTGTCTATGGTTTCTGTGCGTGGCTGTAGCTTTGAACTGGTTGATCACCCACCCTATTCTCCTGATTTGGCCCTACCTAACTATCATCTGTTCCACAACATAAAAAAGCACTTGGATTTACTTCGCAGTGTTGATAAGGTCATGCTTACTTGTTCGACCAAGATAGGAACATACAGAGGTGTATATACAAGGAAACTTATAATTAACATCAAAAAATGACAGCTGAAGTTTCTGAGACATGTAATCTATGATGGTTGCTAGATTACGTCACAGAAATCAAATCATACGTATCAAACGCGACTAAAAAATAAAACTTTATATTTAATTTTTATTCCGACGTTTTAAAAATTCGTTAGGTCAACAAACAAATATGAAAATCTTTCCCCATAATTTCGAAACAAAAGAAATATTTAAAAACAAAACAAAAACAAAATAGTTAAAAAAAAAATAAAGGGTAAATTTTCGTTTTAGGACCCGAAGGCTAATATCCAAAATAGTCTTATTTCTGTGCAAATGTATATGCTGAACTCAAACCAGCAATTAGATATTGAAGAAACTGACCTTTTTTTATGTTAGCGACCAGAAAAAAATAAGAGTTGTTCTCGCTCTTTTTGTCAGCCGTATCGGCTTAGTGAGAGTCATTCGCTGCAGAACGATTTTAGGCATAGGAAAGAAATTTGGGCCTATTTACTTCCTTTACAGAAAAGACCTTGCAAAAATTAGTACGCGATTTTTTTTTTCCGGTACTTAATTTCAGAAGAAAGTTATTGACATTGAAACAAGTGAAAAAAAAAAAAGAAGAGTTATTTGCGTGTATAAAAATTTTTTTGCCTGTGTTTGCGTATATACGGGATATTAGCCTTCGGGTCCTAAAACGAAAATTTACCGTATCTACATTTTTAAATATTCTTCGAAAATTTCTTAAATTCATTTAGTCAACAAAAAATGTAAATATTTTCCACCGCAATTTTGAAAAAAAACAAACGCAACGTTGTTTACAACGTCACACAAAACATCAACTTACGTTTACACAAAACAAAAGAAAATAGTTTTTTTAATGGAATTTTTTAACAATTTTTAAACAACAATTATTTATATAATTATTTTTTTATATAACTGAATTTTAAAGTGAGACGACAATTACAAGCGCTTGGAAATCGCAACACGCTGCTTTAATCATCTAATTAAAAAATGTTCTGAGTTGCACAGGCAACGCCAGGCTATGATGCTAGTATATATATATATAAGGCAATCTGTGAGTCTGTGTGTGACTGTTGCATATGCACGCCTACATTTTTTAAGCTACGCCATTCAAACTTTCTAGGGACACATATCTACAGGGAAGCCAGGTCGGCACATACTTTTGAGTTTAAGTTCAGCAATTTTCCCTTTCGCACTTTTATCCAATGGAGCCGATTGTTTACATTTGCTCCGTAAAACATCTAAGATCTAAGATGGTGTCTAAATTACGTCACAGAAATCAAATCACACGTGTCAAACGCGGCTAAAATATTTTTTATTAAAAAAATAAATGAGCCTTTATATTTAATTTTTATTGCGACGTTTTAAAAATTCATTTGGTCAACAAAAAAATGTGAATATTTTTCCCCGTAATTTTGAAACAAAAGAAATATTTTTTAAAAAAGTGTTTTTTCAAACTAAAACTAAATATGTAAAAAAAAGGTGCCAATGGTTAATTTAATTATTTAAGTCTTTTTTTTTCAGATTTAATATTCCATAATTCAGAAAATATAATTAAAAAAATAAAGCTTTTCCTCGCTAAATATTTCATGCAGGGAATCAACTGTCTTTCATTCGTGTGGCATTAATGTAACTTGTTCCTCTAAAATTAAATGTCTACATTTTTAAATATTCTTTGAAAATTTCTGAACTGAAGGCGTAATAGTTTTTATATTTCTAATTTCAGTAAAACAAAATAAATAATTTTTATTTTTATGTTAAATTCATTTAGTCAACAAAAATGTAAATATTTTTCCCCGTAATTTTTAAACAAAAACAAACGCAATGTTGTTTACCATGTCACACAAAACATCAAATCATGTTTACGCAAAACAAAAGAAAATAGATTTTTTATCCTACTACTAAAATGTTCTGAGTTGCACTGGAAACGCCGAGCTATGATGCTAGTATATATATATATATATATATATATATATATATATATATATATATATCCTGTCTGAAGTTATGAAAATAAAAAACTCAAGAACTCAAAAATTCTGAACCAATATTTGTCAAATCTAAACTCCATTTCAACCCTTGGTAAAAAAAAGAAAATGATTGCCATTTATCATGGTTAGTTTTTTAGATATTTGGAATTTAGATAAATGTACTGACTGAAGTTAGTACGAAGATATTTACCCTAACCCTAACCTTTGAAATGTAATAAAAACTATTTTTTCTGTTTGTTCATGATATATGTTGAAACATGGGGAGAATATTCAGCTTTCTCTACTTGACAATATCTGGTCACAGATCTACCAATCATTTTTGTTTTTGGTGTTATTTTTATTGTAAACACTAAAATAAGTAAGTGAACAAATGTTGTCCGTGTTGTAGTACCGTTTTGCACGTCCGTCTTTGTTGTTTTTCTGTTGCAAGTAGCTTTGTCTTGTTATTTGGTATTTTTTATCTTACGTGTGCTGACGTGATAACCTTTTTATGAAGAAAGCGTATTACCAGTGGTCAAAACAATCCTACCCGTTAGTCCATCAGCATGGACAGTTGATAGGCCAAAGAAGAACCAGGAATATTACAAAACTCAGAAAGAAGTTTTAAGGGCTACATTTCTAAACATGAACTATTTACAGCGCTCACTGTCCTCGAAGCAGCAGAGCAAGAAGAATCTCCCTGCAGATCCCAGATGTCAAAACCCGTAAATTGATGGTCAGCAGCAGGGAGATAATGAAGGAGGCATTGAAAGGCCTCAGTATAGCCCCCAAATTGCTGGCAGAGCGTTCCAACGCTATGTAGCACATCCTGCTAGCAACCACGGATGAATCCAGAGCCTTGGTAGGTAGTAAAACCAATATATGGGAAGCTGGAACACAAAAATAATTTTATACAAAGTGCACCCCCAAATCGTCCTCCGAAATGTCCATTGGCTTCTTCTTTTTTAATAATTTTTAATAACTCATTTTACCGTCAAATAACGAATGCAACTGCAGGGACGAAAATAAATGTCCACTTTAAGGACTCTGCAACACAAAAGAAATCATTTACAAGGCAAAGGTACATGACCCAAATGGCCAAAATAAAATATATTTGGTTCAACCAAAGACATCTTTAAGACCAGCTGGTTTAATCACAGATTTACATTCAAAATAGAAAAATTAAAACAACTGTAAAAATTGGCTAGCCACGTGTGGAAATTAAAATCAAAATAGTGAAAAGGCCCAGACATAAAGTGGTGTATAGTAAAAACAGCCAAGCCTTACAACGGTGGCAAAATATGTAGACTGTGCCAGGAAGAAAAGTTAGAGATGATGCTATTCCCAAACAAAAACGAACTGTTGAATGAAAGAACAGAAATTATGACAAAGTGTAACCATACTAAAAAATACCTCTTCGGTTCATACAACCATGGATGAAAACGCCATAATTCGTTTTAATTTTAAAGATTGCGCTTTCAAAAATTCCCTGCCACGTGAGTGTTTAAAAAAAACACTGTTACATGAGCGTTCTTAAAAATAAATGGTAAACGGTAAGATCAGTTATTAAAAATCGCCTGAAAACAGCGCTCATGGTACAAACCTAGGTCGCGTAATAACTCGTTTACAAATGGAAAATATATATATATATATATATATATATATATATATATATATATATATATATATATATATATATATATATGTGTGTGTGTGTGTGTGTGTGTGTGTGTGTGTGTGTGTGTGTGTGTGTGTATTTCTTTTACAGTTTTTTTCTTTCTCTTTTTTTCTAAACTAACCAAAGTCCTAATAAATTACTGGATCTAATATGGTGTTCTTACTTTGCTCTGTCACTTAATATTCTTTTTTCATTTTTTGGCCGTCACATGTTATTTTCTTTTCCTCTTTCGCCAACAATAGGGACAAAGTATTTTGTTGGCACAAGTTGGCCCCTTAACATAACAGACTAACGTAATTGCTGGCTAGATGCTACACAAATACAAACCTGATTGATAAATGGCCAATATATATGTTTATATATAGACAGATATAGATATATGAATAAAAACACAAGTAAAACTTTTCTTTGCCAATGCGTTTCGCCCCCAGGGAAAGTTCATGAAGTTAAATGTAAGATTTTTATATAGTAACATATATTTATAAACAGAAATAAAATATATAGTTGAGTTTTCAAAATTTTTGAATTTAAGAAGGCGTGGTTGAATGAATTTGTTCCTTTTGTCTTTATCTATACAAGCTTCTTAGAATTATATTTTACTAGCAGTATAGCCCGGCGTTGCTCGGGCGTAATGAAAGCTTTAAAACTAACACATGGTCCTGGAGCTCAGACTCAGTCTAAAGAATATTTGTGTGAAGTTTGGTGAGAATCGTATAAAAATTGTGGATTTGTATAAAGGACATACAGACAGATAAACAGACACACACACTAAAATCTTGTCTTTATATATATATATATATATATATATTATCAATTTTCTGCACTATTGCAAGAACTGCAATTTTGAAACTTCTGAATATCCTTTCTTATGTCTTTGTCTATGAGTGTCTCAAATTTTATTAAAATCGGACCACTCCTTCTATAACACGATTTTTTCGATTATCGATTTTCGATATTTATCGGGGGTACCTCGACACAAAACTTAGCTAAGAACACTCGCAGACGCTTATAGTACAACTGTGTAAATTTTCAAGAAAATTGGTTCAGCCGTTTCGGAGTCTATAGGTAACGGACACACACAAACACAGACACACACACACACAAAGTTCCATTTATAAATAAGTTTAGATTTATTTATGAATTTTTCACACACACACACACACACACACACACACACACACGTGTGTGTGTGTGTGTGTGTGTGTGTGTGTGTGTGTGTGTGTGTGTGTAAATATATGTATAAATGAATATGTAATGGTGTAAATGTAAATATATATATATAAATGAATATGTAATGGTGTGTTCCCATTCTAACAAACCCTACTCCTCCAAAACTTTTGGTCCGATTTCAACTGAATTTGGGTCATTTGTTGATCATGATATGAACCTTTGATGTACGCAAAACATTTTCGAATCGATTTACAGGGCACGGCAGAAATCACTGAAACGTTTATATTTTACGAATTCTTCTACTCTTAGACGTCTTATGCGAATTCAACCGAGATCAGGTAACTTCTAGATCAAGGTCCGAACCTTTGATGTACACAAATTTTTTTCGAATCAAAGTACAGCGTTCGTTAAAAAATCAACGACAAACATAATTTGGAATGGTCGTTTGCTCACTTTTTTTTCATTTCTCCAAGACGCTTCTCTCAAACTCACCCAGAATCGAGCCACTGGTTGATTAATATTTGATACTTTGATATGCGAACAAAAACTTCAATTAACACATGGAGTGCGTCAAAAATTAATGAAAAATGTTGCTTTTTGCGATCGTTTATTTCTCCGAAACGCTTAGTAGTTTTGCAACAAAAATCAGGTCTTTTTTGTAACTTCTACCTTATCAGATGCCATAACAATTTCACATTTTCTACAAGGTGCCAACCCCTCCGACGTTGCAGGGACAATGCATTCACTTCTTGTGCGTCACAACGTCATTGCATCACATTACAGGCGCCCGTAACACCCGCTCTTGTTCTTACAATTGTATATGCATCATTCCTGTTTATTGGCAAAATTAATCAAGCATGTATTCCCGTTTTACAAATATAACAAAATCCAATACTTACTTCGCATTTCAACTTACCTGTCACAGCAAGCTCATACTGGAGCAGTCTGAATAAGCACTTGACCTTACCATTTCAACATAACCGCTAAAAAAACCCGAGCAACGCCGGGTTATACAGCTAGTATATATATAATTATGTTTTTGGTGGCAACTTCTTAATACATGTTTTGTTGAACAAAACTGGCAACAGACGTTTGTGTAGTTTTTTATTAGATTTTTATGATACATGTAAAAGTGTCTTCATCAATGTCAAAATTATCAAAATCTTTGTTGGTTCCGAATACATTCAGATAAACTATTAGATATTTTCAATTATTATTTTTGTTTTGCTACTATAAAAAAAATTGTCTCGGTGATGTTGTATAGTCTCTCATACACATATTTTATTTTAAAAGAGAAGATCGTCAGTCGATTGGTTGTTGTATACATTCTTTCGCTACAATTTTGAACGGAAATGTATTTCTTTTTGTCATTCACACACATACCAAATTTATCGATATATAAACACATTTTCATGCAGTAAACTGCCCATGATTTTTCTCATACACATCATTCCAAAATTCTTCTACGGTTTAAATATACTTGACATATTCGTTGTTTTCGTATACATACATTTAAACAGTCTTACATATAAAATATACATATATTGCTTTTAACATACGTTTCTTTTAGCGGTAGACTGGCTGCCAACCAAAGCTAGAGAACGCAATCTGTTTTGCCATTTGACCCGTCGCTGGAGAAAGAAGCGACGTGTTATTATTTTTCCCAAGGGTATTTACAGAACGAGAAATCGGGGAGCCGAGTTCGAATTCCAGTTGAATCCCTTGCATTCACTTACGCACAAATATCCTTAGGAAAGGTATTAATCTGTCTCTTCCCTCAAGTTATGGGTTAAATAACAGAACAGATTGGGTTCTATAGCCTTGGCTGGCAACCAGTCTACCGCAGCAACCTACTGCGGGATAATCTTCTGCCCAGTTAGTCGTGTTTCTTTTCAAGATTTGATCACCCAAAGGTATATCACGTATGGTATTTAAGTGAACTGAATGCAATGAATTCAACTGGAATTCGAACTCTGTCCACCGATTTTTCGTTCCGAGCCGATATTCATGCACCACAAATAAAACTGAAGTCAACAACGTTTTTCAAACATGCTGTCTTCAAAACTACTGCCCTAATCTTCGAATGGATCTATACTGGATCGGCGTGTTTTTATCACAAAAAATTACCACGAAAACAAAACATATAATAACAATTTTCAATAAGCATAACTGATAATTCATGACCGCCCACTTCCTACAAAGACATTATAAATAGAAAAAGAAGAAAAAATTGGAAAGAAGACAAAAAAAAATAAACAGAAGAAAAAGAGAAGTAGAATAAGATGAAGAAAATGAAGAAAACGAAAAAGGAAAAAAATGAAGAAGAAAAAGAGATTTTGAGTTTGAGTTTTGTTTTACGGCATATCAACCTCTGTGGGTTTTTTAATGCCAAAAAGGTAAGGGTTTTTAAGAAAGAAAGAAAGAAAGAAAGAAAGAAAGAAAGAAAGAACCAAATAGGAAAAGAAAAAGAGTATAAGAAAGAAAAAAAGGACTTAATATTTGAAGTTTTGAGTTTGAGTTTTGTTTAACGGCATATCAACCTCTGTGGGTTTTTTAATGCCAAAAATGTAAGGGTTTTTAAGAAAGAAAGAAAGAAAGAAAGAAAGAAAGAAAGAAAGAAAGAAGGAACCAAATAGGAAAAGAAAAAGAGTATAAGAAAGAAAAAAAGGACTTAATATTTGAAGTTTTGAGTTTGAGTTTTGTTTAACGGCATATCAACCTCTGTGGGTTTTTTAATGCCAAAAAGGTAAGTGTTTTTAAGAAAGAAAGAAAGACAGAAAGAAAGAACCAAATAGGAAAAGAAAAAGAGTATAAGAAAGAAAAAAAGGACTTAATATTTGAAGTTTTGAGTTTGAGTTTGTTTAACAGCATATCAACCTCTGTGGGTTATTTAATGCCAAAAATTTAGTGTTTTAAGGTAATTTTTTTTAAATATTCGGTTATGGTGAGAAGGTTGATTTAGTCAGATTGTGACGAAAAAAAATTTATTTTTTTTTTTATTTAAGAAAACTGAAGATGTCTTCTAGTTTTGTATTCAAAAATATATTACTGGTAATATTTTTATCCTTCAAAAATGTAGTGTTGTCATTATTTTTCCTTCAAAAAATGTATATTTTTCTATAAAGTTTATTTTTATACTTCCATAGTGTTTTGACCCCAGTTTGGGGATAAACTATTTGCCCATAGTAGCGACCCTAACAGGTGCTACCACTCCGGGTCAGGGTGGACCTGAGAACAACAGCAATTAAGAGATGATTCCATGCTCTTCACAACCTCCCAATCAAAGCCTTGCTGTCGGGTGCGGTTTACCGTAGAAAAAGAGAAGTAAAAGAAAACTAAAATGTGCAGAAGAAGAAAATGAAAACGACAAAAAATAGTAAAAAGAAAAATAAAGAGAAGAAGTAATGGAAGAAGACAGCGGAAGAGAAGAAAAGAAGGAAAAGAAACACAAAAGAAGAAAACGAAGAAGAAATTGAAGAAGGAAAGGAAAGAAAAAAGAAGAAAAGAAAGAAGAGAAACACAAAAGAAGAAAACGAAGAAGAAATTGAAGAAGGAAAGGAAAGAAAAAGAAGAAAAGGAAGAAGAAGAAAAATTAATATGGAAAGAAAAGATAAAGAAGGCAAAAAGAAGGAAAAAAGTAATAACGAAAAGAAAAGAGTAAAAAAGAAGAAACGAAATAAAAAGAAAAGAAATGGGAAAATAAAAAGCGACGAAAAAATGAAGAAAGTAAATAAAAAAAAAGAAAAAAGAAAAGAATTTAAAACATTTAATCCAAATTTAAATGAATGAGATTCTCCAAGGTTGAAAGCTATGTTAAATAAAAGCTTTGCTTCAGGCAGTTCTATTCATATGAACTTGTAATTGCCTGGTGACAATATGTTTTTAACCTCCAACGGGTCTATTTTATATTATGATTAATATTTTTTTGTTATTCATATAATTAGAATTGACATGGCCATTATCATTGTGACCATTCAACACCTGTGTTTTCAATCAATGGATTTGAATGACTTCAAGTCTCATGCAAGTCTAAACGCTTTTCAAAATATTCTCACTTTTATCAATAAAAAAAAATGATTGCATATTTTTCTTTTGTTCTATTTTTACCTTTCATTGTTTCATCCCCATTCACCTCGCTAAGGATTATTGTTCCATGTTCCGGCGGAAATACTCTATTATTTTATCGATCAAACCTATACCTAGTCTATTTAGATAGATTGAAATGTGTACTTAGAAAGCCCAATCCTGTTGTGCTAAAAATCTTGGTTCACAAGTACATTATGTTGCATACACACCTACAATAGATAGATATAACAAGGCTGAGATAGATAGATAGATAGATAGATAGATAGATAGATAGATAGATAGATAGATAGAAACTGATTGAGATTATAATTGTATACATTTATGTAAAACATGTTTGGCAAACTGATGTTGAAAATCTAGGCTCTGAAATGACTCAAGAAAAAATAAAAAGAATAATCTGATATTTGGCTATATTGATC
>JBBBDQ010002527.1:297500-430000 GCA_037127315.1 Ascarosepion bandense
AAAGAAAACTGAACAAGAAAGAAACAGTCACATAGGAAAAGAAAAGGAGGAAAAGAAAGAAAGAAAGAAAGAAATAAAGAAAGAAAGAAAGAAAAAAGAAAGAGTTAAATAGGAAAAGAAAACAGGATAAAAAAGAAAGAAAGAAAGAGGAAAAGAAAAAGTGCATAAGAAATAAAGAAAGAAAGAAAGAATCAAATAGGAAAAGAAAAAGCTGATGAGAAAGAAAAAAAGAAAGAAAGAAAGGAAACAAGTCAGAACGAAAAAGTCAAAAAGGAAAAGAAAAATAAGAAAGAAAGAAAGAAAAAAGAAAGAGTCAAATAGGAAAAGAAAAGGAGGAATAGAAAGAAAGAAAGAAATAAAGAAAGAAAGAAAGAAAAAAGAAAGAGTTAAATAGGAAAAGAAAAGAGGATAAAAAAGAAAGAAAGAAAGAAAGAAAGAGGAAAAGAAAAAGTGCATAAGAAATAAAGAAAGAAAGAAAGAAAGAAAGAATCAAATAGGAAAAGAAAAAGCTGATGAGAAAGAAAAAAAGAATGAAAGAAAGAAAGAAAGAAAGAAAAGAAACAAGAAAGAAAGAAAAAGTCAAAAAGGAAAAGAAAAATTAAAGAAAGAAAGAAAGAAAGAAAGAAAGAGTCAAATAGGAAAAGAAAAGGAGGAAAAGAAAGAAAGAAAGAAAGAAATAAAGAAAGAAAGAAAGAAAAAAGAAAGAAAGAGTTAAATAGGAAAAGAAAAGAGGATAAAAAAGAAAGAAAGAAAGAAAGAAAGAAAGAGGAAAAGAAAAAGTGCATAAGAAATAAATAAAGAAAGAAAGAAAGAAAGAAAGAATCAAATAGGAAAAGAAAAAGCTGATGAGAAAGAAAAAAGAAAGTAAAAAAGAAAGGAAACAAGAAAGAAAGAAAAAGTCAAAAAGGAAAAGAAAAATAAGAAAGAAAGAAAGAAAGAAAGAGTCAAATAGGAAAAGAAAAAAGGACTAAAAAGAAAGAATGAAATAGTCAAATAAGAAAAAAAGAGGTCAAAAAGGAAAGAAAAAACAGTCAAATAGGAAAAGAAAAAGAAGACAAGAAAGAAAGAAAGAAAGAAACAGTCAAATAGGAAAAGAAAAAGAGAATAAGAAAAAAGAAAGAAAGAGTCAAATATAATAAAAGAAAACTGAACAAGAAAGAAAGAGTCAAATAGGAAAAGAAAAAAAGGACAAAAAAGAAAGAATGAAATAGTCAAATAGGAAAAAAGAGAACAAAAAAGGAAAGAAAAACAGTCAAATAGGAAAAGAAAAAGAAGACAAGAAAGAAAGAAAGAAAGAAAACAAGAAAGAAAGAAAAAGTCAAAAAGGAAAAGAAAAAAAAGAAAGAAAGAAAGAAAGAAACAGTCAAATAGGAAAAGAAAGAAAGAAAGAAAGAAAGAAAGAGTCACATAGGAAAAGAAAGAAAGAAAGAAAGAAACAGTCAAATAAGAAAAGAAAAAGAGAATAAGAAAAAAGAAAGAAAGAATCAAATATAATAAAAGAAAACTGAACAAGAAAGAAACAGTCAAATAGGAAAAGAAAAGGAGGAAAAGAAAGGAAGAAAGAAAGAAAGAAAGAAAGAAAGAAAAAGAAAGAGTTAAATAGGAAAAGAAAAGAGGATAAAAAAGAAAGAAAGAGGAAAAGAAAAAGTGCATAAGAAATAAAGAAAGAAAGAAAGAATCAAATAGGAAAAGAAAAAGCTGATGAGAAAGAAAGAAAGAAAGAAAGAAAGAAAGAAAGAGTCAAAAAAAGAAAAGTAAAAGAGGACAAGAAAAAAGAGTCAAATAAGAAAAGAAAAAGATGTGAAGAAAGAAAGCAAGAAACAAACAAACAAAGAGTCAAATAGGAAAAGAAAAAGAGGATAAGAAAGAAAAAAGGACTTAATATTCGAAGTTTTGAGTTTGAGTTTGTTTAACAGCATATCAACCTCTGTGGGTTATTTAATGCCAAAAAGTTATTGTTTTTAGGTAATTTTTTTAATGTTCGGTGATGGTGAGAAGTTTGATTTAGTTAGATTGTGACAAAAAAAATTATTTTTTTATTTAAGAAAACTGTAGATGTCTTCTAGTTTTGTATTTAAAAATGTATTACTTTTAATATTTTTTTCCTTCAAAAATGTATTGTTGGTAATATTTATCCTTAAAAAAATGTATATTTTTCTAGAAAAGTCTATTTTTATACTTTCATAGTGTTTTGAGCCCAGTTTGGGGAGGTAACTATTTGCCCATAGCTGGGACCCTAACAGGTGCTACCACTCCATGTCAGGGTGGACCTGGGAACAACATCAATTAAGAGGTGATTCCACGCTACTCACAACCACCCAACCAGAAACCTTGCTGGAGGATGCAGTTTATCGTCATACCCAGGACCAAGGACTGAATGTGGCAAAGAAGAACGCAATCTAATAAGTAAAAATTAGGAAGTGATATGATAAGAAAGAAACAAATAACTTTCTTTCTTTCTTTCTTTCTTGTTCTCTTTTTCTTTTCCTATTTGAATTTTTCTCCTTTCATCCTCTTTTTCTTTTCCTATTTGACTCTTTTTTCTTTCTTTCTTTCTTTCTTATCCTCTTTTCTTTTCCTATTTGACTTTTTCTTTCTTTCTTTCTTATCCTCTTTTTTCCTATTTGACTCTTTCTTATCCTCTTTTTCTTTTCCTATTTGACTCTTTCTTTCTTTCTTATTCTCTTTTCTTTTCCTATTTGACTCTTTCTTTCTTATCCTCTTTTTTTCCTATTTGACTCTTTCTTATCCTCTTTTTCTTTTCCTATTTGACTCTTTCTTTCTTTCTTCCTTCCTTTCTTTCTTTCTTTCTTTCTTATCCTCTTTTCTTTTCCTATTTGACTCTTTCTTTCTTTCTTATCCTCTTGTTTCCTATTTGACTCTTTCTTACCCTCTTTTTCTTTTTCTATTTGACTTTCTTTCTTTCTTTCTTATCCTCTTTTCTTTTCTTATTTGACTCTTTCTTTCTTTCTTTCTTATCCTCTTTTTTCCTATTTGACTCTTTCTTACCCTCTTTCTCTTTTTCTATTTGACTCTTTCTTTCTTTCTTTCTTATCCTCTTTTCTTTGCTTATTTGACTCTTTCTTTCTTATCCTCTTTTTTCCTATTTGACTCTTTCTTGCTTTCTTTCTTCCTTTCTTTCTTTCTTATTCTCTTTTCTTTTCCTATTTGACTCTTTCTTTCTTTCTTTCTTATCCTCTTTTTTTTCCTATTTGACTCTTTCTTATCCTCTTTTTTTTCCTATTTGACCCTTTCTTTCATTCTTTCTTTTTTGTCCTCTTTTTCTTTTCCGATTTGAACAAGCAAACAAATGAAACGAGAAAAAAAGAAAATAATTGAGCAAAATAACTTAAAAATCGGAGAAAAAAGTTACTGACAATGCCTTTTTCAACTATTATTTTATTAAACTTCTTTGATATAAGAAAAACTAGAGAAAGAAACAAAAAAATAGAAAATAATTCAGTTTGTCTCAAATAATTTCGACGGCACCCATCATGGGTAAAACTTATTTTCGATAAAACGTAGAAAAAAATAAAATCATCCGCTTCACACAGTAACTAACAAAACATTTTCAAACTCTTTGCGACCGCAAACTCTCACTCGACTTCCACTAAACACCTCAGAACTTATTACGATCCAAATCATACCACCGTCTGCTCGCCCCTAAATCTTCAATCCTCACGGACCTCGCTGTCCATATTCACTAGATGACCACTAATGAAGAAAGAGGCTCAATCTTGCCACAGCTGGTGATTTTTTTTTCTTTCCTGAACCCACGTTTCAACAACAACCCCTACTTCCACCCGTCTCATCGAAAAATTCTTGATCGTTTCTGTATCAGGGTTTAAGATGTCGACCGCCCACACCGGGTGACTGAAAGGTCTTCGCTTTTGTGCTGTTGCCCGATGTCGATACAGGGGTGGGGGACTTCATTTTACTTATTAATGTCAGCGATTCGCTGAACGACAGGACACTGGGTCCCTTGCGAGAAAATGGCTCAATTTTCTGGTTGCCAAACGCTTTATGTTGTGTACGTTGGTCGATAGATATGTATGAAGATGTATGTGTTTACTTGACGAAGCGTGTAAGCAACGAGGAGGTCTTAAGAAAAACAGAGGCAAAAAGAACAGTTTTACTTGGAATGTGAAAATGCTTATGGCCATATCACGTAGAAACACCGGTTCTCGTACGATCACCAACGTTAAGCAACGTCAGTGCCTAGATAGTTCGATGCGCGGGTGGTGCAACGAATCAGTCAGTCAATTAAGTGCCATACATGATACACGCTTGAGTGATCTTCTTCTTCTATGTGCCTTGTCCCTTCAGGACGTAAGCGATCATGGCCTTCCACGTTTCCCTATCCTTGGTGGCTCTGAGCACGCCTTCTCTTGTTACACCATGCAGTCCTCGTTCCGCCATCCACCTGATTATGTCCTTCAAATATGTTACCCGTTGCTTTCCCCTGTTTCTTTTTCCTTCTATCTGGCCTGTTGGTATCAGTGATCATGTATCGAAAAAGACATGACTGACTGGATAGATTTTTCCTGCAGTAGGTTGTCATTACTTTCTGTCGTAGACTGGTTGCCAACCAAGGCTATAGAACCCAGTTTTCGAAATGGGTAACGGCTTGTATTTCGACGAGACGAGTTCCAGTCGGGTTCGTTATATTCACTTATACGCAAATGACGCTTGGGAAAGGTATAAATTCTCCTCTTCTTCCTCCAGCTATGGGTTAATTAGTAGAACTTGTAGCAGTAAATCATAATTATCTCCAGAAATGCTTACATTTTCGTTTTAAATAAACTGGAAAAGGTTGATAAGCCGTAAAAAACAAATCAATCTAAACTTATTTATAAATGGAAATTTAGCCTGTGTGTGTATGTGTGTGTGTGTGTGTGTATGTGTCCGTAACCTATAGACTCCGAAACGGCTGAACCGATTTTCTTGAAAATTTACACAGTTGTACTATAAGCGTCTGCGAGTGTTCTTAGCTAGGTTTTGTGTCGAGGTACCCCCAATAAATATCGAAAATCGATAATCAAAAAAATCGGGTTATAGAAGGAGTGGTCCGATTTTAATCAAATTTGATACACTCATAGACAAAGACATAAGTAACGAGATTCAGGAGTTTCAAGATTGCAGTTCTTACAATAGTGCAGAAAATCGATAATATATATATATATAAAAGCCAAGATGTTTGTGTGTGTGTCTGTTTATCTGCCTGTATGTCTGTATTTTTTTCAGCCCTTTTATTTTAGTTTTTGCTTCGGGTTTATCTCTAAGTAGGTATAATTGTAGTTCTTAGTCTCAGCCATAATACCATTTATTCAGAGGACTGATTTAGCCTTCAAAATTCAGTTTACGACGAAAAAAATTTATTTGATATCGATACCAGGAAATCAAAATTTAACTTACATCCATTCATTTTTCTTTCAGTCTATGGTTTCGCTTTAACTGGAAACAACTATTGCTTTTTAGTCTTTCGTGCCAACGTCCAAAGAATCTGAGCTGCAGAACCATGGATTAGTTTTAAAGCTTTCATTACACCCGAGCAACGCTGGGATATACTGCTAGTATATATATATGTGTGTGTGTGTGTGTGTGTGTGTGTGTGTGTGTGTGTGTGTGTGTGTGTGCTGATCCATATACAAATCATCCTCATGTTTTGCAAATGCCACACAATTCTCATTAAATGACACAATAAATATTTATATATTTTAATCGTTAATTATTGATTTGCAAGATAGATAGACTTTACATTGTCCTGATTGTTGTCCACGTCTTTGTTGCCATATTCACGACGTTTCAGCCTTATCTAGGTGATTGGAATTTCGAAATGAGCCCTTTCTTACATTCACTGTGTGTAAAAGTCTTCTTGAACAACCAGCCAGTAATCAACTCGAATAGAAGTTGAATCTAACTGACCAAAAAACCACCAGGGCAAATTGGTAGGTGGTTTAAATAATAACCTTGGAGATTCCATTCTGTTACAGGCAAGTCTATTCTATAAGCATTGATTTACTGATAATTTCAGTGTGTATATTGATCTCCATAAATATTCAGCACAATATCCACACTCCTCCTGCAGGGAGACAAATGGAGACAGCCATGTTGAAAGGTAAGTTATTTGACTTCTACACTGTGGAAGAGTGTTCTACTTCCACGAGCCATGCCTCTTCCAGATGTCTCAATATCAATTATCTTCATTTAACTCAACTCCCTAAGTTTTTGTTCACCTCTGCTGTAGATATTGAACTCACAACACATCCAGTCAGGTTACTGGATTCAACCAACGCCTTTATCCACCGGACCATGAGACCTTGAGAACGAAATTATGTAATTGAATTCGAAATTCCAATTACCTGAAGAAGATCAGAGTGTAAAACCGCCGAAACGTCTTGAATATGACAACAAAGATGAAGACAAAATAACCTGGGAGATAACGTCCGGACAATGAGTGTAAATAATTACAATACTTCATCTTAGATACTTAGAACCTGATACTAACAGGTTAGATAGAGGGAAAAAGAGACAGGAAAACAGCGGATAACATATTTAAAGGGCCTGGGCAGGTGGATGACAGAACGGGGGCTGCGAGATGTTACAGGAGAAAGTATGCTAAAAGCCACCAGGGATAGGGAGACGTGGAACTCCATGATCGCCTATGTCCTGAAAGGACAAGGCACATAGATGAAGAATATCGAGAACTACCGAACATTTCAATTGAAATAGATATGCTCACCTTTTTTTTTAAATTTCCTCTCCTTCTGTACTTTTTATTTTAATCGGTATCACCCCAATCAAGGCATTAAATCCACTAAGACGCAAGGGGTTACAGGGTATGGAAGAATTAAGAACAGAAACATTAATAGTGAGCAAAAAGAGAAATGAGTGGTCAGAAGGACAGTAGATAGCATTGCATTTATATTTTGGCAGATTAAATTTGGCTGAGGGTGTGCGTTGTGGTGCAATCGATATCGACTCGGAACGACAAATCGGGGAGCCGTGTTCGAGTTGGATTAGTAGGCGTTTTGACCAAATGGAAGCATGGCAAGAAAGATGGTCAAAATACGACTTTTCAGACAGGTCGTGCGTTGTGGTACAGTGGATATCGGCTCCGGACGAGAAACCGGGGAGCCGAGTTCGAATTCCAGTTGCTAATCCATTGTATTCACTTACGCGCAAATACCCTTGGGAAAGGTATTAATCCATCTCTTCCTTCCAGTTATGGGTTAAATAGCAGGACAGATTGCGTTCTATAGCCTTGGTCAGCAAGCGGTCTACCGCAGAAAGCAATGGCAAACTACTGCGGGATAATCTTCATGCCCAGTCAGTCATGTCTCTTTCGAGACATGATCGCTCAAGCGTGTATTACGTATGGCACTTAACTGACTGACTTACTTTTTCAGTTAGACGAGAAATAAAAAAAGAAAGAGAAATTGGAACTTTTCCGGGTAATAATTTTTTTGTGTTTGGTTTTTAATGTATTACAGAAGGGATCTGATAGCTTTGGTTCTCAGCCACGATTATGTAGTGAGTTTACAATGACTTTCTTTGAAAACTGTATTCTTTGAATACGTCAAAATTCCTGTTTAATCTGAAAGTGTTTAAATCTATTTTAAAAATGTATTTTAACTGTATTTAAATGTATTTAATTCTTTACTGTTATATGTGTGTGAGAGTGAAAGAGTGTGTGTGTGTGTGTGTGTGTGTGTGTGTGTGTGTGTGTGTGTGTATGTGCGCGCTCGCTTTGTTTTTTTATTTATTGGGGGGGGTTGCTTCTATATTCAGCTTTTTTTACGTATCGCCCGTACTTTTTTTTTTTTTTTTGCTTATTTTGTGGGAACTTTTTTGTGAGTTTGTTTTAGCTCTATCATTTGACCCCAACAGAGTCTGCGAAATCAATTCGACGTCTCCCCCATTAGTTAGGGGTTTTGGCAGGTCGAGGTAGTCCATTTTCTGACCTGACAGAAGAGTCGCATATACGAACACAACCCTTCATTCACTCAAACGCTTTTGCATAAGCGTATACGAACGCACAGAAATAAAAAGTAGCTCCTCTGCTCTCACGAATACTCTTTAATATGCATACACGCAGAAACACGTACGCAGGCAAATTCGTGCATACAACATTCATACGCACAGATATACGCATATGCATATATATATATATATTCATGTGCCGTGTCCCTTCAGAACGTAGGTGATCATAGACTTCCACTTGCCCCTGCCCCTGTCCCTTGTTGCTCTTAAATTTTTTCCTCTTGGTATCTCTCCCAAACCCCACTCTGCCATCCATTTGCTCAAGCTCATCAAATATGTCTCGCATTATTTTTCCTTCTATCCGTCCTGTGAGTATCAGATTCTCCAATCCCTCCCTCCTCATTACTTATCCCAGAAACCTTAGCTGTCTCTTCTTGATGCTAAGTATAAGTTTTCTTATCGTTTATATCTTCTTCAACACCTTATCGCTGCTTACGTGCTCAGTCCATGGTATCCTCAGTATCCTTCTGTAGAACCACATTTCTGTTGCTTCAAGCCTCTCCTTCATTTTTTAAGAGATTGTCTAACAGTCGCTGTCTTATAGAAGGACATATATCACATAACAGTTTAGTACTTTTTTCTTTTTTTCTAATGAGATCTTCCTGTCTGTCAGTAATCTGCTTAAATTTCAAATGCGTCCTAGGCCATGCCAAATCTCTTCGGATCTCAGTGCCGCACTTTATATCCTCTGTCAGAACACTTCTCAGGTATTTAAAGTTTTTAGACTGTTTTACTTTGGTTTCCCCAACCTTCAGGTGGGATTTTGGGTTCTTCTTTTTTGCTGATGACCATGTATTAAGTTTTCTTAAAGCCGCTCTGTCGTTTCGTCTCGTTTTCTCTTGCAAACTTCAGTAAAAGGTCATGCATTTTCTTTTCTGTGTTTACTATCAACAGAGTGCCATCCGCGTGTCTTATTTTGTTGAGATTGTGGCCGTCAATGACGAATCTTGCCAAGGATTCTAGCTCTCTCAGAATTGTTTCGCTGTACATGTTGAATAGATCTGGTGAGAAAACACATTCTTGTCTAGGGTAAAAGTTTTTTTTTTAATCGTATCACCCCGAGCGGTAATACCACTGATGTGCAGAGGGCTACATAAGAGTAAAAAGATTAAGTAGAAGAGAGTGAAGAGGAAGACGAACCAGTTAGAAAGGAGCAAGAGAAGGATGGGAATACAGGTGTGATGACAATTGCAAAGGTGGAGAGAAAGGAAAGTTTATACGGGGTGGTGAAAGAACTAGAGTCAAGTGGTTAATAGATGAGTATTGACATTGCATTTAAATTCCTGGAGGTTGTAGCCGTCAGGAAAGCAAGAATATGGAAGCAAGTTCCACAGGCTGGAAGTGCAAGAGAAGAAACTGCAGGAGTAGAATTGTCGTCTGCATTTGGTTAATCTAACTGTCAATGGGTGGGACCCAGTTGCCAATCTGGTGTACTCGATATCCAGGATAGAGCATGTGCAAATATAAGAAGTGTGTACACTGATGTCAAATCCAAGTGGCAACAGTCTGCTTCCTACTTCAACGCAATTTACATTATTGCAATCTTCACTCAAGCATGAAGCGGACTGTCGCAACTTAGTGTTGATATCAAGGTCCACACTTCTTAAGAACAGAATGTCAAACTGCTACAAATGAAAGAGAGAGAAAAAGTATAAAATCAATATGGAAAAAGGATAGAGAGACAAATAAAAAAAGGTGAAAAAGAGAAATAACATCGACATTCAGCACTTACGTACATACGTGCAGTTCGACGCATGCGCGCACACGCATTTACACTCGCATTTACACTCACACACACACACACACACACACACACACACACATACACATACTCACAAACACACAACAAAACAAAGAAAATCAACATTACACTAATAAAACGTTGCTATCCATGTTTGATGACTACGTAAGGGGTTAAACCACAATGATGATAGTAGCCGGCTATTTGACCCAATTGAAATCAGGAATTTTGAATGCACATCATGAATTAAGACCCCCTCCTACCTACTTCCTAACATCTATTTTTATTTATTCATAACTAGCAGTATAGCCCGGCGTTGCTCGGGTGTAATGAAAGCTTTAAAACTAATCCATGGTCCTGGAGCTCAGACTCTTTGGACGTTGGCACGAAAGACAAAAAGCAATAGTTGTTTACAGTTAAAGTGAAACCGTAGACTGAAAGAAAAATGAATGGATGTAAGTCAAATTTTGATTTCCTGGTATCGATATCAAATAATTTTTTTCGTCGTAAACTGAATTTTGAAGGCTAAATAAGGCTGAGACTAAGAACTACAATTATACCTACTTAGAGCCAAACCCGAAGCAAAAACTAAAATAAAAGGGCTGAAAAAAATACAGACATAGAGGCAGATAAACAGACACACACACAAACATATTGCCTTATATATATATATATATATATATATATATATATATATATATTATCGATTTTCTGCACTATTGTAAGAACTGCAATCTTGAAACTTCTGAATATCGTTTCTTATGTCTTTGTCTGTGAGTGTATCAAATTTGATTAAAATCGGATCACTCCTTCTATAACCCGATTTGTTCGATTATCGATTTTAGATATTTATCGCGGGTACCTCGACACAAAACCTAGCTAAGAACACTCGCAGACGCTTATAGTACAACTGTGTAAATCTTCAAGAAAGTCGGTTCATCATTCGGAGTTCATAGGTAACGGACACACACACACACACAGCGACAAAGCTCCATTTGTAAATAAGTTTAGATAGATATGTATCGAACTATGATGACCTATTCTGTCACATTGACCGCAGTCAGAATCATAAAGCTTTTATGAACTTCACGAACCTTTTTCTCGCTGCATAGTATGAACTTCGTCAGGATTACATAAGGTTTTTAATTCAGAGTTTTCCCTCTCCTAGGCTGAGTGCCAACCACGGCTAGATAGACTCGTCGTTCCTGTTATTTAACCTACAGGTAAAGGAAGAGGAGTGAATTCATACTTTTTCCAAGGGTATTTGAGCGAAAGTGAATTCGAACTCGGCTCGCCGATTTCTCGTTGCGAGCCAAACTATTGCACTTAATTTAGCCTATATGCATAACTGCTTATATATTAAGAGAAACACAAATTTGGTTCCTCTATCATGCTCTTTGCTCTAAAACGCATGTATATTTAAGAACATCTGTAAGACACTTCTACACGTATTCTTAATAAAATAAAAATAAATAAATAGCCACATACGATTAATCAGATATATTGGATTACGTCAATTGGCCATGACCAATGAAAACAAAACTTTGTCCAGTTTAGGCGGTAGGCAAAGAAGCAACCTGGCATATACACACATGCAAGCACATTTGTTTAGATTTCTATAGAAGCTCTGTATGTATGTATGTATGTATGTATGTATGTGTTTCTCTCATTTTTTCTCTCTGTCACAAAGATATTTTCTCTCTCTCGCTCTAGCTTTCTCTCTCTCTCTCTCTCTCATCCTCTCTCAATGTCATTCTCTCTATCTATCTATCTGAAACTTTCTATTTGTTTTTTTTTTCAATCTGTCTTGATCTCAAGACCTTAAAAAAAAGCTGAGTTAAAGCGAATATTTTCAAAGTAAAGAAAAACTCGTTAAACAAAATGACCCAGCACAATCTCCTATTTAATCTATCTACTTTTGTGACAGAGTAAGAAGATTATCAAATATATTTTTATAGATAGATAGATAGATAGATAGATAGATAGATAGATAGATAGATAGATAGATAGATAGATAATGAGTGAGTGAGTGAGTGAGTGAGTGAGTGAAAAGTATGAGATAGATATAAAGTGGGAGAGGAAATATAATAAGATAGAGGGTAGAAAGAGTTATGAACAGATTAAAATAGATAGATAGATAGATAGATAGATAGATAGATAGATAGATAGATAGATAGTGAACAGAATGAGATAGGTATAAAGAGGAATAGGAGAAAATAAGATAGAGAGAGGGAGAAAGAGTTATGAACAAACTGAGATAGATAGATAGATAGATAGATAGATAGATAGTGAGTGAGTGAGTGAGTGAGTGAGTGAGTGAGTGAGTGAGTGAGTGAGTGAGTGAGTGAAAAGTATGAGATAGATATAAAGTGGGAGAAGAAAATAATAAGATAGAGGGTAGAAAGAGTTATGAACAGATTAAAATAGATAGATAGATAGATAGATAGATAGATAGATAGATAGATAGATAGATAGATAATAAACAGGATGAGATAGATAGATAGATAGATAGATAGATAGATAGATAGATAGATAGATAGATAGATAGATAGTGAACAGAATGAGATATGTATAAAGGAGAAAATAAGATAGAGAGAAAGAGTTATGAACAAACTGAGATAGATAGATAGATAGATAGATAGATAGATAGATAGATAGATAGTGAGTGAGTGAGTGAGTGAGTGAGTGAGTGAGTGAGTGAGTGACTGAATGAGTGAGTGAGTGAGTGAGTGAACAGAATGAGATAGAGGGACGGAGAAAGAGCTATGAACAGATTAAAATATATATATATATATATATATATATATAGAGAGAGAGAGAGAGAGAGAGAGAGATAGATAGATAGATAGATAGTGAACAGAATGAGATAGGTATAAAGAGGAATAGGAGAAAATAAGATAGAGAGAGGGAGAAAGAGTTATGAACAAACTGAGATAGATAGATAGATAGATAGATAGATAGATAGATAGATAGATAGTGAGTGAGTGAGTGAGTGAGTGAGTGAGTGTGTGAGTGAGTGAGTGAGTGAGTGAGTGAAAAGTATGAGATAGATATAAAGTGGGAGAAGAAAATAATAAGATAGAGGGTAGAAAGAGTTATGAACAGATTAAAATAGATAGATAGATAGATAGATAGATAGATAGATAGATAGATAGATAGATAGATAATAAACAGGATGAGATAGATAGATAGATAGATAGATAGATAGATAGATAGATAGATAGATAGATAGTGAGTGAGTGAGTGAGTGAGTGAGTGAGTGAGTGAGTGAGTGAGTGAGTGACTGAATGAGTGAGTGAGTGAGTGAGTGAACAGAATGAGATAGAGGGACGGAGAAAGAGCTATGAACAGATTAAAATATATATTTATATATATATATATATATATATATATATAGAGAGAGAGAGAGAGAGATAGATAGATAGATAGATAGATAGATAGATAGATAGATAGATAGATAGATAGATAGATTTTACCAGAGAATTAGTTTTAAAATTTATATTACTTCTGATTATTTTGTCAGAATTTAATTGCAAATAATACTGATAGTAATTATAATAATAATTATTATTTTTAGCTGAACGCACCGATATGCCTCTTGCCTCTTCCTATTCATAATGTTGATGCTGCCAATGACGAGACGGAATTTATTATCGCAGAAGTTATTCGCTCCTAGAATGAATCATAATCGCTAATATTACTAGAACCACGTGTTTGTGTTTAATCTTCTTTCCATGCCAACTTTTTTCAGTCTCTAGAAGTTGGTGTCGCTTTCCGAATGGTCTAATCATTAACCGACATTTTAATTACTTCAAAGCTGCTTGTTTTTCTCTTTGATCACTAATCTCGGTTTTCTTCGTCTCTCAGGTGGCGATTTCCCGCACCAAAAATGTAGGCAGGCATATCCTTCGAATGCCGTTTGCTTAACCGAAAATCGGACCGAATATCTTGAAGAGCATTTTTGCAGGACTGACGAAAAGGCGGAGAAAAGAACAGAAAACGAGGGTTGCCAGGTGCAGAAGGAAAAGCTTCGTCGGCAATAAACCGGCGACGGAACTGGAATTATTACTCTGGATATGAAACGAAAGAAAATTATTTAAAACGTTGAATATGCAGTGACAAATCTAAACTTATTTATAAATGGAACTTTCTCCGTGTGTGTATGTGTGTGTGTGCCTGTATGTATGTGTGTCTGTGTGTGTGTGCGTCCGTTACCTATAGACTCCAAAACGGCTGAACCGATTTTCTTGAAAATGTACATAGTTGTACTATAAGCATCTGCGAGTGTTCTTAGCTAGGTTTGTGTCGAGGTACCCCCGATAAATATCGAAAATCGATAATCGAAAAAATAGGGTTATAGAACGAGTGGTCCGATTTTAATCAAATTTGAGACACTCATAGACAAAGACATAAGAAACGATATTCAGAAGTTTCAAGATTGCAGTTCTTACAATAGTGCAGAAAATCGATAATATATATATATATATATATATATATATATATATAAAAGGCAAGATGTTTGTGTGTGTGTCTGTTTATCTGCCTGTATGTCTGTATTTTTTCAGCCCTTTTATTTTAGTTTTTGCTTTGGGTTTGGCTCTAAGTAGGTATAATTGTAGTTCTTAGTCCCAGCCATGATACCATTTACTCAGAGGACTTATTTAGCCTTCAAAATTCAGTTCACGACGAAAAAAATTTATTTGATATCCATACCAGGAAATGAAAATTTGACCGCTTTAACCGGAAACAACTATTGCTTTTTAGTCTTTCGTGACAACGTCCAAATAGTTTGAGCTCCAGGATCATGAATTAGTTTTAAAGCTTTCATTGCACCCGAGCAACGTCCGGTTATACTGCTAGTTCTTACATAATTATGAAATACAGGATGCGGCAACAATAACGACCTTTTTTTTATTTATTAATATTTATTGAACAACAATTAATTTAAACAATTTTTAAAAATTGTAATTATGATTTATTATGGAGAATTTCTAAGCATGACTTAGATGCGAGACAAAACCGAATGTATGGAGCCCCCAGTAAGGTTCGAAATCACAATTCAGTTTTAAATGTTCTGTCGAGACAAACTTCCTAACCATTACATCACTTTGAGTTAACCAGGGCCGCTTAGATATTGCACAAGCTGAAAGTATGGGGCAACAGTCGTAACTGTTCTAGCCAGCCAGGCTTGCTAACCATTACACAACGTCGATGTGACAATGATTCTCTAAGCATAGCTCAAATGTAGCACAAGGCTGAAATTATAGGGCACCCAGTGAGTATCAAACTCACTATTCAGTCTTACACATGATTTATTTTGACTAACAAACTATATACATGTTAATACATGTTCAAAATGCTCTCCTTCCTGTTCAATACAACGCTGAACCCTATCAACAACACTTGTAAAAAACATTTTATACATTTTTACATTAATTTAAGAAAATTAATCAGAAATTGCTTGTTTTATTTCAATAAATGTTTTCGTTTGAGCCTTTAAACAATTTCTTTCAGTCGACAAGAAAAAGTTCCATGGTGTTAGGTTTAGTGATTGTGATGACCACTCATTACTCCACGTCGTTCTTTCGACCTTACCTCGAAGAACCTTCTGTGCTTTCTTTAAGAATATATTTAGGCAGACACGTTATTTCATGGTAAATCGGAAGCATGGGCCTGTTTCAGGCGAACCATCATCAGCCTCTGTCTTTATTGTTCAGAAGATTTTATGATGATGGTTCGCCTGAAATAGACCTACACCTCCGATTTACCATAAAATAACGAGTCTGCCTAAAGTTTTTCTTGTATTTGCTCTATATGTATTTATATACATATATATTTAGAGCTCTCTTAAAGAGTTATCCTACCAGTGTATGTACAGGATACTCCTTTGGATTCTTCTATATCTACACCACATGCTTATATAGATATATATATATAGATATATATATATATATATATATATATATATATATATATAGTATATCGAGGCAGCAAGTAATTTTCTAAACATATGCTATTAAATATAAGAGACAATGAATGGCTATTATGCTTAATCATGAGCCGTTCTAAACGTCGTATTTTTGCTTTAATTTCAGTTGAAAATAAAGACAAAAATTCTCCAACATTTGGATAATTATTTATTGGTTTTCTTCTAAGCTTTCGGCTCACATGAGTTTAAACATGAGTTTCAGTTTAAACTAACCTCTCTGAAGATGGCTCATGTGAACCGAAAGCTTAGAAGAAAACCAATAAATAATTATCCAAATGTTGGAGAATTTTTGTCTTTATTTTCAACTGAAATTAAAGCAAAAATACGACGTTTAGAACGGCTCATGATTAAACATAATAGCCATTCATTGTCTCTTATATTTAATAGCATATGTTTAGAAAAAAAAATATATATATATATATTGTGTGTGTGTGTGTATGTGTGTGTGTGTGTGTGTTTAGGCAGCAATTTTTTTTTATTGATGCATGTTTCATTAAAGAATATAGAGACAAGTTTTGGCGATTTATTTTATGTAATTTTTTTTATATCGTCTGATAAGCTTAATAGCATTATTGCTGAAAGAGGTAAGAAAATCACAATATTGATACGTTTTTTTATTTAATCTTTTCTGAGCTTTCGGCTTACATCAGCCATTATCATAGATGATAATTGTATTAGTTGTATTAAGCAGTTCGCGGACGAACGATAGTAGTAGTCGTCTATATACGAGGGTAACTCAAAATTATCTGAACTTTCGCCATAGCATATCTTTAGGCTTGTTACATTCCTCTCTGCTCATGCGTGCTTATAGATTATACCATAGTGGTTATGTGACCGAAGCTTGAGCTTGCCTCGCAAGTTTTCTTGCTGCTGGTACAGTGTAAAAATGACCCCCCCCCCCCCGCTAGCAGTATGTACCAAGGAAGAACAAAGAGCAATTCCTTCAATACTTAGGAAATAGTTAGGAAATGCATAAATATGTTTAATATGTTCGCCTGTCGTCCAGTTTAGACTCCTCTCCGGGGTAGGTTTATCCAGTGTTTCCTGTTTAGGAGTGGGTTTCCAGTTCCTTTTAAAGTCTTTTTATTCCCTTCAAAAGTTCTAAGGCCGACTAATACGAATAACTTAGAGACATGAAATTTGCAAACTAATGTACATATTTACTTAATAATTGAACACAATTTTGTTTTTTTAATCATATCACCCCGAGCAAGGCGGTAACGCCACTGATGTGCAGGGCGCTAAGTAAGAGTGAAAAGATTGGAAAAGAGAAAAGAGAAAGCCAAAAACCACATCCTGAACAGGGAACAAGGGATGAGCCTCTTCACTTCTTCAATAGACGTGGGTGGAGTGTGAACCGGGCGATAGGTTAGTCTATCTACTCCAACTGAAAAAAAAAAAAGGAAAAGGAGTGAAAAGATTGGAAAAGAGAAAGCTTTGCCATAGCGTTTGTTCATTTGTTTTTTGTTTCTGTTTTTTTTTGTTTTTTTTTGTTTTTTTGTTTTGTTTTTTTTGGGGGTTTTTTTGTTTTTTGTGAGGGGGGGGGGTACTTAAAACCCTTCAATATTTCTGACATTTTGAAATACCGTTTTGAGAAATTAACCGAGCCGAGACAGATTTGAACCACGCCCTCTATTGTGTGTGAGTGCGTGTATGTGTGTGTGTGTGTGTGTGTGTGAGTGTGTGTGTGTGTGTGTGTGTGTGTTTGTGTGTGTGTGTGTGTGCGCGCGCGCAACAGTTGCTCATTCAGAGTCTATGACTATATTTCTAACAAGGATACATCGATTCCGTAACCAAGTACCAAAATACGAGTAACTTCGATGTCGTCTTTAGCTATTTGGACACCTGGAATGTTAGTCATATATATATATATATATATATATATATATATATATATATGATGTTTTGCCTATAACTGCACAACACCCAATATATATATATATATATATATATATATATATATATATAAAGGGATGTTCGTCAAATATGTCTACACATGTTAAGATTACCGAAAGTCGCCCTATTTCAACATCTGTAATAGTTTACCATATGCCACCGACCATTTCTCCTGTCCTCGCAAAATATTGACACGGATAATGATTTGTTTATCTGCCTTAGTTTATTTTTCTCTTCATACTTCTTATTTTTGTAAATATTTATAACACTCGGACGAATAATCACTTGACACAATACCAAAGTTTTATCTAAGAGTGACGCAGTTCGCTCCCTTTGACAAAACGAACTTCGGTATAAGTCAATTAAATTTGAAATCAAGTCAGCTGAATTTGAAATTACAAATGCATAACAGAGAAGTATTCTGCTGCATTTCCTTTTTAAATACTGATGCTTATCCAATAAAAGTCCCAAGAACCACATAAGTTATAGTGTAAAAAAACAAGAGGTGAATGCATGAGATTATGCAGGAAAAATAGGTTTGAAGACGTCAAGAATATAGTGATTGAGAAAATATAAACATCCTTTAGCAGCTTTTACTAAAATAGGACTATGAGGACAAAACTTGAAGCAGCAGAAATGTGGTTCTACAGAAGGATGCTGCGGATATCGTGGACTGAGCATGCAAGCAACGATGAGGTGTTGGAAAGAATAGCAACAAAAAGGAAATTAATACTGAGCATCAGGAAGAGACAACTGAAGTTCCTGGGACATGCAATAAGGAAGGAGAGCCTGGAGAACCTGATACTGACTGGCCAGATAGAAAGAAAAATAGTCAGAGTAAGACAGCGGATAACATATTTGCAGGGCCTGATCAGGTGGATATGCGTTGTGGTACAGTGGATATCGGCTCGGAACAAGAAACCGGGAGCCAAGTTCGAATTCCATTTGAATCCATTGTATTCACTTAAGCGCAAATGCCCTTGGGAAAAGTATTAATCCGTCTCTTCCTTCCAGTTATGGGTTAAATAGCAGGACAGACTGGGTTCTATAGCCTTAGTCGGCAACCAGTCTACCGCAAAAAGCAATGGCAACCTACTGCGGGATAATCTTCTGCACAGTCAGTCATGTTTCTTTCGAGACATGATCGCCCAAGCGTGTATCACGTATGGCACTTAACTGACTGACTGATCAGGTGGATGACGGAACGGGGGTTGCGAGGTGAAACAGGAGCAAACATACTAAGAGCCACAAGGGATAGGGAGACGTGGAGAACCATGATCGCCTACGTCTTGAAGGGATAAAGGGACAGAAGAAGAAGTTCATTGCTAGATGTGCGTTGTGATGCAGTAGTTATCGGTTCGGAACGAGAAATCTGGTTCGAATTCCAGTTGAATCCCTTGCATTCACTTACGCACAAATACCATTGGGAAAGGTATTAATCTGTCTCCTTACTCCAGTTATGGATTTAAATAACAGGACAGATTTGGTTCTATAGCCTTGGCTGGCAACTAGTCTACCGCAACCTACTGCGAGATAACCTTCTGCCCAATCAGTCATGTCTCTTTCGAGACATGATCGCCCAAGCATGTATCACATATGGCACTTAACTGACTGAAGTTCATTGTTATCGCTCTTTCTTGTATTGATAGGGGTTTCCTTTCTAATCTTTTGTTTTTGGTAAAGTAAAAAATCAAAATTCTGACTGTATCATTATTCTCCCTCCCAGTTACATGTGCTATCCATTTTCGTTATTACTACTGTTGGAAGTTGTCAAGTGATATGGGTTTTGTTATTTGGTAAAAAATTTTTTTTTCTGAGTTTATATCGCTAGTCTATAATATTTGATGAAGGATTGCAGCTTTTTCTATCATGTATATTTTTATGCTAATGTTCACCCAATACAAGGTTCAAGGGCCGTCGTCGTCGTCTTACGGCCATTGGCCGAGATAGAACTCGTAACACCCCTTCAGTATTCCCTGTGAATTTGGAAACCTGGCGCAGTTTTGCAGCGAAATTCATAATCTTGTCAAATAGCTGAATACTTGATGCTTCGCCAGGGCTACCAAGGGTGTTTTTATTGTGACACCAACACTAGATGGATTACTTCCAGGCCCCATCCTGTTATTTAACCCATAACTGGAGGGAAGTGACGGATTAATACCTTTCCCAAGGGTACCAATGCTTAAGTGAATGCAGGGTACTCAACTGGAATTCGAACTCGTCTCACCGATTTTTTTTCCAAGCCGACATTCACTGCACCACAACACACATCCGTCACTGAACGCTTACAGCGTTCGATCACCGAAGTTAAGCAACGTTGAGCTTGGTCAGTACTTAGATGGGTGACAGCTTGGTTCAAGAGCCACTCAAGGTAGTTTGTGCGGAGAATGATCGTAAGAATGAAGTTTGTGGGAGCTATGCAGGAAAAATAACGGTTAATCATAGATTTGACTAGGTCAAGCAGCAATCCTTGGAAAGATGTTGTCCAAATGTAACTTACTTTTTACTGTTGGAATACAAAAGAAAGGGAGATGATACACACTTGTATACCTTGTATGGCGGGTCCCAGTTTTAAAAGTCAAGGGTAGTGGGGTAAAGGAGTGTATCTTGTCGTAATACATGCTATGGAAGTAGCAACAGCGCAGCATTTCATAAATTCTCATCCACAAAATTGCATAGAAACTCTAGAAATATATAGGGTAATTAAGACACCAGTCACAAATTTCTTCCTTTTCATGGCAATTAATATTCAGTATTCAGCCTATCCGTTCAATTTTCATCTCAATATATTTGCTCTGGATAATATCCATTGAGATCCCTCTTTTTATCTAATTGATATATTATATTAATTAGATAAAGTCTTTTGTATTATCCTCTCCGTCTTCACGTTTTTCATTCTCTCCTATATATATATATATATATATATATATATATATATATATATATATATATATATAATTCATCGTAAATAATTAGGCCGGTAGAAATAAATATATAATACTGTTTCATTATAAACAGAATATCTACTTAAATACGAGTATCGATCAAAAATAATGTTCAAACAAATCATTTCAAATTGCCTGTTTGTTTATACCCATTTGGTTAACCTTCGTTAATTTCCGTAATATATATATATATATATATATATATATATATATATATATATATATATATAAATATATTAGGACATCCATTACTAACAGTTGATGTTGAGCCTATCAGCTTATTTACTTCACTGTATATATATATATATGTGTGTGTGTGTGTGTGTGTGTGTGTGTGTGTGTGTGTGTGTGTGTGTGTGTTAGAACATCTGTCAACAACTTTCTTACACCCTGATAACAGCCGATGTTCAAAATATCTGTTAATCACTCTTTTAGTGTTGATGGGGTTTCCTTCCTAACCTTTTGTTTAATGTAATGTGGAAACTCAACATCTTGATTATGTTATTATTTTCTCTTCATGTGATAACTGTTTCAGCTGTGTCTGTTGTTGGAAGTCTTTAAGTGATGTGACGTCTGTTATTTGGCAAAGTTCTTTTTTCTGATTCTTTAGCAGCAGTCTAGATTCTAATGATTAGGAAAACTTCCAGCAGGGTTTCTTTGTCACAATGCAGCAGTTCTTGAGAATAAGCTGTTCAAAGGAAATTACTTCTCATTAATGGAATACGGAGGAAATTGGAATGATTCACGATTGTGTAAGTGGCATAGCATGGTGGAGTAATGGATAACAGTTCGGTCTGAGGAATCGGAGAGACGAGTTCGAATTCCAGTCGGATTCCTTACATTTACCTACGTGCTAATACCCTTGGAAAAGGTATGAATCCATCTCTTATCCCCAAGCTATGGGTAAATGGCAGGACAGACTGGTTTCTATAGACTTGGGTGGCAACGGTTCTAGGAGAAGAAAAACCTCTGAATTCAAACTCTGGATTCAAAGGTCTGGGATCCGCTAGGCTATCTTACCCGAAGAAACACTTCTACTACGGCTGTAGTATTTATGGTGCCCTTATGACTCTGGGGAGTCAAAGGATGTGTATGTGTGTACATACGTGGCATGGAAGGTCACAGTGGTAACGGTTATGGGTGGTGGGACCATGGAATGTATCTCACCAGAGAACAGATGCCATGGAAATAGAGACAGCGTAACGAGAGTCACGTGATGTTTTGTCTGTGGAAAGAAGTTGAAAATCACCCAGAATGCCACGTAAACGATTTCGAACGCAGACTGGGCAGTAATATATAGTAGCAATACACTATTTTTGATCTGATCTGACTCTTGTAAAGATAGAGTATAGCAGGCGGAGTCAGATACTTACAGGGGTAGTACAATCAACAGACCATTTTTCCAGCATGATACCCACTTAAGGTCTAGGGGAAACTTGAGTCCGAATAGATGCTCAGCAGAAGGATCCTCCTTGAGAGAACGCCCATTCATCATGGTGCTTGAATGTTACTTGAGCCATATTGAATTTTACAAGCCAGTCCACAACCCACTATCTCTCGGGCTAGGTTAGAGGAGAAATGAGCTACTAGGTTCTGGTCATTCAGATTTTTGGAGGTGCACCTATGATTAACTGTCGAGAAATAGATAAAACTTATAGTGGAAAAAAAAACTTTTTCGTACACCTGACGAGAGCTGCAAAATGGAAGGGTCGAAACGCCGTAAATAGCCTCAATAATGTGTACGTGACATGGCAAGTCTCAGCTGAAAAGTAGTGGTGGAGTTAAGGGTTGTGACTCATCAGAGAACACTTGTCATGAAAATAGCCGTAGCGTAGCGAGAGGCACGCGCTGTTTCGTCTGTAGGAAAGGGCAGAAAATAATTAATCACCCAGAGGGCAGTGTATACGCTTATGAACTCTATCAAGACTTGCAAGTGAGGATTGGAAAGCAAAACTCCAGATATGACAGCCATACCCTATTTTTTATCTGGCCTGACTCTTGTAAAGATATATATATATATATATATATATATATATATATATATATATATATATATATATATAGCATCAGGTGTTAAATACTTACGGGTGCATTACAACGAACCATTTTTTCAATATCTTCAGCAAAAAAGAGTTAATTCTTGGAGGTCATATTGAAAAATATTTCGATTTCTGTAAGTTATTTAACAACTTTTTTTATTTTTTATTTTTAATCATATCACCCCGAGCAAGGCGGTAACGCCACTGATGTGCAGGGGGCAACGTAAGAGTGAAAAGATTGGAAAAGAGAAAGCCGGAAACCACATCCTAAACAGGAAACAAGGGATGAGCCTCTTCACCTGTTCAATAGATGTGGCTATTAGCTGTGAAGATAATTATGAGAATAGTGTCGCATTTTCTAACCGTTTCACCCCAAGCAAGGCACTAAATCTACTAAGACGCAAGGGGTTAATGAGTATAATATGAGAACAAAATAACTATTAAGGAGAGAAAACCTCCCTCTAACCCTACAAGTTACTTGCTCACCACTGATGTTGACTGGTATTGAACTCACAACTCTTTGGGTGAGAGGAAGTCACAGGAACTAACCAACGTCTATATCCATTAGGTCATGTGTCATTATCTGTTACTCACGTTGATTAGTTCCTGACTTGAATCTTATGCAGAACTAAAAGTAACTGATATAATAATAGCAAAGGATAAAGAGTACCTTAGTAAGTAATTGATGACACAATAGCAGACAGAAAGGAGAGTTCGTTGGTGTGACCAAATGCTGGTAAATAAAAGAGTACGCTGGTGAGTAATTGATGAAGTTAAGCAGACAGAGAAAATGAGTACGCCAGTGAGTCATTGAAAAAGTCTAGCAGACAGAAAAAATGAGTACGCCTGTGCGTAATTAATGAGGTCAAGTAAACAGAAAAAAAGAGTACGCGGGTGAGTAACTGATGAGGACAAGTAGACAGAGAAAAAGAGTACGCCGGTGAGGAAATGAAAAGGCCAAGTAGACAGAGAAAATAGTATGCCGGTAGTTGAAAAAGCCAAATTGACAGAGAAAAGAGTACGTCGGTGAATTAGTGATGAGGTCGAGTAGACAGAGAAAAGAATACGTCTGTCAGTAATTGATGACTTAAAACATGCAGAAATAAAAGTAATTGATGACATAATAATAGCAAAAGATAAAGAGTACCTTAGTAAGTAATTGATGACACAATAGCGGACAGAAAGGAGGGTTCGTTGGTGAGACCCAATGCTGGTAGATAAAAGAGTATGCTGGTGAGTAATTGATGAAGTCAACTCTTTGGGTGCAGTCACAGGAACTAACCAACGTCTACATCCACTGGGCCAGATGTCCTTAAGGACACCTGTCCTAGTGGATGTAGACGTTGGTTAGTTCCTGACTTGACTCTTAGAGTTGTGAGTTCAATATCAGGCTACAGCAGTGGTGAACTTGCAGGGCTACAGGGAGATAACTCATAACTTCCTTCGAGGCTTTGCAAGGAATGAGAATGATATACCCCAGTGATTGTTATATACGGTTCGGTTTGAAATTCCTAGCACCTGAAGAAGGCCGGAGCGTACAACAGCCGAAATGTCGTACAAATGGCAACAAAGATGAGGACAATAGAACGAATAATGTAAATACTGTAAATACTACCTCATCACAGAAATATAGACAAATACTAAGAAGAGAAAATATTAAAGAATAAGAATTAAGAAAGCTGTAGATAACGATTGACATTACTTTGAAATTTTTGAAGATTAAAGTTGACTGAGAAGCCAGAAGCCGAAAGACAGTTCCACAGGTGAGAAGTGCGATGAAGAAACTATTAGCATAGAACTTCCGGTTACGTATTGCCGTTTCAACTGCAAAATGATGAGACCAATCTTGTACAGCGCTTAAATTCATAAAGTCCTAGAGGTAAGTTCAACAAAAGAATTACCATGAAAGTATTTATAGAAAAGGCACAGGGACGCCACCTAACGGCGGTGGAAAGTGACTGAAGACGATTTTATCAAGAATCTCTAAATATGTAACAGAAGCACCAGACCAGATGTGGCAGCAGTACTCAAATTGTTAGCAATAGCGAATCAATGATTCTTTCCATTGCGCAGTGAGTTCTATTTTCACCGACTGCAACATTATTGCTGATTTAGTTAAGCGATTTGTATTGCACTCTTACCAATTTTTACTCTCTTTACTCTTGTGTTGGATGTGCGTCGTGGTGCAGTGGATATCGACTCGGAACGACAAATCGGGAAGCCGATTTCGAATTCCAGTTGTATTTCTTGCATTCACTTGCGCACAAATACCCCTGGGAAAGTTATTAATCCGTCTCTTCCCTCCAGTTATGGGTTAAATAATAGGACAGATTGGGTTCTATAACCTTGGTCGGCAACCAATCTAGCGCAAAAAGCAATGGCAACCTACTGCGGGATAATCTTCTGCCCAGTCAGTCATGTCTCTTTCGAGACATGATCGCCCAAAGCGTGTATCATGTCTGGCACTTAACTGATTCACTCTTGTGTCAATATTTGCTCACCTGTGTACACATTACTGTCTATTATATTGCCATCAGTTGTTCACCATTGTACTCTTTTCTTTGCTTGATAATAGGTCATCAATTACTCACCAGTATACTCTTTTATCTACCAACATTGGGTCACACTGACGAACTCATTTTCTGTCTGTTATTGTGTCATTAATTACTTACTAACGTACTCTTTATTCTTTACAATTATTATCTCATCAGTTACTTTTATTTCTACATGTTTTACGTCATCAATTACTGACATACGTATTCTTTTTCTCTGTCTACTTAACCTCATCACTTACTCACTGGTGTACTCTTTTGTGTGTCTACTTGACCTTTTCAATTACTCACTGATGTACTCTTTTCTCTGTCTAATTGACCTTTTCAATTACTCACTGGCGTACTCTTTTCTCTGATTGACTTCATCAATTGGTCGCCGGAGTACTCTTTTTCCTGTCTACTTGACCTTTTCAATGACTCACTGGCGTATTCTTTTTCTCTGTCTACTTGGCCTCATCACTTACTCACCGGTGTACTCTTTTCTCTGTCTACTTGACCTTTTCAATTACTCACTGATGTACTCTTTTTCTTTGTCGACTTGATCTCACCAATTACTCACTGGCGTACTCTTTTCTCTGTCTGTTTGACTTCATCAATTACTCGCCGGAGTACTCTTTTCCCTGTCTACTTGCCCTTTTCAATGATTCACTGGCGTAATTCTTTTTCTCTGTCTACTTGGCCTCATCAATTACTCACTGGCGTACTCTTTTTCTCTGTCTACCTGGCCTCATCAATTAATCACCGGCGTACTCTTTTTCTCTGTCTGCTTGGCCACATTAAATACTCAACGGCGTACTCTTCTCTCTGTCTGCTGTTGTGCCATCCCTTACTAACCGGTGTAATGCTATGTCTTCCTACTTTGGTCATCAGTTACTTAAAAACGTATTCTTTAATCTGCCTATTAGTGTATCATCAATTAATTGTTAACTTCTTCTATGTCATTTACTGTTTCTGTGTCATCCATTACGCTCCAGAGTAACTTTTCTGTACCTAGTTTTGTGTCAGTAGGCACGTAGACATGGGCTACTTTTTAAGAGGACGGATATCGTGGACTGAGCATACAAGCAACGACGAGGTGTTAGAAAGAATGGCAACAAAAAGGAAATTGATGCTGAGCATCAGGAAGAGACAACTGAAGTTCCTGGGACATGCAATGAGGAAGGAGAGCCTGGAGAACCTGATACTGACTGGACAGATAGAAGGAAGGAGAGACAGAGGAAGGCAGCGGATAACATATTTGCAGGGACTGATCAGGTGGATGACGGAACGGGGGTTGCCAGGAGCAACAGGAGCAAACATACTAAGAGCCACAAGGGATAGGGAGACGTGGAGATCCATGATCGCCTACATCCTGAAGGGACAGGGCACATAGAAGAAGAAGAACCTCATTGAAGTTTTCTGTAAAGTAGGATTTCAAATTTTACTGCTTTTTCCATGAACAATTCAACAACAAATAACACAAGGCTTGACCTGTAAAGTCAACCAACAAATTGTGTCTTTAAGTGCCAATAAATGAGAAAATGGTTGGTTGGTTGTTTGGTTGGTTGATATTTCAAACAATAGTAAACAGACAAATTAGTTACCTTTGGAGCATGCAAGACCTCCACACGTCCAAAAATATATTAGCAAAACACGCACCTCTTCGCAAAATTTTATTCATTTTCACTTTAGCTGTATAAGACGTGCTTGTGGTCCTGGGCTTGACGGTAAACTGCATCCGGCAGCAAGGTCTCTGATTGGGAGGTTGTGAGGAGCATGAAATCACCTCTTAATTGCTGTTGTTCCCAGGTCTACCCTGACCCGGAGCAGTAGCACCTGTTAGGGTCCTAGCTATGGGAAAAATACGTAAACCTCAAACTGGGGTCAAAACACTATGAAAGTATTAAAATATACTTTTATAGAAATATATACATAAAAATAGACATATTTTTTATAGAAAAATATACATTTTTGAAGAAAACGTTATAACCATAACACATTTTTTAAGGAAATAAATATTCTCAGCAAAACATTTTTTAATACAAAACTAGAAGTCATTTTCCGTTTTCTAAAATAAAAAAGAATAAAAACAAAATTTTTATCAAAATCTTAATAAATCAACCTTCTCATTATAACCGAACATTAAAAAAATATTTTAAAACCCCACCTTTTTGGTATTTAATAACCCACAGAGGTGTTGATATGCCGTTAAACAAAACTCAAACAAACTCAAGACGTGCTTAGAAATTCTCATGATGACGCGCGATACGAAATAAAAAAATCAATTTCCTTTATATAGAATTTGATTGATCGATGCAATTGATTCAAACCAAATGATGAAGAGAAAAAGAAATCATTTTTTCATTTCTTCCGGAGCAAACCTTTAACGCGAAAGAGAAACGCTGCAAACATATTCCCTTGTCAAATCCCGAGGAAAAAAAACCCTCACTCCTCCATTCCGACGACATCTGTTCGGAAAATAAAAAAAAACGAAAAAATAAATTTAAAAAAAACATAATATATGGATTCCCGAGGAAACAGGGTATAATTTACCGGAACTTGGCGAAATACAAGTTGCTGTTGTTGATAGAAGCCGAATGCTTTTCAAAAAGGTTTTTTTAATGAAGTTTGGAAACCGAATCTGCCACCCAACAAGCGAAAAGTCCCCCCCAAAGGAACAAACAAGATAATTCTATTAGCGAAGTATTGCTTGTGTATTCATAATAAGACATTTTTTCTTTTTCTTTTTTTAAAATATGTGCGTTGTGGTCCAGTGGATATCGGCTCGGAACGAGAAATCGGGGAGCCGAGTTCGAATTCCAGTTGAATTCATTGCATTCACTTACGCGCAAATACCCTTGGGAAAGGTATTAATCCGTCTCTTCCTTCCAGTTATGGGTTAAATAACAGGACAGATTGGGTTCTATAGCCTTGGCTGGCAACCAGTCTATCGCAGAAAGCAATGGCAACCTACTGTGGGATAATCTTCTGCCCAGTCAGTCATGTCTCTTTCAAGACATGATCGCCCAAAGCGTGTTTCACGTATGGCACTTAACTGACTGATTATTGTGTGCTCACATACAAAGGCAGACACACGTACATGAACTCGCACAAACACTTATATATATCTCATATCGCTCATTCAGTAATGAATTAGAGCAATCTGGCTATTGGGCGTGTATAATGATAATATACACGCTAAGAAGTCTGCCTTCTTCTACCGAGCGCCCATAGCCCAGAGGTAGAATCGCCGACTGATACCAATTCGGTCGGGATTCAATCCTGGGTTAAAAGCAATTGGAGTCTAAACGTACTGATGAGCTGTGATACAGCGAAACAGATCTGTCTGCGGATGACTATATATATATATATATATAGAGAGAGAGAGAGAGAGAGATAAATAGAAAGAAGGGAATGGCAGACCCGTAAAGACGGAGGGTATAATCCAAAAGTTTTTATTTAATGAATATAAATTATTAGTTAGATACAAATAGAGAGCTCGATGGATATTATCCAGAGCATTATAAAATATTGAGAGCAAAACTCAACACATAGTTAGACAGTTGTAAATCAGGATTTAATTTCGGCAATGTAAATTTACTAACATCGTCTCTTTCAGACCGTTGAAAAATAAATAAATTAAAAATTAAATAAATAAATAAATAAATGAAATAAAAAATTTAGAACATTTTTTTAAATGTAAACAATTAAAAAGATTCATTTTTTAACGGTCTGAAAGGGACAGTATAAGTAATAAGTTATTTACATTGTTAAAATAAATCCTGATTTATAACCGTCTATATATTGAGTTTTCCTCTCAAAAAAAAAAAAAAATATATATATATATATAAGTGTGAGAGGCCGTGAACGTTTTGTTTAAAGTGTAGATTTATTGTTGTTATTATACATGTTATGATACATTAATTGTCCATAATGCTATTTGTGACGCTACACGTGTTTCAAGTCTAAAATTGACTCTCTTCAGGCGAATAAACTTGTGACTTTACGTATCGAGATCCCTTTGCTTTTCTGATGTCCAAGGCATCGTGTATAAATAGCACCGACATATGCAACAGTCACCCTAGCATATCTAGAAGAATATTAATTATTCTGCTTGGCCTCATTAAATACTCATTAAATACTACCGGTAGTGTGCAAAAGTATTAAGACAGGGCTGGTTTTCCTAAAAACCTCACTGAAATTCAAATACAAGGTGAAAAGTCAAACCTATGTAAGAATTATTTAACTAAAAAGGAAGAGGAAGGAAGGCTTCGGAATTTGAATTGGCCCCCACAAAGCCCTGATCTCAATCCTATTAAACATCTATGGGATATTTTGGATAAAAAATTGATAAATGTAATGTTACTTCACAAGACACACTTTGGAAACAAATACAAGCTGCTTGGCAGGAGTTACCATTAGATACATTGAAGAAGCTTGTGATGTCAATGCCTGACAGAATGAAGGCTGTGATCAAAGCAAAAGGCTATTATACTAAATATTAAATTTATTTTGTAACAAATATTTTTTCTTGCTAAAGCATTTGTTAAGTAAATCAAATAAAATTACTTTAATTAAATTGTTTATTTTCTGTCAAAATGAAAATAGAAGGGTTGTTTTGTTTTTACTTTGCAAGATTTCACAAGGAAACCAAGAAGCCTTTCCTTCAGCCAGTCAATAGGAAGAAGAGATTAGCATGGGGAAGAGAACACAAAAACTGTACACCAGAACACTTCATTTGATGCGCATAGTATTGTGAAGTATTAAAAAAGAACCATTCTATTTTCATTTATAATTATCCAAATGATAACAAATACTAAAATAGTATGAAATAGATCATTTCTTTTAAAAAACTGGAGTGGCCTAATAATTATGGCCAGTAGTATATATATATATATATATATATATATATATATATATATATATATATTGTCATCCGCAGACAGATCTGTTTCGCCGTATCACAGCTCATCAGTACGGTTAGACTCCGATTGCTTTTTTACCCAGGATTGAAACCCGACCGAAATGGCATCAGTCGACGACTCTATCCCTGGGCTATGTTCTAACGTAATAATAATAATAATAATAATAATAATAATAATAATAATAATAATAATAATATATATATATATATATATATATATATGTATACATATATATATATATATATATATATATATATACACACACACACACACACACACACACACGCATATATATATATATATATATATATATAAATTAAATAGGATTTATTCAAAGATGTTGTATGTATATTTCGACATGAAATCCCCACAGGGGATAACGCATCACCTCAGCAACGAAAAAAATCCTTTCTGAAACTGGAGAAAAATCAGTTTATTTTTACTTGTTAACTCATAGATAGATTTGCAAAAAACAGTTTAAAACGAAAGAAAAAGATAAAGAAAAAGAAAAAGATAAAATAAAATAAAATAAAATAAACAAGAAAAGAAAAATTGGCATCGTCTGGGTTCGTAAAAAAGAAAGAGAATTGTAACGTAAAAGGAACAGACGGCGTGTTGAATTGATATTAGGTTAAGCAAAACGGAAAAAGGTGGGAGGTAAGAGAGATAAAAAGAGGGAAAAAAGAAAAGAAAGAAAAAAAATTTTATATATTACAGACGCTCGACATATTCAAAAACCTAACTTCCCAAAAACGTTGAAGTATTAGAAAAAGGTCTTTTACTTAAAAAGGTATATTTATTTTTAAAGGGAATAAAAAGATATAGGATTTAAAATAATTTTTTTTTAAAATTAGGTCATTTAATTTAAACTAAAGATACCGCTAGGTATTAAAAAAATTTTTTTCATTTACAATTATACATACATATATGTGTACACACATACATACACACGCACATTTCTACAATTATAAATACATATATGCATACATATACCCACACACACATACATTCAATTACATACACACATATATACGTATATACACATACATGCGCATCCACACACATATATATACATACATATACAAAAAATCCACACACACACAAGCCGATAGATAGATAGATAGATAGATAGATAAGGGATATACAGAGGGATTGAAAAAAAATAAGACAGAGTGAGAGAGAGAAAGAGCTATGAACAGACTGAGATAGATAGATAGATAGATAGATAGATAGATAGATAGATATGAAGACTGTGTGATAGACAGATAGATAGATAGATAGATAGATAGATAGATAGATAGATAGATAGATAGATAGATAGATAGATATGAAGACTGTGTGATAGATAGATAGATAGATAGATAGATAGATAGATAGATAGATAGATAGATAGATAGATATGAACAGGCTGTGTTAGATAGATAGATAGATAGATAGATAGATAGATAGATAGATAGATAGATAGATAGATAGATAGATAGATTTGATTTGATTTGATTTGATTTGATTTTTCTTTAGGTCCACAACATTTTTTCTCTTCTTTTTCCTTTTTCATTGAATGCTATTACTTATGTCATTTGTTATTTCCGTTTGATGAAGACGGCGCCAGTTACGTTTTTGTCAATTTTCTACAAATTTATATATAAATGATTACTTTTCACACTTTTATACGAAGTAATTTTTGTATACATGTACTTACCTTTCTGTTGTATCTTCACTTAACGACAACGTCAGTTTTATGTACTTTTGTTCATTTTCTTTTCTTTTTTTTTTTTTCCTTATCCTCTATATTTAAATAATTTGTATTTCGGTGACACTCTTACTTTGATACAAGTTTAATTAAAGATGGTAGATAAACTTTTCAGTGTCAGTTTTTCGCTGAATTTTGTTTTTTTTTTATTTATATACAAGAGAGTGTTTTCTCTTCCATTCCAGACTTACCAAAATGCAGCAAAAATTTCATGAACTAAGCTAAAGTTTCTCAAATTGTCCTCATTAACTCACAGAATCTCTGTGAAATTTTCGAAAATTTAAGTCCAATCGTAGATTTTTTATGCGCTGTGTGTTTTCAGGGAGTGGGTGATATGACTCTCCACAACCTCATCATTTGTAACTTTTAGCACGGTTAGTCTTTTCGTGATCTCCGCGACTCAATATTATGCCATGCATTTAATAATTTTGGTCGGTAGGTTATTGCTGTTTCCTTCTGTAATTCTTTTCTTCAGTATATCTTGTGAGTGTCAAATTCCCTAAGCCCTCTTTTCTCATAATGAGTTTTAACATTTTTTAACAGTCTTTCTGATTATGTGAACTTTTTATTCCCATTTTCCTTAATACTTCCTTTTTGCTTATATACTCGGTCTATGGTATTCTCAGCATATTTTTGTAGAGCCATATTTCTGTTACCTCAAGTCTCCTTTTCATGTGAAAAATTTATCCAATATTAACTACTATATAGAATGATTAATCATACATATCCATTACAGATACGGAGTCCTCATAACAACTTAAACATTTTTTAATCACTTCACCCCAAGCAAGGCGTTAAGCCACTGATGTGCAAGGGATTACATAAGAAAGTTGAAGTATTAGGCAGAAGGAGAGTGAAAACAAAGACGAACCAGCTACAGGGGGTGAAAGAGAAAGAGTAAGAGAAGGATGTGAAGACTTGAGTAAAGACAGTTGAGAAGGTAGAGGGAAAGGAAAAGAACAAGATACACGGGGTGATGTAGAAAGAGCTGGAGTTAAGTGAATAAGAGATGGGAATTGACTTTGCATTTAAATTCCTGGAGGTTCTAGCCGTCAGGAGAGCAAGTATATGGAAGGGAGTTCCACAAGCGGGAAGCGCGAGAAAAGAAGCTACTGGAGTAGAACTGTCGCCTGCATTTGGTTGATCTAACTGTAAAAGGGTGAGACCTTGTTGCCAATCTGGATGCCCGAGTAAATTCTTGTGGGGGGGGGACACCAGTGACCCAAGTTCGTCAGAGCAGAAGCCATGAAAATATTTGTAGAAGAGACAGATCCCGACTTTGATTATTTGATTTAGGGACATTGCTTTTCATGAGTTCAGTATCAATGGTAACTTACGAAAGAAAATACAATCTTGTTTAATTCAAATTCTCAGCCTGGAAAGGTGAAGAGGAGTTAAAAAAACCTACACCTCTCTCTTGAGACCTTATCACTGAGCGAAATGGACTGCATTACTTTGTTTTATTTCAGAAAGTGAAGGTAAAGCTAAAAAACAATTCATCTAACATATTCTTTGTTTGTTCGTTTAGCTGTATACCAACTCTACATGCGTCTATCTATATTTCTTTCATGAACATTAGTAACTATTTACACTATTTACATTGTTCGAATTATTGTTTCAGAATCCTCATATACCACACCATTAATTTACACACTAATTCATTTCAGGAGCCTCATATATAACACCACTAATTTACACACACTTTCATTACAGAAGCATCATGAAACACCAAAAATTTACACACTCTTTCATTTCAGAATCATCATGAAACACACCACAAATTTACACACGCTTTCATTTCAGAAGCATCATGAAACACCACAAATTTACACACTCTTTCATTTCAGAAGCATCATGAAATACACCAAAAATTTACACTCACCTTCATTTCAGAAGCATCATGAAACACACCACAAATTTACACACTCTTTCATTTCAGAAGCATCATGAAACACCACAAATTTACACACTCTTTCATTTCAGAAGCATCATGAAATACACCAAAAATTTACACTCACCTTCATTTCAGAAGCATCATGAAACACACCACAAATTTACACACTCTTTCATTTCAGAAGCATCATGAAAGACACCACAAATTTACACACTCTTTCATTTCAGAAGCATCATGAAACACACCACAAATTTACACACACTTTCATTTCAGAAGCATCATGAAACACACCACAAATTTACACACTCTTTCATTTCAGAAGCATCATGAAACACACCACAAATTTACACACTCTTTCATTTCAGAAGCATCATGAAACACACCACAAATTTACACACACTTTCATTTCAGAATCATCATGAAACACACCACAAATTTACACGCTCTTTCATTTCAGAAGCATCATCAAACACACCACAAATTTACACACTCTTTCATTTCAGAAGCATCATGAAACACACCACAAATTTACACACTCTTTCATTTCAGAAGCATTATGAAACACACCACAAATTTACACACTCTTTCATTTCAGAATCATCATGAAACACACCACAAATTTACACACTCTTTCATTTCAGAAGCATCATGAAACACCACAAATTTACACACTCTTTCATTTCAGAAGCATCATGAAATACACCAAAAATTTACACTCACTTTCATTTCAGAAGCATCATGAAACACACCACAAATTTACACACTCTTTCATTTCAGAAGCATCATGAAACACACCACAAATTTACACACACTTTCATTTCAGAAGCATCATGAAACACACCACAAATTTACACACTCTTTCATTTCAGAAGCATCATGAAACACACCACAAATTTACACACTCTTTCATTTCAGAAGCATCATGAAACACACCACAAATTTACACACTCTTTCATTTCAGAAGCATCATCAAACACACCACAAATTTACACACTCTTTCATTTCAGAAGCCTCATGAAACACACCACAAATTTACACACTCTTTCATTTCAGAAGCATTATGAAACACACCACAAATTTACACACTCTTTCATTTCAGAAGCATCATCAAACACACCACAAATTTACACACACTTTCATTTCAGAAGCATCATGAAACACACCACAAATTTACACACTCTTTCATTTCAGAAGCATCATGTAACACACCACAAATTTACACACTCTTTCATTTCTGAAGCATCATGAAACACACCACAAATTTAAACACTCTTTCATTTCAGAAGCATCATGAAACACACCACAAATTTACACACTCTTTCATTTCAGAATCATCATGAAACACACCACAAATTTACACACTCTTTCATTTCAGAAGCATCATGAAACACCACAAATTTACACACTCTTTCATTTCAGAAGCATCATGAAATACACCAAAAATTTACACTCACTTTCATTTCAGAAGCATCATGAAACACACCACAAATTTACACACTCTTTCATTTCAGAAGCATCATGAAACACACCACAAATTTACACACACTTTCATTTCAGAAGCATCATGAAACACACCACAAATTTACACACTCTTTCATTTCAGAAGCATCATGAAACACACCACAAATTTACACACTCTTTCATTTCAGAAGCATCATGAAACACACCACAAATTTACACACTCTTTCATTTCAGAAGCATCATCAAACACACCACAAATTTACACACTCTTTCATTTCAGAAGCCTCATGAAACACACCACAAATTTACACACACTTTCATTTCAGAAGCATCATGAAACACACCACAAATTTACACACTCTTTCATTTCAGAAGCATCATCAAACACACCACAAATTTACACACACTTTCATTTCAGAAGCATCATGAAACACACCACAAATTTACACACTCTTTCATTTCAGAAGCATCATGTAACACACCACAAATTTACACACTCTTTCATTTCTGAAGCATCATGAAACACACCACAAATTTAAACACTCTTTCATTTCAGAAGCATCATGAAACACACCACAAATCTACACACTCTTTCATTTCAGAAGCATCATGAAACACACCACAAATCTACACACTCTTTCATTTCAGAAGCATCATGAAACACACCACAAATTTACACACTCTTTCATTTCAGAAGTATCATGAAACACACCACAAATTTACACACTCTTTCATTTCAGAAGCATCATGAAACACACCACAAATTTACACACTTTCATTTCAGAAGCATCATGAAACACAACACAAATTTACACACACTTTCATTTCACAAACATCATGAAACACACCACAAATTTACACACACTTTCATTTCAGAAGCATCATGAAACACACCACAAATTTACACACTCTTTCATTTCAGAAGCATCATGAAACACACCACAAATTTACACACTCTTTCATTTCAGAAGCATCATGAAACACACCACAAATTTACACACTCTTTCATTTCAGAAGCATCATGAAACACACCACAAATTTACACACACTTTCATTTCATAAGCATCATGAAACACACCACAAATTTACACACTCTTTCATTTCAGAAGCCTCATGAAACACACCACAAATTTACACACTCTTTCATTTCAGAAGCATCATGAAACACACCACAAATTTACACACTCTTTCATTTCAGAAGCATCATGAAACACACCACAAATTTACACACTCTTTCATTTCAGAAGCATCATGAAACACACCACAAATTTACACACACTTTCATTTCAGAAGCATCATGAAACACACCACAAATTTACACACTCTTTCATTTCAGAAGCATCATGAAACACACCACAAATTTACACACTCTTTCATTTCAGAAGCATCATGAAACACACCACAAATTTACACACTCTTTCATTTCAGAAGCATCATGAAACACACCACAAATTTACACACTCTTTCATTTCAGAAGCATCATCAAACACACCACAAATTTACACACTCTTTCATTTCAGAAGCATCATGAAACACACCACAAATTTACACACTCTTTCATTTCAGAAGCATTATGAAACACACCACAAATTTACACACTCTTTCATTTCAGAATCATCATGAAACACACCACAAATTTACACACTCTTTCATTTCAGAAGCATCATGAAACACCACAAATTTACACACTCTTTCATTTCAGAAGCATCATGAAATACACCAAAAATTTACACTCACTTTCATTTCAGAAGCATCATGAAACACACCACAAATTTACACACTCTTTCATTTCAGAAGCATCATGAAACACACCACAAATTTACACACACTTTCATTTCAGAAGCATCATGAAACACACCACAAATTTACACACTCTTTCATTTCAGAAGCATCATGAAACACACCACAAATTTACACACACCCTTCATTTCAGAAGCATCATGAAACACACCACAAATTTACACACTCTTTCATTTCAGAAGCATCATCAAACACACCACAAATTTACACACTCTTTCATTTCAGAAGCCTCATGAAACACACCACAAATTTACACACTCTTTCATTTCAGAAGCATTATGAAACACACCACAAATTTACACACTCTTTCATTTCAGAAGCATCATCAAACACACCACAAATTTACACACACTTTCATTTCAGAAGCATCATGAAACACACCACAAATTTACACACTCTTTCATTTCAGAAGCATCATGTAACACACCACAAATTTACACACTCTTTCATTTCTGAAGCATCATGAAACACACCACAAATTTAAACACTCTTTCATTTCAGAAGCATCATGAAACACACCACAAATCTACACACTCTTTCATTTCAGAAGCATCATGAAACACACCACAAATCTACACACTCTTTCATTTCAGAAGCATCATGAAACACACCACAAATTTACACACTCTTTCATTTCAGAAGTATCATGAAACACACCACAAATTTACACACTCTTTCATTTCAGAAGCATCATGAAACACACCACAAATTTACACACTTTCATTTCAGAAGCATCATGAAACACAACACAAATTTACACACACTTTCATTTCACAAACATCATGAAACACACCACAAATTTACACACACTTTCATTTCAGAAGCATCATGAAACACACCACAAATTTACACACTCTTTCATTTCAGAAGCATCATGAAACACACCACAAATTTACACACTCTTTCATTTCAGAAGCATCATGAAACACACCACAAATTTACACACACTTTCATTTCATAAGCATCATGAAACACACCACAAATTTACACACTCTTTCATTTCAGAAGCCTCATGAAACACACCACAAATTTACACACTCTTTCATTTCAGAAGCATCATGAAACACACCACAAATATACACACTCTTTCATTTCAGAAGCATCATGAAACACACCACAAATTTACACACTCTTTCATTTCAGAAGCATCATGAAACACACCACAAATTTACACACTCTTTCATTTCAGAAGCATCATGAAACACACCACAAATTTACACACTCTTTCATTTCAGAAGCATCATGAAACACACCGCAAATTTACACACACTTTCATTTCAGAAGCATCATGAAACTCACCACAAATTTACACACTCTTTCATTTCAGAAGCATCATGAAACACACCACAAATTTACACACTCTTTCATTTCAGAAGCATCATGAAACACACAACAAATTTAAACACTCTTTCATTTCAGAAGCATCATGAAACACACCACAAATCTACACACTCTTTCATTTCAGAAGCATCATGAAACACACCACAAATCTACACACTCTTTCATTTCAGAAGCATCATGAAACACACCACAAATTTACACACTCTTTCATTTCAGAAGCATCATGAAACACACCACAAATTTACACACTCTTTCATTTCAGAAGCATCATGAAACACACCACAAATTTACACACTCTTTCATTTCAGAAGCATCATGAAACACACCACAAATTTACACACACTTTCATTTCAGAAGCATCATGAAACACACCACAAATTTACACACTCTTTCATTTCAGAAGCATCATGAAACACACCACAAATTTACACACTCTTTCATTTCAGAAGCATCATGTAACACACCACAAATTTACACACTCTTTCATTTCAGAAGCATCATGAAACACACCACAAATTTACACACACTTTCATTTCAGAAGCATCATGGAACACACCACAAATTTACACACTCTTCATTTCAGAAGCATCATGAAACACACCACAAATTTACACACTCTTTCATTTCAGAAGCATCATGAAACACACCACAAATTTACACACTCTTTCATTTCAGAAGCATCATGAAACACACCACAAATTTACACACTCTTTCATTTCAGAAGCCTCATGAAACACACCACAAATATACACACTTTTTCATTTCAGAAGTATCATGAAACACACCACAAATTTACACACTCTTTCATTTCAGAAGCATCATGAAACACACCACAAATTTACACACTCTTTCATTTCAGAAGCATCATGAAACACACCACAAATTTACACACTCTTTCATTTCAGAAGCATCATGAAACACACCACAAATTTACACACTCTTTCATTTCAGAAGCATCATGAAACACACCACAAATTTACACACTCTTTCATTTCAGAACCCTCATATACCACACAACTAATTTACACATCCCTTATTTCAGAAGCCTCATGAAACACACCCCTAATTTACACACTTTTATTTCGGAACCCTTATATACCACCCCACTAATTTATACACACTTTTATTTCGGAACCTTCATATGTTACACCACTAATTTACACACACTTTTTTTCGGAACCTTCATATGCCACACCACAAATTTACACACACTTTTATTTCAGAAGCCTCATGAAACACACCACAAATTAACACACTTTCATTTCAGAACCCTCAGATACCACCCCACTAATTTACACACATTTTCAATTCAGAACCCTTATATACCACATCACTAATTTGAACACACTTTTATTTCAGAAGCCTTATATGAAGCATCCCAATTTCGTGCACACTTTCGCATCAGAAACCTGGTATATGACAACTCTAATTCGTACACATTAGAAAAGGGATAGATCACTCTTCTTTAGACCTTGACAGATTGGATTTGGCATACTACATCCACTGAATCGAATCACCCATATTTCCCCTGTAATTCAATAGTAATGGACAAGATTCAGCATTTCCCGAGAACTGCTACTTTGTGGAAAAAACTCTCACGTGTGTGCTTGCCTGAACTCTACAATTTGAAACTCTTGAATACAAAGGTAACTACTTGTCTATTATCCCCAAAATCCTCACTTTCTTCTGTCGCTTCTTATGACACACCCCGTTCAGTTACCCTCAACTATGAGTAGCTCTTGAGACTGGTATTGCGTTTTGATTTTTTTAAGCTCTGTTCTCTAACAAATAAAAAGGAAACAAAATATGGGCTATTGGCTGGAAGGTGCATCCTCCACAGCCATACAACCAAAATATGATGCTGGGCCAACTTAATAAAATATATAATAAAATGGGAAACATCAATTTCGGTGAGATCGACGTATGACACAAATCGGGCGGCACTCGATTAGGAAAGTACTCACCACTTTAGTAATGATCTTTCAGAATCATTTGCAATTCCGACCCTACGTAGAAGTGCCTATCATATTTACTAAGATTTCAGGCACTTCGATGTGGTGTAATGGTTAACAAGCGTGTTTCGCTAGATCAATTGACTTATTAGTGAGTTTGATCCACATTTTTTACCGCATCTAAGGCACGCTTAGAAAATCAGGGCACTTCACTGTGGTGTAAAGATTAGAAAGCTTGTCTCGCTAGATCACTTATGACTGAATAGTGAGTTTGATCTTCACTGGGTGCCCCATACTTTAACCTTGTGCCACATCCTAACTACGATTAGAAAATCGATTTATTTACTAAGATTAATGCCTTGTAAGTTGTGAGGAATATGAAGACCGCACTACCGTGCAGAGGGTTAAAACCACAACCACTGAAAAGTGAAGGCCAGCTGGATCGTGACGTCACGTGACAAAAGTAGTCCTACGTAAGTCTTCGGTTAACAAGACCGGCGGTAATGAATGCTTGTAAACTAGAGAAAAAAGGCTTAGAAGACTTTTTTTTTAAGATTATGTTTAAAAAAGAAAAAAAAAGAAACCGGGTAAGCTTGTATACTACTGATCTTTATTTAATAATATTTATTCTTTTCTAAATGATTAATAGTAATAATAATAAATTGTTGCTGAAAGCGGTGTTTAAAGTAAATAAACAAAACATCACGTTACATTTCATTAAAATTTAAAAACTGAAATTCGTTCATTATTTTAATTGTTTCAAATTGAAAATATTTTTTCGAATTTTAATCAGCATTGTTTTAATTTGCATTGTCGAGCTCTCTACGATACCCTCGTATCACCAATATTTTATAGAAAGTTCGAGAAGGAAAATTGTAAAATAAATCAAACCATCTTCTTTTTGTAACCAAACTTTTCATTGGTTTGTTCTGCATCAGCAGCAGCATTTTGCCTCTCTTTCGAAAAAGCGGGAATCTTCCCGCTCTTCAAGCTCCAGTTGGAAAGTATCCTTTGAAGCTACCAGACCTATTGTTTCCAGCTCACTTTTCTTTTAAGGCAATATATGTTTTCGCCTACTCTTTTAAAAGAAAATAAGCCGGTTTCATCTTTACCTGACTGAGAAGTTAAGTTAAATATTCAAAACTTTGCAATACCAGCTTTTTGCATTCAACATTTTCTCCTGGTATAATAATTTATTATTGTTTCAACTTCTCACCTAAACCGCAAGTATTTTTGACATTTTTTATTCACACACACTTTGCTTGCAGATTATCTTCCAACTCATAACTTTGAACTGTACCAAATTATTTGAACATACAAACTGTTTTCCAACTCACAAATTTCCAGCTCACAATTTGAACTGTTTCAATTATTTGTCTACATACAAACTTTTGAACATTGGCTTTGGGCCACTTACAATTCAAAAATATTTTATTGTTTAAACACATATCTCTAAAAAAAAAAGTGTTTCATTCATTTTTGCAAATATCTGCAGTAAAAGGGAGATAACTTATTTTTACCCCTTTTCTATAATTCACAGTTGTTGTTATAATTAAAATTTATTTACCTCTGTCTTGTGTCTTGTTTGTTCACTTATTTGTACATACATAAAATTGAGAAGCTCTCATTACCCAACAAACAAACAAAAAAGTAGTTAGGCCGCTACAGCATGTTTTTATTTCGATTTTAACAATTATCCAGTAAAGCTATATTGTAAAGATTATAAACAGCAACAACTGAATTATGAATTGAGGAACAAACAAATTACAAGCAAATGATTAAAAAATAAAACAACTGAACATAAATTTAAAGCGAATTAGATACAAACAATATGGATTTACAAAACAAATAATACTTATGGAAAAATAGGTTACTGCTACAAAGTTTAAAAACTGAAATAAATTCATTGATAATTTTGTTTCAAATTTAAAAACACTTTTTTTATAAATTATAATCAGCATTGTTTTTAATTTGCATGTTTTTATTTCAATTTTAACGATTATACTCTAAAGTTAGAATATTGTAATTATTAAGAGATTACTAGTCAAATACGGCAATAACTTTTTTTTTAATCATATCACCCCGAGCAAGGCGGTAACGCCACTGATGTGCAGGGGGCTACATAAGATTTAAGAGATTGGAAAAGAGAAAACCGGAAACCGCATCCTAAACAGGAAACAAAGGATGAGCCTCTTCACCTGTTCAATAGACGAGGGTAGAGTGTGAACCGGGCGATCTGAATTATGAATTAGGGTGCTAACAAAAATTGAATAAACAGAAAGACAATTTGCAAGTAAATGATGAATAAATAAGTTTGATCTTCACTGGGTACCCCATACTTTAACCTTGTGCCACATACTAACTACGCTTAGAAAATCGCTTTATTAACTTAGATTAATGCCTTGTAGGTTGTGATGAATATGAAGACTGCACTCCCGTGCAGAGGGTTAAAACCCCCTGACCAACTGTTTCCGGTCATTTTTGACTCTCGTGCACACCAGATCCGTGTCTATCATTTTTATTCTAACGCATACGAAACCTATAACTACTTTTTCTTTATTCTTCTGTACAACAGACTTATATTTACTTCACAATTACTTATCAAACTCAGGTGAGGGGTGTGTTAATATGGTCCCACCTGCGAAAAAACTCTTCGATGCAGGTCACCGGATAGGGTGCAATGGCTCCTAAGATGAACTACAACGGCTGCGTGTTCGTGACCTAGCTGAAGGACATCGGCTGGAGATCTAACCTCGAGAGAGATGGGCCCCAACGGGTTAAAAAGCCGATGACAAGCCACAGGATGACGTCTTAACGATTCCTTCCGGGGTTAATGGTGAAAATCAAGAACTCCAAGCTAATGGATGATGTGCCGTAAATAAAACTAAATTGCTAAGCTTAAGTCATATGTGTCGGATACGCAATGAGAATCGAACTCAGTGCAGTCGTAATTGTCTTCGAAAATACATCTCTACAAAGTTTAATGCTGCACGATACAAGGGTACATGTGTAGGTCACCAAGTTAGGATCGAATTCATTGCTTCAATATTTGGGTATTCAAGAGTCACTGCTTCAACACAAAGCAAAATGTCCATGTGCCCGTTATAGTAGACTAGCAGTATAGCCCAGCGTTGCTCGGGTGTAATGAAAGCTTTAAAACTAATCCATGGTATTGGAGCTCAGACTCTTTGGACATTGGCACGAAAGACAAAAAGCAATAGTTGTTTCCAGTTAAAGCGAAACTGTAGACTGAAAGAAAAATGAATGGATGTAAGTCAAATTTTGATTTCCTGGTATCGAGATCAAATAAGTTTCTTTCGTCGTAAACTGAATTTTGAAGGCAAAGTAAGTCCTCTGGGTAAATGGTATCATGGCTGAGACTAAGAACTACAATTATACCTACTTAGAGCCAAACCCGAAGCAAAAACTAAAATAAAAGGGCTGAAAAAAATACAGATACACAGGCAGATAAACAGACACATACACAAACATCTTGCCTTATATATATATATATATATATATATATATATATATATATATGTATATATTATCGATGTTCTGCACTATTGTAAGAACTCCAACCTTGAAACTTCGGAATATCGTTTCTTATGTCTTTTTCTATGATTGTATCAAATTTGATTAAAATCGGACCACTCCTTCTATAACCAGATTTTTTCGATTATCGATTTTCAATATTTATCGAGGATACCTCGATACAAAACCTAGCTAAGAACACTCGCAGACGCTTATAGCACAACTGTGTAAATTTTCAAGAAAATCGGTTCAGCCGTTTCGGAGTCCATAAGTAACGGACGCACACACACACACACACACACACATACACACACAGACAAAGTTCCATTTATAAATAAGTTTAGAGATATGCAGTCACACATACCTTCTTCACATCCCAGAGGGCAGTGATATTCGCCATTTTGTTCAAGTTTTGTAAAGACTTGTGTCTGCGTCCCGTCCCGAGCACCACACAGCTGCTAAATATAATTTCATGGATCATTGTCACAACCCACTTGGCTTGCCATGTAATGTAATGATATTCCCGCTGAACGATGGATTTTTTTAAGCAAAAGTCAAGAGGGGGCGGAATAAATAAAAAAAAGTTAAAGAAGTTCAACCTTGTTCGGGTTATCTTTTTATTTACCACCCTTCTTTTATAAAAGCGACCACCAACTATACTTACAAAAAATCCACTGTCTATAACTATCCGTTACTTGTTTATGTCCACGCTCTACCAATAACCTCTGACCCTTTAAATTGAAATGACAAACAAGAAGAAAAACGGGATTTTAAAAAAAAATCTTTTGACTAAAAAAATACAAAGCGAACAGAGAGAGGGTAGGCTTTATTTTGTTCCGTTTAGTTTCGTTTCATATTCAAGACTGTACGGTTGAAGAGTTCGAAAACGAAAAGGGAGATAATCAATTGACTTCCTTCATAGTTTGGCTGTGGGCATAAAAAAAACTTCATTGGCATTTGGCGTAGCATAAAATGATCCTCCGAAAAAAATATTTCAGATTGGGCATAGAAAATACACAAATTTTATCAGTTCATAGCTCTCTAACATTTTTGTTCGTTACATTCATTTTCTTCCTCCAGCATTGGGTTAAATAGATATTTACAAAATTTACTAAGTGTCGATACAAAATAGAGAACTACGCTAATACTATGACTGAATTGCATTAATTATTTAATAAATGTTGAAATTCAGAATTTTTTAATAAGAAAAAAGCGCATTAACTCGGAAATTATTTAATCATTACATGTGTGTGTGTGTGTGTGTGTGTGTGTGTGTGTGTGTGTGTGTGTGTGTGTGTGTGGTCTGAAGATTGCGTTCAACCTTGAAACAGACTGTCGCTGCTTGGTATTGACCTCAGCGTTGACATACATCTCTCTCTCTCGCTTTCTCTTATGGTGATACCGACCGAGCAAAGCAATGGACCGGATGTTTGCACTCTCACGACCAAAAAACAAATGACCAAAACTAGTCGTTGCGCAGCCGGATCGACGCAGATGTTCCGGTTGAAAACTAAAAATTAATTAAATATTAAATTTCCAGTTCGCGAGCCTACGCGGATTTTATTTATCGGCCAATGGGAAGCCCAGAATCAAATACAAGTGTGAATTCTCAAATGATCTGCTGCGATCCAAAAAGTCGAAATAAAAAGCCGATACAGAAAGCACCGCCAGACAGACCGACGCAGAGACCCAGACAGACTCGAGAGAGACGAGAGTAATTAATATCTCCCGTTGACCGAAGTCAAGCGGCTTACTATGCTCACCTCCCTTCACCTCTCTTTTCCTTCTTCGCTGGCTCAAAACTGCTTACTGACCTAAGGAGCGGATACATCAAAGACATTCCTTATTTACAACGCTCCCACATACCTAAGTATTAATTCTCTTTTCAGCATTTTATTGCCATGAACATTTTAACGTCCGTTGGACCATATTTAAAGGATTACTTGAATTGTAAAAACCTTAATTCATATGTGTATATATAAAATGTTATTTTTCAACTCAATTTGCTTTTCTTGATTTATAATATTTTCATGACTTATAGTGGGCTATCTACAACCAGGCCAAATTCCGTTAATCTGCAACAATATACACTACACTTCAAAAGAACGCCTACCTACTATAAAGTGGTGACCACGACGTCTGTCTCTCTCTCTCTCTCTCTCTCTCTCTAGATAGATAGATAGATAGATAGATAGATAGATAGATAGATAGATAGATAGATAGATATACAAGGTGACTGAAAATACTTATAATTTATTTATTAACGATAATTTTTACAAGAAATGGATGTGAGAGGAAAGTGTTTAGAATAAGATTTTATTTAAAATTTGATATGGGCACCAGATTTCGCTACCAGCTTCTCAAGCCGCCCAGGGGTAGCGTCAACTATTTTCACCGGGACTGAAGACATATCTTCTTGTATTTGTCCTTCAAGTTATTCCAAAGTATTTACTTTGGTATCGTAGACGTCTTCTTTAACTGCCACCCGACAAAAAGTTACAGGGTGTTAAGTCAGGACTCCTGTCTGGCAACTCATACGGACCACGACGATCCATCCATTTCCCGGGGAAGTAGGAATTCAGTTATTCACAAATGACAATAGCAAAATACAGAGGGTCGCCATCTTGCATGAAAATCAAATCTTCAACATTCTCCCAAACACTAACAGCTTTCGGCATTCATGGTATCGCGAAGAATGAATGGACTCACAATCTTGTCCGAAGTCATCCTACACCACATCGTTACCTTTGGCCAATTTTGCATTTTTTCTGAGATAACAAAAAGATCTTCACCTGCCCAATATAGTTGAAGTTGTGACGGTTTACATACCCACCGATGTGAAATAATTTTTCATCACTTCGGAGGATTTTCTTAAAGAGAACTAAATTTCATGCCTAGCCAGCATATTTTCCCCAAACTCCATGCGAATGTCGCAGTTTTAGCGGAGAGTGATTGGTAGTAGTGCGGCTTCAAAGCATCGCCATTTAAGCTCCTTCTTGCGTATTGCGTGATAGGAAATTTCACTTTCCTTCGTTGCTTGTCGAATTGACTTTCTTGGGTTATGTGTAAACATTTTTTTAACTGCTTGCACTGTCTTCGGGTTGCTGGACTTGGAAGGTCTACCACTTCTTCAAGTATCAACTACAGACCCTCTAGCCATGAGTTTTGCATGTCAATTCTTGTCTTTGCGTCAAGTTGAGAATGTACTCCTCTAATAGTCATCCACCATCTTTGCACTCGAACAACTAGTTTCCAAACTTCATAATGTACCGCTCAATAGCATGCTCCTGCAGGATAAGACGCTCAGCCATGTTTGTAGGGCTTCTAAATTTCGAACAAATAACCAATCTGAAAAGACAGATGCAAGCAAATTAAATTCTCATACGTTAAAGATCAAATACAAAAAAATCAGAGAATAATTACAATAAATAAACAATTTGTAATTATTTTAAAATATCGAGTTACCTTTCAATGACTGTATATATTTATGGGTTGTTGAAAATATTAAAAATATGCGAGATATATAGACTACATTTTCATCTTTACAAAAAAAGCATATATATATATAACTTTAATCCAAAAGAAAAAGCAGGTAGGTAAATCCAAAAAACCCGATCTTAATTAATATTAATTACATTAATATTAAAATTGATCAAGGCAGAGGGTTCAATACAATTTATATTCAAATTACAGAGCCAATTATAAAATAAAACAAAATTCCGATGTTCAAATTCGTTGAAAAGCCATTTCAATGAGAGAAAACTCTCGTGTCCTCAGCAACGAACTTCGTTAAAAAATAAAAACAAATGACAAAAAGAACAAGTTTATTATATCGGCAGAAGTCCAAAAATAATTTTCATCACAGAAAATTAAAGGGGTGGGATTATTAAGAAAGCAGACAGATATCTATGTCTATTTTTGTTATTAGATTTTTTAAACCGCCTACTCACTTTTATTTTATTTTTTATGTTTTATTAATTTTTTAATTTAAATCTAATTTTGAAATTTATATTTAAATTTAGATTCGTATGTCAAAATTTTTTTCTAAAAAAATTTTTTCTATAAAATTTGTCCCATTTATTTAAACTAAAACTCGCTATGATTTATTTTTTAACACGATTGATAACAATTTCTCCTGTTTCTATGGAAATAGATTTTTTTTCTTTTCTTAGCTTACTTCCCTGTCAACCACCCCTTCCCCCTTTTTTATTTCTTTCCGTTTTTTTCTTCCCCCACTACCATTTCTTCCGCCAAGACAGGGCTAAATTTCAACTTTTAAGCTCCCGACTCAGTGAAGAGGTAGGGCGTTTCAAAAAATCTAATAATAAATGTCTGCCTTCTTATTAATCCCACCCCTTTAATTTTCTGTGATGAAAAAATTTTTGGGACTTCTGCCGCTGTATTATCTTTGTTCATTTTGTCATTTGTTTTTTTTTTTTGTTTTTGTTTTTTTTTTTAAGTTCGTTGCTGAGGACGCAAGTGTTTTCTCTCATAGAAATGGCTATTCAACGAATTTGAACATCGGAATCTTGTTTTATTTTATATATATATACTGCAAATCCCCTGAAAACACCACTCATGGTAGAAAACCAGGTTTTAACTCGTTTACAAATGGAAAATATTAAAAAATATAAAATGTATTGAAGACTTTTTAATACAAATGTACACTGGTCTAACCTTATTATGACCAGAAACTAAGTAATTAAAAAATCAATACACACACACACACACACACAATATATATATATATATATATATATATATATATATATATAGTAAGAAAGTTATGGAACATGTAGGTTTTAAACTCACCACTGTTCATGCATTTACTTTTATAAGAGTGCTCGATACAACGCAGAGCTTTATATTGTAATGTTTGTTACAATGGTTTATAAAAGGATAGTGTCACTACACAAAAATTTTCGCGTTTCGGAGCCACGTTTGCTCCTCTTCTGGTGATGAGTTTAAATGAAAATTAAATGGTGAAAACGATTTATTTTTGGTATCATATTACCAAAAATAAATCGTTTCCGCCATTTAATTTTCATTTCATTTTCATATATATATATGAATACAATAAGTGAAAGACAAGCAGGCAAAAGTATCTTTAATCTAACATGTTACACTTTAACAGACTTCTTCAGAGTCTTTTTAAAGACGAATTCGTTATTTTAAAAGCTTCTTAAGGTAAAACATGTCAGATTAAAGACACTTTTTTCCTACCTGTTTTTGATATTCTATTCATCTCGTCGAATTTCAATACAGATATTCAACTTATATATATATATATATATATATATATATATATATATATATATATATATATATATAGGATGTATCAAAAACACTTTTACAACCTTTGGATCGGGTTCCTTACACCAAAACAAGGACAAACGTCCACATAAACATATATATCCACAAATTTCTTCGTTTTTGAGTTATTAAGTTTAAAGTGTACAGTAGACACTGTTAAATATACAATCCAAAAGTACTTTCACAAATTTTGGCAGCGGGTTCCTAACACCAAACTAAGGATTGAGGTTAGGGAGACGTGGTGGCCATGGAAGCGGTCCTCCCTACTTATTAATCTTTCATGGTAGATAGTCATCCAGTATGTCGAACAATGTGACTAAAATGTGTTGATACATAAATCACATGCTGAAGAGACAAGCAACAAATCGACAATTTGTACAATAAACCATCGGGCAAAGTTCTCCTGTGGTGAGTGATCAGAGGGCGAAAGATCCTTGCACACGTTGCAAATGATACGAATACAGAAGCTGATGCGCTATGAGATGTCCGAAATGCTAGGACCACTTGACATGTGCTGACCAGATATGGCAGCAGTGCTTGAATATAGTGATATATTGGCGATGGATAACAAAGTAATAGTTCCATCCACATTTGGCCTCACTGTTGAGACCTTATGCCTCACGCAGACAACACACGCACAGAGCAGCTGATGCAGAAAGAAATGAGGGTGAAATGCTGACCGAGATTAGCAGTCCTTGCACAGGTGTTGTTAGTGAGATGTTAATAAAAAGCATCTTTTGAAACCGCTGATGAAGATCTACCCTCCCTCCAACCCTACGCAAGAGATGCAGTGGCATGAAAGCGAAGATATGAGAGGGGTAGAGGAACGTAAGTGGGTCAGGGAAGGAAAGCAATATCTCAATCGTTCTAACCGCCTGCCGCGATCAACAGCCCTCAAAACGACCAAAACCAGCCATAACTAGCGACAGAAGGTTCTGGAAATCAAAATACAAAAGATTCCGACCGACATTTGCTGAACGATGCTGCGACCTTTGCAGCTGCTAAATGGCGGTGGTTTGTGTGGGGAGGTATATGCCGAGGGACCACAAAGGAAAGTGATCCGCCGAGGATGGTGAGCGGGTAGATGCACAAAAGGAAGGGACCAAAATTCAAACGGATTAGGCATTGTAATCCGCTTCTGTGTACGAACGAATATGCTTATAATTATATATATATATATATTAGAGAAAATTTTCAAAATTCAAAGGTGTCGGATGCACATTTCGACATGAGATCTCTAACATAGATTCTACGTCACCTCAGCGACATTGTTCTAAGGAATATTTAGGCAGCAATTATTCATCCAAATAAGTTTGATTAAAAAATAGCGACAAAGTCTGTTTGTTTAAATTTTTATTGTATATTTCCAATTTTCGGATAGGGCGTTGAGCATTGCACTGAAAGCTTTAGATAAACTGTCCGAAGTTTGTATTCTGTTGTTTTTGTTCATGTAATTTCGCTGTACAGGGTATGACGATAAACTACATCCGGCAGTAAACCTTCTCATCGGAAGATTTTACGTTACGTGGAACCACTACTTAATTTCTGTCATTTCCAGGTTCACCCTGAACTGGGGTGGTAATACCTGTTAGGGTTCCAGCTATGGGCAAGAGCGAACATTTTTGTAGTAAGAATACCAGCAATACATTTTCCTGGTAAAGGAATTACCAGCAATCCGTTTTTGTGAAAGAAAAATATTACAAGCAATATATTTTTGTAAGGAAAATAAATATCACCAGCAATACCCTTGAAAAGAAAAAGAAAAAAAAATGTTACTAACATTAGATTTTTATTAGAAAAAGTACCAGCAATATGTTTTTGTAAAATAAATTACTAATACTTGCAAGAAAATTAAATTTCAGCATTAAATGACCCATAAGGATTTGATATACCGTGAAACAAACACAACAAGCAAACTAATCAAGATTTCGACTTTCGCAGTCTTTAACAAGTACTAATATGGAGTCTGCCGAAGGTCAGTAAGTTAAGTGCCATACGTGATACACGCTTTGGGCGATCGTGTCTCAAAAGAGACACAACTGACTGGGCAAAATATTATCCCGCAGTAGGTCGCCATTGCTTTCTGCGGTAGAAAGTTTGCTAATCAAGGCTATAGAATCCAATCTGTCCTATTATTTAACACATAACTGGAGGAAAGAGACGGATTCATACCTTTGCCAAGAGTATTTGTGCGTGAGTGAATGCAAGGAGTTCAACTGAAATTCGAACTAGGCTTCCCGATTTGTCGTCCCGAGTCGATATCTACTGCACCACAAAAGGTACTTTAACAGAAAAAACGAAATATGAACCTCGAAAAGTGTATCCTCAACTTTGAGCGCAATACTCAACATCTTGTCCAAAAAAATGCAATCAAAAATTAAATAGACGGACCTTGTCGTTTTTTTATCAATTTTTTTGTATATATATATATATATATATATATATATATATAAGTAGTGATGGTAAACAATCGGCGGTAAGAAAACTTTCCTTGGTAAATAATCTAAGTGGATCCTAGTAATATAATATTAAAGATAATAAAATACTAGAAACAATCCACAAAAGAGCTCAAGTATTTAACTACAAAGCAAATATTAAATAACTAGCAGTATAGCCCGGCGTTGCTCGGGTGTAATGAAAGCTTTAAAACTAATCCATGGTCCTGGAGCTCAGACTCTTTGGACGTTGGCACGAAAGACTAAAAAGCAATAGTTGTTTCCATTTAAAGTGAAACTGTAGACTGAAAGAAAAATGAATGGATGTAAGTCAAATTTTGATTTCCTGGTATCGATATCAAATAAGTTTTCTCGTCGTAAACTGAATTTTGAAGGCTAAATAAGTCCTCTGAGTAAATGGTATCATGGCTGAGACTAAGAACTACAATTATACCTACTTAGAGCCAAACCCGAAGTAAAAACTAAAATAAAATGGCTGAAAAAATACAGACAGACAGATAATCAGACACACACACAAACATCTTGCCTTTTATATATATATATATATATATATATATATATATATATATATATATATATATATATTATCGATGTTCTGCACTATTGTAAGAACTGAAACCTTGAAACTTCTGAATATCGTTTCTTATGTCTTTGTCTATGAGTGTATAAAATTTAATTCAAATCGGACCACTCCTTCTATAACCCGATTTTTTCGATTATCCATTTTCGATATTTATCGGGTGTACCTCGACACAAAGCCTAGCTAAGAACACACGCAGACGCTTATAGTACAACTGTGTAAATTTTCAAGAAAATCGGTTCAGCCGTTTCGGAGTCCATAAGTAACGGACACACGCACACACACACACAGCCACATACACACACATACATACACGCACACACACACATGCACACACACACACACGCACACAGACAAAGTTCCATTTATAAATAAGTTTAGATAATTTTCAAATCGCCTCCTCTGGGGAATAGTCTATTTCGGTAGACGAAGATATCAGTCATCTGTCTTGTCAACTCCGGTGTGGACTGAGTTCTTGTCGGAAGCACAAATTTCATCAGAGAAAAGTCACGAGACATGTGTCAGGGGAGAGTGGGAGTTTTTTGTCTACCGCAGAAATATATTTAATGACTCTTTGCAGAGAGAATTCGCCCTGCTTATATCTATTGTACATGCGGTTACAGTAAAATATGTTGGTGTTTTGTTTTGTGGTATTATTCTTACTCCTGGCATATATTTTTGTAAGATAAAATTTATTTGTTTATTGATGATGTAGTTAGGAAATTATTATTGAGTAATATCTGTTTTATGTGTTTCAGTTTCTGTCATTGGTATTTTATATCTTTCCAGGCATTGGCTATCATTATAAGACAAGAGTTCGAATTGGTGGGTTTTTATACTGGTAGGTGGTAAATACTGTGAATTTTAGTCCTATATCTACGTCAAGGAATGAGATGATATGTAAATTTTAGTGTGGAGTTTATTCAAAAGTTGATTTTAGATATTAAATATCGTTCTTATTTTTCATCAAAACAAAATGTCTTCAACGTACCTTGTGTAAATTTGTGGTTTGTCTCTACTTCTATGTGACTTGTCTTTTCAGGACGTAGGCGATCATGGCCTTCCACGTCTCCCTATCCCTGGTGGCTCTTAGCACGTTTTCTCCTGTAACTCCACGCAACCCCCATTCTGTCATCCACCTGCTCAGGCCCTTCGAATATGTTATCCGCTGCTTTTTCTGTTTCTTTTTCCTCTATCTGGCCTGTTAGTATCAGGTTCTCCAAGTCCTCCTTCCTTATTGCATGTCCCAGGAACTTCAGTTGTCCCATCCTGATGCTCAATATTAATTTCCTTTTTGTTACCATCCTTTCCAAATCATCATCATTGCTCACACGCTCGGACAACGATATCCGCAGCATCCTTCTTTGTCACTTGTTTCAAACACTTCGATTTCAATATGTGACATCTAAAAGTTACTGAAAGCAGAGCCTAATGGCTTTCCCATGGTGACGCGTTTAGTTTGGATGTAGGTGTTACCATGATTGTAGAATGAGGCTTTCGTGGTGCAAGCAAGGAGTAGTTTAATAAAAGTTGTAAAATATCTTAAAAGTAACAATTCCTCATGTAAATACACTCGTTTCGCTCAATGTTGAAAATCTTTTTTATTAACGTCCAAGTTGAAGATACAATAATTAGCGAATGCTTCTACAAACGTCCGTCAATTTCACCTTCGAAACATTGACCAGCACTACTAGATAGATAGATAGATAGATAGATAGATAGATAGATAGATAGATAGATAGATAGATAGATGCAATTTGTTATATATATTATATTATATATGCGCGGTACTTATTTCAAAGCGCTCAATATCAGTGATAGATCTAACATATTCAGTTAAATAGGTGTGAGTTTGTGACCCTGGGTTTCACGCTTTTGCGATCTTCAGACAGTTTGTCTGACGATTGCAAAAGCGTGAAACCCAGGGTCACAAACTCACTCCTATCTAACTGAATATATATATATATTTTTTTTTTTAATCATTTCACCCCGAGCAAGGCGGAAACGCCACTGATGTGCAGGGGGTTACATAAATGTAAAAAGATTAATTAAAAAAAAGTGAGGAGTACAAGCTAGTTAGAAAGGAACAATAGAAAGCTGAGAAAGAAGGTGCGATGACAGATACATAGGTGGAGAGAAAGGGAAGGTTATACAGGGGAGGGGAGAGAGCTAGAGGCCAGTGGTTAGTAGATCAGTATTAACTTTGCATTTAAATTTCTGGAGGTTGTAGCTGTCAGGAAAGCAAGAATACGGGAGTGACTTCCACGGGCGGGAAGTGCGAGAGAGGAAGCTGCAGGAGTAGAATTGTCGTCTGCATTTGGCTAACCTGACTGTGAATGGGTGGGATCCAGTTATATATATATATATATATATATATATATATATATATATATATATATATATATATAACGAGAACCAACAGGCGAGGAGTAGTTTCATAAAAGTTGTAAAGTATCTTAAAAGTAACAAATTCTTCAGGTAGTACCCTCGTTTCGCCCGATGTTGAAAATCATTTTTTATCAACGTCCAAGTTGAAGATACAATAATTAGCGAATTAGCTTCTACAAATGCCCGTCAATTCCGCCTCCGAAACTTCGACTAGCACTACTATATATATATATATATATATATAGATGAAGAGAATCAAAATGTTTAGAGTCCAGAGTTCTCTGGCATTACTTTTATTTAAGTGCTAAATACAACGTAGAACATAATATAATTAAATTATTTTTAATAAAAATATTTTTACACTGCGACACGGAAATTTCTATGTTTCGAGATTTAAAGTTTTTATCCTGTCATCAGGTAACTTTCAGTAACTTTGGTGAAAACGATTTACATTTGAAAATAGAAGATAATATGTTTGCTGATTAAAAAGTTAATATGGAGGGGGAAGACAGACAATTTAGATCTTATGGGTGTGTCTAATTTACCTCATCAGAATGAAGGTCGACTTTGAAAATTTAAAATATAGATGTTAGGCGACATGAAGTATACATACATGTCTCGGATAGCTGTCATATTTACGGCTGAGCTGTCTACTTAGGGTGAAAAGTATACATTTTAGTTACGAAGAAATACTCTTAGAGACAAGTATCCCTGATAAGGGGTTAATGCTTGTTTTCTTAACAAAAAATAAAGTAAAATAAAAATAAAATAAAATGAAACATTTATTTTAGACTTGTCTTAAAGGAACATTTAATATGATTAAAATATTTTCTTTTGTTCAGAGTACATTTCTTTATCAATTAATCATTCTTAACGCATAGCAATCCTAAAATCAAAAATCAATTCATTAAATTAATATTATTTGTTTCATAGTACAAAATAAGATAAAAGAATTCAATAAACATATATACAGAATTATTAAGTATATTCTAAGGTGAACATTTTGACACTCCACCCACGTCTATTGAACAGGTGTAGAGGCTCATCCCTTGTTCCCTGTTTAGGATGTGGTTTCCGGCTTTCTCATTTCCAATCTTTTCACTCTTACGTAGCCCCCTGCACATCAGTGGCATCACCGCCTTGCTCGGGATGATATGATTAAAAAAATAATAATAACAGTAATTTAATTTCGATGATTTAATAGATACTTTTTTTTACTTAATAATGTATTTTTTTTACTTAATAATGTATTTTTTTTTTACTTAATAATGTATTTTTTTTACTTAATAATGTATAGCTTTCAGTTAGACACAAAGGGGCATGGGTCATTTAAAGATTTACATATTCTCGTTTCTTTTTTTTTTTTTTTAGATTTTCCATTTTAATGAGGGAGTTTTATTGGTTTCCTTTAAATACCAAAATATTTAAACAAGAATGTTCGATTACGGTACTTATTGTTATTAAAGAAAGAAATGTGCTGGTAAAATCATAATTTAAAAGAGTTTTTTGTGCTACTAATATAATTTTTTTTTCTTACTAGAGTAATTCTTTATTCTATAGATGAAAGTACGTGTTTTATAATATCTTCTGTATTTATATCATTTTGGGATGTAAGATTCTATAAAGTAAATAAATACAGAAGATATTGGATTATACAGGGATGATGGCCTTATGGTTGTGAGGAATTCCACAAGTTTTAACGTTGATAAAATTAAAAAGTTAATACATAGAGTTTTAACAAAAACTAAACTTAAAGGTTAGTATTAATACAAACCTAAAAAAATATAAATTTCCTGGATGTGACATTAGACTTAGTAAATAACATATACCAACCATATAAAAAAAAACAAATACAAATCCTTTATATATTTAAGCCAAATCAAACAATTCCCCATCCATTGTAAAGCATGTAACTTCATCCATAAAATATAGAATTAGTAGAAATTCCGAAAATGAAGATGTATTTAATAAACACAATAATTTTTATAATAATGCTTTAAAAAATAGTGGATTTTTTCGATTATCCATTTTCGATATTTATCGGGGGTACCTCGACACAAAACCTATCTAAGAACATTTGTAGACGCTTATAGTACAACTGTGTAAATTGTCAAAAAAATCGGTTCAGCCGTTTCGGAGTTTATAGGTAACGGACACAGACACACACAGAGACACAGACAGACACACACAGAGACAAAGTTCCATTCATAAATAAGTATATATATATATATATATATATATATATATATATATATATATTATATATATATATATATATATATTATATATATATATATATATATATATATTCTGTTCATATAATGTTTTATTTAAATTTCTTGAGATTTCTTCAATATATACTTCCTGGTAATCTATACGAGTTTTAGTTTGTTATTTTGTTTTTATTTATTAAGTATCTTATTGTTTTAGACGTAGGTGTGACAAATGTTATGCTGAGTTTAAATTGTAGTTGTAACAGAGTGGGTATAACAATATATTTTTTCTTAATCGTTGGGTTCGTCAGAGGGTGTCACTTTTCTATTTTGGAATATTTTATGGGCCTTTTCTTTCGTATTGAATATGAAATAGTTAGGATATTGGAAAGGTTTGAAAGTGTTTTCAATGTATTTCTCTTTTTACTGTATATATTAAGGGCTGTAAATTATGAATGGTTTTAAGTAGAATCCAATGATTATTCATGATTCTATTTTGCTTTTATGATGGGAATAGAAATTTATTAAATCATTTTTATGAATTAATTTTCGTGAACACGAAGTTTTAAGCTGCTGTTAATGCAGTGTCGCATGATATCTAGGAAAGGTATTGTTTTTGTTTGTTTAGCTTTTGTTGTTGTTTTTTTTTTTTCATTTCGTATGTAAATTCTATTGTTTGTTCAGTTTTATTTCGTTTATCTACGAGATCAAGTAAATCAGTATCACGAGGATATATTAATAAAGCATCATCAACGTATAGGAAGATTGTTCAGATAAAATATTTTTGAAACAACCAGATTCGAGAAATTCTAAGAAATTACATGCCATCATTCCACTAAGAGACAATCCAAATCCAAATTTTTGTTTATAAATATTATTATTAAATGTGAAATAGCATTATTCGGTGATGAGGCGACAATTTTTAATTATTTTACCTATTGGTGGGGCGCGGTTTATCTTTGTGTTAGATACTTTTGTAAGAGATCTAAGCACTTTTAAGCTGAGTTTGTCAGTCATATTTCTTTCTCTTAGTTTTTTAAACTAAGTTGCTTGATTTTATATATATATATATATATATATATATATTATGTTTTAGAACATGTACATAATTTCTTCTATATATGTCCTCTTCTCTACAATCATATGGCTGTTTCAGAGTTTGGACTCAAACACATCATCGGGAGAAATAAAGGTTTGAAATCATTCTCTGTTTATATTTGGTTCGTTGTTGTTGTGGGGGCTGGTTAGGGTTATTGGTAATTTAGTGAATGTATTTCTCGATTTGACCGTTAGACTTTTGAAGAAGCTGGTACGTAAGTGTGAAATTGTTGATTAATTGTATTATCTGTTGGAATGTACGTTTTATCGGTCGGTCGGGTATATCTTTTGGTTAGAGTTTCTAAGATGGCGGCGTGTTGAGTTGTCATTTTTATGGTTGGCTATCGTTTAATTGATTGATGTCTGCTGTTAGTGGACCTAATTCATGTATGTAATTTGATCCTGTGTCTAGGTTTTCACTTTGGGGTTTCTTAGATAGACGTGATAGGGGTGGGGTGTTTTTTCTTTCCAATTTTGATTTTTTCGGTATGGAATATTTTTTTTATTTTATAGGTTTTTTTTAGGATATTTTTTTTAATATTTTATACTCAAGTTTGGAGTATTTTTGTATTTAGGCGAAGTTATTTCAAGAAATCTAAATTTGTATTTTTTAGGAAGTAAATGCAAATTGGCGTTTTATCAGTTTTTTGTATAAAGTTGTATGTGTAATCTTAATTTTAAGTTTAGAGGGTCAGTTTTTCTTTTATTTTTTTTTTTATATTCTTTTTTCTATAAATTATCGTTTGGAATCCTATTTATTTCTTTTAATTTTTTATATATTTTATTTATTTAGATATTTTTGCGGGCATTAGATCTTACTTTAAGGATTTATTACATCGATTTTTTCTATAGCATATAGCATATTATAATAATAAAAAATCTCTATTCAAATGTCCAGTACTTTGTAGTGCGATTGTAGGGTTAGATCTTACGTGTGCTTACAGTTTATTTTTGTGTATGATATAATTATTCTGAAGTAGTATATTTTTAATCTTGATTTTGAATATTGAATATATGAATTTTGATTCTTTTTCAATTTTGGGAGCCATTTGTTTAATTTTTGATTTTTTTTTTTTTGTACGGAATATTTTTGTATTTAAGTAAGGTCATTGTGTTAAGTAAGGTTATTGTTGTAGGCTTTAGTGATAGACTTTCCTTTGAGGATTTATTGAATCGATTTTCTCTATAGCATTTTTTATCTTTTATAATGAGAATATCTAATCAAACGCTTAGTATTTCTTAGCATGATTGTAGGGTTAGGTCCCTAATGTGCTTGCAGTTTACTGTGGTTTCGTGACTCTGATTTAAGAGCTTGTTACTATTTATATATTTAAGGATATCTATTTTTTCTTGAAGGCAAAGAAAGCATGGTTCTTTTATAGATTTTGCTGTTCTTGCTTTTTTGAGAATTTTCCATTTTACCTTAGGCGTTTATTTTCGTTTTTTAATTTCCAAAAGTGTTTGGAGAGAGATGTCATGTTTTGTTTTTCTTTGTTATTGAAGGATGAGAGGTGATTGTAAAAGCGCTTTTTAAATACGTTCATGGTATTCCCAATATATATTTTTTCGTCTTTAGGATTTTCTATGGATGAAATCGAACACATATATATCAGAGATTTCGTCAGATATTTATTGGCTATGGGGCATTGGTTGGAGTTTCTACAGTTACAGAGGTTGTTATCATGGAACGGACTTGTATTAGTGTTGGATTTATTTTTGCTGTGTATTTTTAATATTTTAGTGTTATGCATTTTAATTATTTTTTCTAGATTATTGGAACAGCTATAGCTTAATTTTATGGTATTTTTATTAAAGATTTTGCTCAGAGGGTTATTTTTGGGAAAGTGCTTCTCTACTAATTTAAGAAATTTTTGTCCCAGCTTGAAATTAACTGATTGGTTGAATGGAGGGTTATACCATATTATTTTCCTGCTTCTATTTCTGCTTTTTGGACTTTTGAATTTCTCCACAAAACTGATTTTTGATGATTTATACCCGCTTTCATTGAGGATTCTATTATAAATTACCTTGTGCTTCAAATCTGTCTGATATTACCTACATTATTAGTCAACAATGCAATAATCCTCGCTCATACACACAGTAAAAAGAACCTTCAGATATTGGAGGTCATCTACATTAAATCCAAACAACCAACACTTAATAAAATCATATTTAAATCTGGTCATAGCACATTACATTGCATTTAAATATATGGTTTTGTTATTATTTCGAGCTCTCACGCGGTGTGACGTCATAGAACCGCATTACAAATTTATGAACTGCGTTTGCAATTTTTTGGTAACTGTTATCGTTGCTTAGCAAAGTTTTATGTCAACACAAGATAAAATCGTCGCTGATTGTGAATGTTTTTATATTAACGTTCTTGTAACCTCTCTGAAGATGGCTCATGTGAACCGAAAGCTTAGACTTAATAAAAAAATATGCAAATATTGGAGAATTTTTGTCTTTATTTTCACCTGAAATTAAAGCCAAAATACGATGTTTAGAACGGCTCATGATTAAACATAATAGACATTCATTGTCTCTTATTTTTAATTATATATATATATATATATATATATATATATATATATATATATATATATATCATATGTTATGTCAAATACAGGTATCAGCAAGTGTCAAATAGATATATATATTAGTGTATATTTGGGCAGCAACCTTTCTTTTGTACACGTTTATCATGATCAGGATATATATATATATATATATATATTAGAACATGTACCAATGTTTTATATATCCACTACAAATTGTACATTTTGTTTCGATATTGAAACTACAATGTTTCATCAGGTGGTGTGAACAGGAATGGAAAGCCTCTTTTCTTATATTTGGTGAGTTGTGTGTGGGATGTTGGTGGGGGTTAGTGATAAGGGAATAAGTCTTGTAAATTGTTCATTTGAATTTTGTAGAAAGTGGTGTGGGTAGTGAATATAGTTGATTAATGAGTGTCTGGGAATTTTGTAGACAAATTTAACATTGAAAGATAGGATGTAAGTTTTATGACCTTCTGACTAGACTTTATTCTTTGGATTTCTTAGAGGAGCAGAGTAGGAAGGTGTAAAGGGTGGGAAGCGATGGGATTGGACTTAATGTTTATTTGTACAACTATTGAATATTTTTGTATTTAAGCACAGTTTTTATAATTAATCTGATTTTGTATATTTAACCTTAATTTTGAATTTAGGAAATCGATTTTTTTCTAGAAAATTTTAAATTTAAAATTAGATCACAGTTTATGGTAGTGTTGTTAGTATTATGAAGGTGTATCATTTCTAAGGAGTCCTTTTGTAGTATTTTTTAGTATGATTGTAAGTTTAGTTCTTTAATGTGTTTGCAATTTACTGTGGTTTCATGCTTCTGCTTTAAAAGCTTGTTGCTATTCATATGTTTAATGATATCAATTTTTTAATTATTTAATTATTTATATATATTAATGAATATTTGTACAGCAACCTTTCTTTTAAATACGATTTGTTAAATACGACCAACAAGAAAGATGTTATTAATTTTTGGTTTAATTTGTCCATGATTCTTTCCTGGTTCCTTTTTGCTTGAGACAAGGAATCTAAAAATGTTCCATCATATTTAACTTACCAAAAGCTTTGACCCACTTCAATGTTATTTTGCCGATGTTGTTATTTTTTGTTTTTTTAATCATATCACCCCAAGCAAGGCGGTAACGCCACTGATGTGCAGGGGGCTACGTAAGAGTGAAAAGATTAGAAGAAAGAAAGCCGGAAACCACATCCTAAACAGGGAACAAGGGATGAGCCTCTACAGCTGTTCAATAGACGTGGGTGGAGTGTGAACCGGGCGATAGTTTAGTCTATCTACGCCAATTGAAAAAAAAAAAGAAAAGAGAAAAGATTGGAAAAGAGAAAACCAGAAACCACATCCTAAACAGGGAACAAGGGATGAGCCTCTACACCTGTTCAATAGACGTGGGTGGAGTGTGAACCGGGCGATATATATATATATATATATCATGGACATTAATGAAAATTAACGAAACTTGGTTATAAACAACCAGCAATTTGAAATGATTTGTTAGAACATTATTCTTGATCGATACTCACACCTAAGTAGATATTCTGTTCTTAATCAAACAGCACCACATAGTCACTTCTACCAGCCCTACTATCTATGATAAATTTCTACCACGAAAATGTGCGTCACTCAGCAGGACTCGAACCTGCGACCCCCACATAGGGGAAACCACCACCTGATCTGGCGTGTCCTAGACCTCCTGACCACAAATGGCGAGGTCAAATTAAGTCTAGAACACAATTCTCGAATTCATCGCAACAACCATCTCTGCTCCGCAATGCATCACAATGTCAAGAAATGCAAACATGTTACAGAAATCAACGAAGACCAACAAAACCTGGTCACGAACATTCTGATGTATTGAGTGTAACGTTATTTATTTTGTTTTGAAAAGGTGCATTCTTTAAAAGATATCACGTGACACGCGCTACTGAACATTGCATGAGCATCTGTCTATTTTTTGTTATTATTTTAACTTTTCAAACTCCATGTTCACTGAAAAATGATGTAAAGCTGATGGCAAAGAAAATTGTTTGGTATATATATATATATATATATATATATATATATATATATATATATATATACACTACCAGCCATAATTATTAGGCCACTCCAGTTTTTTTAAAAGAAGTGATGTATTTCATACTATTTTAGTATTTCTTGCTCGGTGGATAATTCTAAATGAAAATAAAATGGTTCTTTTTTCATACTGCACAATAATATTTGCATGAAATGAACTGTTCTAGTGTTCAGTTTTTGGAATCTCTTCCCTATGCTAGTCTCTTCTTCTTAGTGGTTGGCCTAAACAAAGGCTTCCTGGCTACCTTGTAAAATTTTGCAAAGTAATAATAACAAAAGAATCATTCTCGTTTCATTCAGAATTATCCACTTGGCAATGCATTCTAAAAAACTGGGGAAGCCTAATAATTATGGCCGGTAGTATATATATATATATAAAAGATTTTGGATTATTACAATGGGTAATACATATTTCACCGCATGTTGCGGTTCGTCAGAGCCAAATAGTACAACAGTTAGTCCTCAAAAATCCCATAATTTTTTTTTACATAGACGCTCACATGTCTGTCTTTTCTAAATTATATTACTCTGTTAAATTAAATAAATGAATTTAACATTGAGTTCTTTTGAATTCATCTCTATTGGAATTTACCTGGATAGTATACCAAGTGTGCTACGTTATATATATATATATATATATATATATATATATATATATATATCCGCATCGTTCATCCAGCAATGAATTAGAACACTATCAGCTATTGGGCTTGTATAATGATAATGTACACGCTAAAAACTCTGCCTTCTTCTACCGAGCGCCCATAGCTCAGAGGTAGAATCTCCGACTGACGCCAATTCGGTCGGGTTTCAATTCTGGGTTAAAAGCAATCAGAGTCTAACCGTACTGATGAGCTGTGATACAGCGAAACAGATCTGTCTGCGGATGACTATATATATATATATATAATGAACCACGTTTGTTCTATTAAATTAATATGTGCAGAATCAATTCCATTTATGTGGTGTCTTTGAAAGCTAAACAAACTTTCGTACACTTGCTTTCCTGACGCCTACAACCTCCAGGAATTTAAATGCAATGTCAATTCCCATCTCTTATCCACTTGACTCCAGTCCCTCCCTCGTCCTTTCTACATCACCCCGTGTATCTTGTTCTTTTCCTTTCTCACTCTCCCTTCGCAACTGTCATCACACCTGTATTTCCATCCTTCTCTTTCCTTTTCTCGGACACCCCCTGTAATTGGTTCGTCTTTCTCTTCGCTCTCCTCCTTCCCTAAACTTTTACTCTCTTATGTAGTCCCTTGCGCATCAGTGGTGGTACCGCCTTGCAAGGGGTTAAACGATAAAAAAAAAATGATCAGCTTTACATAATGGGAAATTATTGTCTATCATGAACGTAGACTTTTACTTCAAGTTTCTTGGCTTTTATCATTCCAAATAAATCTTGTAGAAGAACTTGCTATCATTTTCATCATTAACACTGATTAAAACGATAATTTTATTCCCTGCAATAACAGCCCAAAACATGATTCTACTTTCCTCCTGTTGACTTCTAAATCATACGGATTGACTGTTTGCATGAAGGAACCAAACTTTAGCTTAGCCAACAGATTACACTAATGTAGCTCTACATTAATCTCTACAAATTGCAGTTGAGAAAGCAATTTTCATGTACTTATTCCGCCAACTTATGCATTTCTCGTTTTGATGCTTATTTACAGATGGTCATTTTCATGTCTTTAGCCAATAGTTCTTTTTATATTGTACCTTTTTTTCTTTTTGCTTACATTTGCAGGCGAATTCTTTTTTTATTTTTGTTTTTTTTTTTGCTTTTTTTTCTTTTTTTTTTGCTTTTTTTTGCTTTTTTTTTTTTTGCTTTTTTTGTTTTTTTTTGCTTTTTTTTGCTTTTTTTGCTTTTTTTTGCTTTTTTTTGCTTTTTTTTTTGCTTTTTTTTGCTTTTTTTGCTTTTTTTTTTTGCTTTTTTTTGCTTTTTTTTGCTTTTTTGGGGGTTTTTTTTTGCTTTTTTTTGCTTTTTTTGCTTTTTTTTGCTTTTTTTTGCTTTTTTGTTTTGTTTTTTTTTTTTGCTTTTTTTTTTTGCATTTTTTTTTTTTGGTTTTTTTATAACCTCTTTAATTTCTTCAAAATATATATTTTTGTCGTATTCTAAATGCCAGTCATTTTTTCTCTTGTTTTTGCCTTGAATGTTTTTTTATAATTAATGTTTGATCTCCGTTGAATTTAGTATTCATTTTTTAGATGAATAATTGTCAATAGTCGCTTTGGGCGATCATGTCTAGAAAGATACATGATTGACTGAACAAAAGATTATCCCGCAGTAGGTTGCCATTGATTTCTGCAGTACCATGGTTGCCAGCCAAGGCACAATCTGTAGAACACAATCTGTCGTGTTATTTAACCCATAACTGGAGTAATCCATATCGGCCAAACAATAGAAATGATGATGATCAGAATATACTCCGTAGAATTCTTTTGCAATTTCTGATACTGTGTTCACATTACTCGATAACTTTACAATATATTCTCCCTTATTTAACGTTGTATCTTTCTTACTACCTTAATCAATATCTATATGCTTGAAGTTAAAAAGAAAGAAATAACAACAAATATACTTCTTCTTCAGGACGTAGAGGATCATGGTTCTCCACGTCTCCCTATCCCTTGTGGCTCTTAGTATGTTTGCTCCTGTTACTCCTGGCAACCCCCGTTCCGTCATCCACCTGATCAGGCTCTTCAAATATGTTATCCGCTGCTTTACCCTGTCTCTTTTCCCTTCTATCTGGCCTGTTAGTATCAGGTTCTCCAAGCCCTTCTTCCTCATTGCATGTCCCAGGAACTTCAGTTATCTCGTCCTGATGCTTACTATTAATTTTCTTTTCCTTGCCATTCTTTTCAACACCTCATCATTGCTCACATGCTCGGTCCATGATATCCACATCATTTTTCTGTAGAACCACATATCCGCTGCTTCAAGTTTTTCCCTCATCTTCGATGATATTGTCCAGCATTCACTGCCGTATTGAAGCACTGACATCACATAGCAATCCAGCACTCTTTTCTTTGTTTCTAGTGAAATTTTCCTGAGTGTTAGTCCTTTACTCAGCTTCTGGAACGCGTCCTTTGCCATGCCAATTCGCCTTCGGATCTCTGTGTCGCACTTTCCATCTCCTGTTAGAACACTTCCTAGGTATTTAAATTTTTGTACTTGCTTGATTCTGGTATCCCCCACACAATAAATATACTATTGTAGTTATAATATGAACAACTGAAGAACTGTCGAATTGCAAAATAAAATCTTAAACTACCAAATTAGCTAAACTAAATATTTCTAATGAAAACATATATCATAAAAGGACATTTATATATTTATTTATTTTACATATATTTGGTTACGGGTGTTTAAATGTGGCTAATATTTTGAACTATATAATGGTTGGAAAGATTTGCTGAGATAAAATGTCATTTATAATGATGAAAATATAAAATGGAGCAATTTAAGTTTAAATACTGTCATGTAATAATTTTTTAACATTTAAATGCTGTGACGTAATAATATTTTAATATGGAAATCGTTTGAAAATGTGGCGCAAATAATTACCGTTTTTTTATGTAGCGTTTTAAAATATGATAGTCTTTTAATAAATTCAATAAATCCATGGCTTTGTCGATCGCTGTATCAATTTTTATTTTTCTATTAAATCGAATATTTATGATATCAGTTTCCCTCTGTCTTTTCTACAAATATTTTCACGACAACTGCTCTAGTGAGCTTTTTTCCTTGATGTCCATGCGAATTGAAGCGTACTACTAGATTGGCATCTAGGTCCCAGCCAATTTTAGCGTTGATCTTTTGTCAACCATTCATCTTTTATCCTTTCTTGAATACCCCTGTACCTAGTCTTTTCTCTAATTGTAACCCCCTGCAAACTAGTAGCGTTACTGCCTCACCTTGCTTGGGGTCAGGTGGGGTGAAATTATATATATATATATTAATATATAATTAATATGTATATATATATATATATATAATTTCACCCCACTTATTAATAAATATGAAATCCATTAATTCTTTAGAAAATTGCTTTGTTTACATTTGGGAACGAACCTGGGAAGATATGCGAAATTTAAGAATTCTAAAACAACTGCAAGTGAAATGTGGTTCTACAGAAGGATGCTGCGGATATCATGGATCAAGCATGTGAGCAATGATGAGGTTTTGGAAATGATGGAAACGAAAAAGAAATTAATACTGAGTATCAGGAAAAGACAGCTAAAGTTCCTGGGACATGCAATAGGAAGGAGGGCTTGGAGAACCTTAACAGGCCACATAGAGGGAAAAAGCGACTGAGGAAAGCAGCGGATAACATATTTGAACGGCCTGAGCAGGTGGATGACAGAACGAGGGTTGCGTGGAGTTACAGGTGAAAGTGTGCTAAGAGCCACCAGGGATAGGGAGACGTGGAAGGCCATGATCGCCTACGTCCTGAAAAGACAAGGCACATAGGAATTACGCTTAAAAACACTCTTCAGATTTTCCTGATTGGCAAAAGTTCTTCGTAGCTCAGTTGGTCTAGAGCATAGATAGATAGATAGATAGATAGATAGATAGATAGATAGATATGAACAGAATGAGATAGATAGATAGATAGATAGATAGATAGATAGATAGATAGATAGATAGATAGATAATGAACAGACATACACTACTGACCATAATTATTAGGCAACCCCAGCGTTTCAAAAAATGATGTATTTCATACTATTTTTTAGTATTTATTGCCAGGTGAATAATTGTAAATGAAAATAGAATGGTTCTTTTGTTAATACTAAACAATAACATGTCCATCAAATGAATTTAGAAATATTCAATAATTACCTATATTACAATTTCATCAATGAAAGAATGAAGAAAATTTAGGGTGACTCGGACGAGTTCATCTTTGCTTCCTTGCTTTGTAAAATTTTGCAAAGTAATAATAACAAAAGAACCATTCTATTTTCATTTACAATTATTCAACTGGCAATAAATACTAAAAATGGCATGAAATACATCATTTCTTTAAAAAAAAAAAAAAAAAAAAAACCTGGGGTAACCTAATAATTATGGCCGGAAGTGTATATATATACATAGCAAATATACAGGGTGCGATGGGTAAATTGTCGCTATTTGCCTTGTAAAATTTTGCAAAGTAATAATAACAAAAGAACCATTCTATTTTCATTGAGAATTATCCACTTGGCAATAAATACTAAAAATGGCATGAAACACATCATTTCTTTTATAAAACTGGGGTGGCCGGTAGTATAGATAGATAGATAGATAGATAGATAGATAGATAGATAGATAGATAGATAGATAGATAACGACAACTGTAAAACAGTGGAACAGATGAAAGCGTTTGTTTTTCATTTAATTTTAATACATTGCTAAAATTAATAAACTCGTCGTGTGATCCAAAAAAAAAAAACGGAAGCAATTTCATTTTCCTTTTCGATCGTTTCTTTTCTGAAGAAATCATGACTTGTCAGAGTTGGTCCTCGAAAAAACAGACCCAGAGCCACCAAGTGCGTTCAAGACAACCTACCCAACCCGAACAAAAAAACGGGAAGAATAAAAAAGCACAAAAATAAAATTGTCGATCATAGTCCGCGGGTTTGAGGGGGTCAGAGTTTGGCATATCAGCATATACGAATAGACGATAGATCAGGAACAGGTTTCCCCCTCGCACTAATTTTCTGTCCCCTAAGGAGATCCTTCTCCGCACCCTTTAATAACCAGCTGATAACGGGTGTGGTGGGATCGCCTTGTAAGCTTCAAGTTAAATATAATAAAATAAAAAGAAATTCTGACGTACTTGTCCGCCAGAGGTCGCTATTGTCCACTCATATCTTTTTGTTATTTCAATACTATCTAATGTAAGATAATGGGAGTAATATTCTGTATATATAACCCCGAGTGCTGTTTGTGTCAACATGTCTGGTCTCTGTCGTGGTTAGTGGCGGGGAAAATTTTTTAAGTGGTTTATGTTTCTCTCGCCCCAAGGTGGGTGGGTGCAGGATATTTCAGCTTGATAGGCGAACGAGGCAGATAAACAACAAGGATAGGGCAAAAGAGGGCTAGCTCGGCCTAAGATGTCAACCCGTGTACTACCGACATCTCTTGGAATTGGTCGCTCCCTAATTCCTGGATCACAAACTTCGGGCCGCTTTTCATTTCCTTCATTCTCCGGTCTATCAGATAAAAAAGGTCATCCGCACTATGTGCCTTGATGGACATATCGATATTAGCTTTGTGTCCCTAAGACCATAGTTCGAATGAAAAACTTAATTTTAAAATTCTTGTTTTCAAACAGGATGGAAATTTGTCAGGGAGGCACAACACTATCTCCTTATCACCCAATTATTTCTACATTCCTCAACTTGTAAAATCTGATAATAATAATAATAATAATAATAATAATAATAATAATAATAACGTGATTATGATTTTGTACAAAATCTTCACTCTTCTTCTTTATGTGCCGTTTCCCTTCAGGACGTAATGGATCATGGCTCTCCACAACCTCCTGTCCTTTGTGTCTTTTTGTCATTTGGGCATGCAACATACAACTGTCTGTACGTAAATATTTCTTTCTGGTACCAAATTTGAACCTTTTGAAGCGTTTGGCCTCATGATTTCTTTATAGTTCTCTCAAACGCAAGGCGATGTAGAAACTGGATTCTTGTATATATTTAAAAATTTAAAGAAAAGACATGCAGAAAAGTATTTATTATTTTAATCATTAAATCGTTCTTAAAACAGCGGGAGTATTTTGTATAAATAAAATAATAATGAAACTTTTAATTATCCCTAAAATATTAATGAAAATTTATTGTACTACGCTATGCACATTAGTAAGATCAACTGTATTTTGTACCAGCGGTTTGCTCTTCTGTATAAGATTTGGTTTCAATCGGTCAATGTATGGCTATTTTAGAGATTGTAACGGACGGAAGTCACAGAATTTTATATATAGATTGTGTCAAAAGAGCAAACCTAAAAAAAAAAAGTTTTACTTCCATTAAAAATCCTACCCTGTCACACTAAAATTAAAATGGTCAGATTCCGTCTGTTCTTTATTATCTTTCTGAAATGTCTACAATTTTCCTGTTCTGTGATGAATCCCTTCAGAAAGTGGACGATCATGACTCTCCATCGCTTCCGATCCTTCGTAACTTGTAACAGTATTAGCCTTTTTACTATAATTCCTGACAACCTGTTCTGCCATCCATTTCACCATGTTAGGTTTGATTAGAGGTTTCGGTTTGTCCCTCTTGCCTCCAATATATCTTGTGAGTGTCAAATTTTCCAACCTCTCTTTCGGAATTATGCGCCTGAGAAATTTCAAATGTCTCTTTCTGGCTGTAAGTTTAAAGTTTCCATTTTGTTTTCCTTTCAGATAAAATTTTCTCATCGTTTCCATATTCCAAATATGGTAGTGTTAGCTTCTTACGGTAGAACCACATTAATGCTCCTTCAAATCACCACTCTATCCGTGTGAAAGATTTGTGCACCTAGACGTGGTGTAATGGTTAGCAAGCTTGTCTGGCTAGCTACTCTGACAGCTGAGTAGCGAGATCGATCCTCACTGGGTACTGTATACTTTAGGCCTTGTGACCCACCCAAGCTATGCCTAGAAAATCACCTATCGTGTGAAAGTTTATCAACATACACTGCCATATTAAGAGAATTCCTCTTACAAAACACTTCAGCTCCCTTTTTTTTTTCTAACAACATCTTGTTTCTTAATACTTTTAGTTATGGACAGAGCCACTATTCACAGGGAATGTATTTAGAAACACACACACACACACACACACACATATATATATATATATATATATATATATTATATATATATATAGGAAAGAATATTAATAAAAAGTTTTGAATTTAAAAACGTACTTTTTTAAACAGTATTTGTTTATTTTTATAGTATTTTATATTTCAGACCGCCCTCGGTCCTTCATCAGAAACAAGTGATTTTTAAATTAGAATTGGAAACGTATATATCAGGATTGTGCGTCCATGTATGAGGACACTTGGTTTTCTGCCTCGCATAGTACTCGAACCCCTTTTCATTTGCGAGTTCTCGGGGCTATTTATTTAAAATTACATCGTCCTAGTCTGTGCAAGAAAAAAGGACTATTTCATAAGATAACTAAGACTCTTAGAGGGAATGTGAGTTACCCTTTTTTTTTCTAATTCTATTAACTCTTTTGGACCTGTGATTTCCACTCCCTCACGTTTTAATTAAATGAATAAATTTAATTTTAAACGAGCTTCAATTTTCCTTTTATTGTCGTTTCCATTTGCTTTTGTGTCCCTTTAATTAAAAGAGACAATGAATGTCCTATGAATAAGTGTTGGCCGAAAGATATCTAAAGTCTCTAAGTAAAAAATAAAAAAAATGATGACGTCCTGTTTGTTTAAAGCTATTGTTCGTTTCTATGGGTACAAGTCCTCATATATATATATATAATATTTTTCATTTTGAAATTAGTTATTTCAGCAACCTAAGTTTCAACCTTTGGCTATCTTCAGGCGATTTTACAAGAACTGATTTTACCGTTTTACAAACGCTCAAACAGGAATTTTTTACGAACGCGCGATTGAAATTTTTAAACAACCGAAAAATTTTCAAAATTAGAGAGTAGTTATTTAAGGATCTGAAAACAATTCCATCCATGTTTGTATGATCCTAGAATGTATTTATGGGTATGATTACACCTGGACATAATTCCTGATCTTTCATTTATTAATTTGTTTTCTTTCTGGGAACAACATAATAGCTTATTTTTCCTCCTGGAATAATCTGCATATATTGCCACCGTTGTAAGGTTTGGCTATTTTCACTATACTCCAAGTTATATCAGGGTCTTTTCCAAATTTCAATTTTAATTTTCACACTTGGCTAGCCAGTTTGGTACAATATTTAAATACACATTTAAACTGGAAAATCTCAAATATTGTTCAGTGTGTTGACTTATGGGTTGGGTAACATCATCATTGAATTGCGATATGACCACTGTTTAACAAACATACCCGCTAAAAAAAGAAGAAAAAACGATGTGTGAAAAAGATGCTTTTGCTCTTGACACCACTATTACCGAATACTCGCCCGGTAATTTTTATTGCTTAAAAAATCTATTTTTAGAAATTTAAATAAATTTCAATAAAATAAAAATTAAATGAACCTGGATTTAACCTGATGTTAGTCACATGAGATGTTTTGTTACTCTCAACATTTTTAAAGTACGCATTCCTAGATGGAAAATTATTTCTTGCTCCCTCCTCACTAGGAGGGGTGTAGCACTCGGTGAGGTGCAGTTGAACCTCGGTTATCGTGGGAAACAGGCATTACTTTATCTATCCGTCCTGTCACCACCACCACCACACTAACTAAAGTAAGTTTTCATTACGAACACACTCACACACACAAACAGATACACACACATCTATATATATATATATATTATTTTTTTTAATCATATCACCCCAAGCAAGGCGATAACACCACTGATGCGCAGGGGGCTACGTAAGGGTAAAAATAATGGAAAAGAGAAAGCCGGAAACCACATCCTAAACAGGAAACAAGGGATGAGCCTCTTCACCTGTTCAATAGACGTGGGTAGAGTGTGAACCGGGCAATAGTTCAGTCTAACTACTCCAATTGAAAAAAAAATAAAGACAGAAAAGAGTGAAAGATTGGAAAAGAGAAAGCCGGAAACCACATTCTAAACAGGGAACAAGGGATGAGCCTCTTCACCTGTTCAATAGACGTGGGTGGAGTGTGAACTGGGCGATAGTTTAGTCTATCTACTCCAATTGAAAACAAAATAAAGAGAGAAAAGAGTGAAAGATTGGAAAAGAGAAAACCGGAAACCGCATCCTAAACAGGAAACAAAGGATGAGCCTCTTCACCTGTTCAATAGATCTGGGTGGAGTGTGAACCGGGCGATAGTTTAGTCTATCTACTCCAATATGAAAAATCTCTCAGAGTTAACCTGTAGAAAAGACAGTATTTATAAATGTAAATGCCAAAAGGAAAACTGTATTAGTTGCCAAAGTGTTTTATTCAATGTGTTAATTTAAATTCTTTCAGTTGCTAAGGACATTTTGTTTTGTTATTATTAGTTAATTTGTTTTAATAAATTCATTATGCTTTTTGCCTTGAAAAAGACCACATTGGATAAAACGCGCTGGCAACTAATACAGTTTTCCTATAATCATTTACACACACACACACACACACACACACATATATATATATATATATATATATATATATAAAATTTAGTGACTCACAGGGCTTTGTCCTTTATACAAATCCACAATTTTTATCTGATTCTCACCAAATTTCACACAAATATCCTTTAGGCTGAGTCTAAAGCTTTCATTACACCCGAGCAACGCCGGGCTATACTGCTAGTACAGTAATAAGAAAGAATTTTCATGAGAAAAAAAAGATCATTTTGACACAGATGCTTTTTTAGCGGATACGTTTGTGAGGATTTGCCATGACGTAATTTGATACAATATACCTCTTCGTTTCGGGGCTACCGTTTTCTTTTTTTGTTTTGTTTTGTTTTTTGTTTTTTTTCTTTTTTGTCTTTTTCCGATACCATTCTTGTATTCCAACTATAAGGAGGAAGTTCTATTCAACTTCTTCCCAAAGACTGCTACTTTGTTGAACAGACTTCCACGCGGATGGTCTCTTGTACACTACAATCTTGACCTTATCAAATCAGCGGTCAATGGTTAGCTATCTTCCCTATCCTCATAATGATCATTTCCTACCACCTCCTCTTTCATCCATATCACACACCTCATTCAACGTGATCATTCTAACGGCAACCCACTATTTTAGTGATTCACAGGGCTTTAATTTAGGGAACTTTATATACCCTTGCTGCTGTTAACCGGGAAAGCTTACGGCCATATCACGTTGAATACACCGGTTCTCGCTCGATCACCGAAGTTAAGCAACGTTGAGCCTGGTCAGTACTTAGATAGGTGACCGCTTGGGAATACCAGGTGATGTAAGCGTTTAGTGACGGATGTGCGTTGTGATGCAGCGAATATCGGCTCGGAAAGAGAAATCGGTGAGCCAATTTCGAATTCCAGTTGAATACCCTGCATTCACTTAAGTACTGGTACCCTTGGGAAAGGTATTAATCCGTTCCTTCCCTACAGTTATGGGTTAAATAACAGGGTAGGACTCGGGGCCCCTGCCCTTAAAAGACAAATCCCAATGAATCTTGATACTCGAAAAGACAAAAGTATTATTAGACACAAAACTTAGATAAAAAAAAAACAACAATAAATTGTTGAAAGAAAAAGGTATCACCAGCAATAAATAAATAGAATTTAGTTGGCAATAAATGACCCGCTGAGGTTGATATGCCATAAAAACAAAACAACCAAACCAAAAATGTTAACCGGGAAAATATTTGAAGCTGTTGTCAACTCGGAAATAGAGAGCCCTAAATAGTCATACTGCATATTAAATCCTACTTTGCTACGGTTTTTACAGCATCATTGCCACAGCTACACTACATCTTTATTTATTAGGTCACATAACTTTATTAAATGAGTCTGGAAAACTCATAACAGTAGTCATTAATTATACTTTTAAATAAACAGAAACGTCTACTCAAACACGTGTATCCACTCATTGCTAGGAAGTTTGGGTCACTGTGTCGGGCCAGGATGTGTTTCCCTCCTGAATCCGTCTTACATATGTACAAGTCAACCATCCGTCCGTGCATGGAATACTGCTGTCATATATGGTTCATCTCAGTGTTCTTGACAGGCTCCAAAGGAGAATCAGTAATGTGATAGGTACCGACCTGGCGGCTCGACTGCAACCACTTTCTTACCGACGGGATATGGCTTCCCTCTGTCTGTTCTATAAATATTTTCATGGCTTTTGCTCCGACGAACTTAAGTCACTGGTGCGCCTGCCACAGGTGTTTACTCGTTCAACCAGACTGGTAACAGGGTCTCGCCCATTCACAATTAGATCAAACAAATGCAGACGACAATTCTACTCCAGCATCTTCTTTTCTCGCACTTCCCGCCTGCGGAACTCTCTTTCATATTCTTGATTTCCTGACGGCTACAACATTCAGGAATTTAAATGCAATGTCAATACTCATCTCTTAACCACTTAAGTTCTTTCTACATCACCCTGTATATCCTTTTCTTTCTCTCCACCTTTGCAACTGTCATCAAACCAGTATTCCCATCCTCTTCTTGCTCCTTTCTAACTGGTTCGTCTTCTCTTTACTCTTCTTCTATCTAATCTTTTACTCTTATGTAGCCCCCTGCGCATCAGTGGTGTTACCGCCTTGTTTGGGGGTGATACGATTAAAAATATATATAACATATATAGTTGTAAGATAATACTAATAACACGGCAATAATTTTAACAGATATGAGTTTCGAAAGATCTTAACAAGAGAAGTATATTTCTTCATAAGAATAATTGATTCTTAAAACGGCTTCGTGTCTGAACGGTTTAACTGGACGCCGAGCTATAATGTGGATCCCCCTGCATAATTGGGTCGCGGTTTCAAGCCCTGCCGAAGAGCACATTTACTTTATTAAACACTCCTGAATAAATCAAGCCGATAGACAAAAATTATATTCTTTAAAAAAATATTCAATACTCAAACACGTATATTTTTTAATATCGTGTGGCCCCAAGGAAGGCATTTTGCTGCCACTGTTATGCAGAGAGTTACATACGAGGAAAGTTATGAGAAAGAGTGACAGGTTATAGGGGTGTCAAGAAGTGGGTAAGAGAAGGATGAGAATACTGATGAGAGTGGAGTGGACGGAGAAAAGAGCATGAGAGAGAGGATGCAAGTTATTGAGATAAGAGATGACTATTGACTTTACATTTGAATTCTTGAAGATTGTAGCTGTCGGGAAAGCAAGAAAGCGGAAGGGAATTCCACAGGTGGGAAGTGCGAGAAAAGAAACTGATGGAGTAGAATTTGCGTTTAAAATTTATCGGTTTCGCAGTAAAAGGATGAGACCTAGTTGATAATCTTGTGGCTCGAGGAAATTCATATACAGGGGGTACCAGTGAGCTAAGTTCATCGGAGCAGAAACAGTGAAAGTATTTGTAGAAGCGACACAGGGAAGCCACATTGCGCCGGTGAAAAGTGACAGCATCTTAGCTGCCAAGTCGGGATCTATCATATTACAGTTGGATTTTGTCAAGAACACCTAGGTGGATAGCGGGAGCACCCGACCAGATATGGCAGCAGTATTCAATGCACGGGCTGATCGTAGATTTATATATGTGCAGGATTGTTTCAGACGGGAAGAACTTCCTGGCCTTGCAGAGAGAACCGACCTTTTTAGCAACGGATTTAGCTATGGATTCTATATAGTTATTCCACTTGAGGTCTGATGTGAGAGTTATCCCGAGGAGGCGTAGTGTTTTACTTTCAGGGATACTATCCTGATCAATGCTGATGGTCGGGAGAAATGATTGTCTGTGATGGTTAACAGATAGTAGCTTCGTTTTGAACAATAAGAAATAACATAATAAAAAATACAGATAAATATTAGGTTGTCCCAAAAGTTCGTAAACACTTGCGAAATGGGTCCATCTGGTCCAGCACAATTGAGACAAGCGATGGGTTCAGAAAGGGCAAGAGACACCGTAGGTTCCAAAACAAGATCGATTCGGCAAGAAAATCATGTTGTGCGTTTGGTGGAACTTTGAAGGAATCGTGCATATTGAGTTGGTTCCGAATGGTCGTGCCATCAGTGCCAAACTTTACTGTCAGCAACTTGAGCGGGTCTAGGAAAAGTTGAAGCAAAAGTATCCGGCTCTGATCAACCGAAAGCGCGCTTTGATGCAGCAGGACAATGCCAAGCCACACACCGCCAGGAAGACCAAAGACAAGTTTGAAGAGCTGGACGGCGTTGAGGTTCTGCCACATCCAGCCTACAGTCCTGACTGTGCTCCATCAGATTACGGCCTTTTCCGCTCAATGCAACACTTTCTGAAGGGCCGCCGATTCGACTCGTTTGATGAAGTCGAGGAAGCGTGTCAAGAATTCTTTGATTCGAAGCCGGCTGAATGGTACTTTGACCAGATCCGAAAGCTTGCAGATCGATGGCAGAAAGTCTTGGAAAATGATGGTCTTTATTTTGATCAATAATTTTTGTTGTCTTTGCGAGTAAAATTTCAATTTTTTGCAAGTTTTTACGAACTTTTGGGACAACCTGATATAATAAATCTAAATTTTTAAAATTCATTAATTCACTTTTAAATTACATTATAATTTGGATTCGAAAACAGCAGATATGGATTTCGTGGGATCTTAACAACAGAGGTAGAATCAATTTGTCGGAAGCTTGAGACATTGTTTGCTGATATTATCACTATATAGTGTTCGGCCTGTGAAATTAATATTCGCCTCAGGATTAAGTCTCGTGATAAGGAACGATATTTTGAAAAATAAATATCTGCTGTGTTTCTAACTGATTGCGATTTTTCTGTATATCCTCAATGTTCGATATCTGGCTTTTCCCTATATCAATATCTCTCTCCCAACACAATTTCTTCTTATTCTAAATCTCTCTCTCTCTCTCTCTCTCTCTCTCTCTCTCTCTCTCTCTCTCTCTATCTATCTATCTATCTATCTATCTATCTATCTTCTTATCTCACAGTTTGTCTGCCTATGGGTCTGTCTCACTTTTTATCTGTCAGTCTATCAATATATCTCTCCCAATACAATTTCTTCTCGTTCTAAACTTCTATCTATCTATCTATCTATCTATCTATCTATCTATCTATCTATCTATCTATCTCCTTATCTTGTAGAGTCTGCCTATTGCTCTTTCTCTGTTTGTCTTTCTCGAAACATCCCTTCACACACACACACACACACACACATATATATATATATATATAAATATTCATCGACGAATGTACATCGTCAACGCCATCAATATCTTCCAGGTTGTGGCACGAGCCGACATTCAGATCGCATGTCTTTAAAATGTCAACCCAATCTGGATGGAACGCAATACGGCATTCCCTTTCCTCACCCCACCGGCAAAACACCCTCCCACTTACTACCTTTACGCATTCCCCACATTCGCTTCCCACACTAGATGTTTGCGACTAACATTACCGACCCGGACACTTTAATCTAAATATCGCTCACACTTGGTTTACACACACACACACACACACACACACACACACACACACACACACACACACACACATATATATATATATATATATATATATATATATATATATATATATAAAGTCTTCTACCGAGCGCCCATAGCCCAGAGGTAGAATCGCCGACTGACGCCAATTCGGTCAGGTTTCAATCCTGGGTTAAAAGCAATCGGCGTCTAACCGTACTGATGAACTGTGATACAGCGAAACAGATCTGTCTATAGATAGATAGATAGATAGATAGATAGATAGATAGATAGATAGATAGATGTGTGTGTGTGTGTGTGTGTGTGTGTGTGTGTGTGTGTGTGTGTGTGTGTGTGTGTGTGAGAGAGAGAGAGAGAGAGAGTTAGGATCAAGTATAGATCGAAATCTGATAAAATGATAAGATAAAGAACAAATAAGAAACCTTCATAGGTCTGAAATATGTCACTTTTTGTTAAAGTTTCTGATGAAGCTTTAATAAAAAATAAAACATGTCAGATTGATTTTTCTATTTCTAAAACATATCAAAGGAAGTTTGAAATAAGGGGATAAGTTAATAAAACCTAGCGAAATACTATTGTACATACTTTAATCCGGGTCTGTACGAACGCAAAATGCATTTCAAATATGAATACATCTGAACATTATTTAGGACCGTTCTCGTTCTGAAAGCAATACGATAGTCAATTATTTTCTTAGCACAATCTGCAGACGTCACCGCTGCTGGAAAGTCTGGCTTTTCTTAATATACTCCAGATCACATTAGGATTTTTGTCATTTTTTTTTTCTTTTAATTTCCACACATATTTGGTTAGATGTTTTCCTCATTTTAATATTTAACAGTTTACATATTAAATTTTCATTTTATTTTTCGTTAAATATGTATTGAGCATTTTTAATACAACTGTTTATTGTTTTAATTTGACCTCTGACTAATAACTGTTTAATAATCACACACACACATACACATACACACATACATACATACATATATATATATATATATATATATATATATAATCATATCACCCCAAGTAAGGCATTTTACTCTCACTGTTTTGCAGGGGGTTACATAGGAGGAAAGTTATGAGAAAGAGTGACAGGTTACAGGGGGTGTCAGGGAGTGGGTAAGAGAAGGATGAGGATACTGATGAGAGTGCAGTGGACAGAGAAAGGAGCATAAGAGAAAGGTTGCAGGTTAGTGAGATAGGAGATGACTACTGACTTTACATTTAAATTTAAATTCTTGAAGATTGTAGCTGTCGGGGAAGCCAGTAAACGGAAGGGAATTCCACAGGTGGGAAGTGCGAGAAAAGAAACTGATGGAGTAGAATTTGCGTTTACATTGTATTAGTTCCACAGTAAATGGGTGGGACTTAGTTGCTAATATTGTGGCTCGGGTAAATTCATATATAGGAGGTACCAGTAAGCTAAGTTCATCGGAGCAGAAGCAATAAAAGTATTGGTAGAAAAGATACAGGGAAGCCACATTGCATCCGTGAGAAAGTGACTGTGTCTGAGCTGCCAAGTCGGGATCGATTACATTTCAGATTTTCTGTTGGATTTTGTCAAGGACGCCTAAGTAGATAGCAGTTATGGCAGCATATATATATATATATATATATATATATATATATATATATATATATATATATATACGAAGTATGTCTGAAAAGTAACGGGACTGGGTGTACTGTGTAAGCTCTGGATAAAAGCGTAATAAGCAGATTGTGTTATCATCTGATATAATATATTTAGAGTACATAACTGTATTCTTAGCGTTTACTTTTCTCGGTACACAAGAAGAGACGAGAGGTATTGTCGGACAAATCGGAGTTCCTTTACCACTACACTGCACCTGATTACGACGCCCTGAACATCTGGCGGTTCCTGGCCGAGAAAAACATCACTATACTGGAACAATCCTTCTATACACTTGATCTTGTTCTGTGCGTTTGTTTTTTCCCAATAACAAGAGGATCAAGAAAATCGTCAAGGGAACCCGTTTTGACGGCGTGGAGGTCACTAAGAGAGCCGTAAAGACGAAACTAAGTGGCATCGAAGAGTAACTCTTCCAGCAGTGCATAGAATTATGGTAGAGAAGGATGGAAAAATGCATTAAATTAAACAATCTAGTTCGTTGTTTGGAATTAAAATTGTTGGTGAGTCTAGTCTTGTTACTTTTCAAACAGTCCTCAGATATTGGGAAAACATGCAGAAAATTTTTTTTAAAAGTTTTATGGACACAGAAGAGACTTCATAAACAATAATTTAATAAATGCACTGGTCATAGACAGAAATAAATTCGAACATAATTTTCGACTTAAAAATGCCATAAGAGGAAATAATTTACTCAGAAGGATAATACTCGAAAGCGCCGCCATCAAATATTATCAAAATACGCCTTGTTTTTTTTTTCTAATACCACCTTTCCTAATAGAAACAATACTTTTCCAAACCAACAAATACAGCAAACATATGAAAAAAAACATAGAAAACGGTTAATTTCCATCATTTTAACATCTCATAACATAACATTATACTGTAGATAAAAAAAATTGTCTTCAAACATTAACTATGACGTTTTTTAAATATATAGTAATTTCAATTAATCTTATAATTAATCATGGGTTTTCGGGGGGGGGGGGTTGTTTTTTGTTTTTTGATTTTTTTTTGTTTGTTTTTTTCCTAATAGCCAACAAATATAGATACTTTATTTAAAATAAAATTCATTTCAATTCTTTGTCTTGATGCATTCCATCACAGGACAAAACGCGTAGGCGAGAAAAATATAGTTTTCCTCTTGTCCTCTTTATTTACTCATATATTGTAATATAACAATCTGGCCCCACCCGAGGAAGGTTGATGCAAGCGATGGTGTTTCCCGTCGGTGAAGGGGTCGGCGAACGACAAGACAGGTGTTTGAGAAATACATCCTGTCGGGGCCTGGAGCGGATGTCGTTTGACCTTATTTCCGACAGCGGCGGAAATGACTACGGAGGCAAACAGAACAGGTGTCTCTTGGAATTACGTGGGCGTTGCGAGGGCGAGGCAAAACCGGAAGGAAAGTCCCGGTTCTAGAAGACTATAAAAAGACCTCGACACACGGATTCGCCAGCAGAGAACGGCCAGTGGAAGCAGAGGGACACCACAGGCAAAAACTACACTCCCGTCGACCCATTCTATGTACGCTCTCACTCTTCCATTCTCTGTTCCACACGGGTTCGTCGTCAAGAATAAAAATATAACCTTATATTTTTATATATGCGTGTTCTCGTTATTTTGTCGTCGTACGGCGATATATAACAATATATTATCTTAAGTCTATAGAATGGTTCAGTGTTTCATGTAATCATCAGGTGCATATTATGAACTTACCGTTCTGGGATTTTAATTTTTGGTTCTCGCGTTGTTTATGGCAGTTACATATTCTTGGATTCTATTTTTTTAATTTTTGATTATGAAATATAATCTAAATTATATCAAATCAAATTTCATAAATAAATTGTATAATTCCATAACGCAGTAAGACGCAAATTTACTGTGAATGAACTAACGATTAAAGTACTTTTTAAACATTTTCACCTTAGTGCATTGTTGAATTGTTTTCTCTTTTAATTAAATGAGCATTTTGTGCCAAAATTGTGGTCAGTCATGTGTTTAATGTGTTGTATTTTAAAATGTCTCTTATTTTTATATAATCTTTTATTTAAATTTTCTGAGGTTTCTCCAATATATTCTTTCTGGCAATCTTTACAGGTGATCGAGCAAATTTTTCCTTCAAGTTTTGGCTTGTTTTGTTTTTTTATTCTTTTATTACTTTAGTCGTTATACCGAGCTAAGATAAAATATTTTAGATTGTAGTTGTAAAAGAGTGATTAGACCAATAATTTTTTTGGTTCATTCTTTGTCAGGGGGCGACACTTTACTATTTTGGAATATTTTATGAGTCTTTTGTTTCGTATTGAATATGAAATAGGGTGCTCGAGGGGCTTCAAAGTGTTTTCAATATATTCATCTTCTCTTCGTGTAAATATTAAGGGCCGTAAATTCTGAATGCTCTTAAGAAGAATCGATAATTGTTCTTGATTTTATTTTAGTTGTTATGATGGAAATACAAATTTATAAGATTATTTCGTTTTGGAAATTTACGAATATTAACGAAACTTGGTTACAAACAACCAACAATTTGAAATGAATTGTTTGAACATTATTTTTGATCGATACTCGTATTTAAGCAGATATTCGGTTTTTTAATTAAACAGTATTATATATATTTATATCTACCGGCATGATTATTTACGATAACATTTTATTACGAAAATGTGTGTCATTCGGCAGGATTCGAACCTGCGATCCCTATCCACATATTGCGATGAATCGAAAATTGTGTTATATAGGCTTGATTAAAACCTCGTTTAGACTGATGGCCATTCGTGGTCGAGATGTCTAAGACATGTCAGATCACATGACCGCTCCTCAATCTATATATATTGTTAAATATAAGAGACAATGAATGTATATTATGTTTAATCATGAGCCGTTCTAAACATCGTATTTTGGCTTTAATTTCCGGTAAAAATACAGACAAAAATTATCCAACATTTGGATATTTTTTTTATTAAGTTGGTTCTAAGCTTTCAGTTCACATGAGCCATCTTCAGAGAGGTTACAAGAACGTTAACATAAAAACAATCACCATCAGCGACGATTTTATTTTGTGTTGACATAAAACTTTGCTAAGCAACGATAACAGTTACCAAATAGCAAACCCAGTTCGTAATTTTGCAATGCGGTTCTATGACGTCACACCGCGTGAGAGCTCGAAATGTTCACAGAACTACATATTTAAATGCAAGTGTTATGACTAGATTTAAACGTGATTTTATTAAGTGTTGGTTGTTTGGATTCAATGTAGATGGCCTCCAATTTCTGAAGGTTCTTTTTACTGTGTGTATGAGTGAGGATTATTGTATTGTTGACTAAAATCTGTCTAATATTACCTATATAGCTATGTTTTTCTAAGAAATGTTGTTTAATTGAACTCTGATCAGAAAGGTGACAGGTAAGATTACGGGAGAGCGTGGTTGTAGTAAAACCAATATATGTAATGGGTTTATTATTATTACAAGAGATACAATCTATGAACGGGCATGTAATTTAATACACTACATTGGTTTTCTGTAGAGAATTTAGTTGTGCGGTTGTAGGGTTATTAGAGACTATGAGATCAATTGTTTTAATTTTTCATAATATATGGTAAGCTTAATTTGATTATTATTATTTATTGGTTTAACATTTCTACGTATTATGTTTTTGAGAATTTTTCATCTTGTTTGTAATTATTATGTACTTGGTTGCAATTGTATGAGTTAATAGTGTTATGTTTATTTTGACGTACACTATTATTAGCAGTATTATCAATATTATTAGAGCTATTGTTTAGTTTATTGAGATGCATTTTAATTTGTTGATCAATGTCGGAGTTAGGAAATCCATTGTTAACAAGTGTTTGCTTAATGTTGTGTAATTCTTTATAAAATATGGATTTGGAAGAAGATATGATTTGTGCGCGTTGAATTAATTTTTTATAACCGCTAACTTATATCGTTGGGGCATTCACTATTTTAATTAAGAAGACACGAGTTTATGCTACTTGGTTTCCTATATAGAGAAGTAATAAATCTATGTGTGCTAGAATCAATGAATAATTAATATTAAGTTTTAATGTAAATTTGAGGACGGAGTGACCTTCAAATTTATTTTTAAGTTGTGTAATTTGATCAATATTCTTAGCTAAAATGAAAATATTATCTATGTATCTTCCATATATAGAGGGTTTATGGTTGTCATTAATTATTTTATTTTCTAAATGTGCCATATAATAATTAGAAAAGAGGTGACCTAAAGGAGATCCCATCGCAATACCATCTAAGATAATAAGATGGTATTGCGATGGGATTAGCGTAATTTGAGATCTTTGTGCTAGAGTGGTTTTTCTGTTTGATTAATTTTTTTTCTTAAGTTCTTAAAAAGCAATTAAAACAGTTAACTACATACACGGTGGTTTAATTGTTTTTATTTACTTTTTATTACACTGATCTCTTTTTATCGTGCTTAAGACAGAGAAAGAGAAGCAATAAAAAGCAATTCTACCTACAAATCCTACATAACTTAAAAACAATAAAACTCAATTGACCGCCTGCAGATCCTACACCATTTAAGGAATAAATTCTACTCCAATTAAGCACGCTAAAAGCAGGTCAGCACAATAAAAAGCAATAAAAAGCAATTCAAAAACACAATAAAAAGCACAATAAAAAGCAATAAAAAGCAATTCAAAAACAATTAACCACCTACACCACTCAAGAAATAAAATTGATCAGGCAAAAAGAACCACACACAAAGATATCAAATTACACCAAACTTCATATAAATACGAAAATAAATTGGTAAACAACAGCAGGAAAAAAAAACTGAAGATTGAAGGCATCAAAAAAATACCTTCACGAAACTTCGAAGTCGGCATGACTAAAACAACATTACTCAGTTAAGTGAAAGACTTCACGTTAATCATATATATATATATATATATATATATATATATATATATCCACAGACAAATCTGTTTCGCTACATCACAGTTCATCAGTACGGTTAGACATCTTATTGCTTCTAGCCAGGAGATTGAAACCCGACCGAATTGACATCGGCGATTCTACCTCTAAGCTATGGACACTCGGTAGAAGAAGGTGGACTTTTAGCGTGTTATATACAATGTAAACAAACGCCAGTATTTGAGAGTGTTCAAATGATGAACGTGAAGAAGATTTAATACCTATATATATATGTGTGTGTGTGTGTGTGTGTGTGTGTGTGTGTGTGTGTGTGTGTGTGTGTGTGTGTGTTAGGAGGATAGTGATTGACAGTGTTTAACTTTCTGAAGAACAAAGTTGATTGGAAAGAAAGAAAGAAGCCGAAAGAAAGTTCTCGTCAAAATAATTACCATGAAAATATTTATAGAAACGGCAGAAGGAAAAAGTGACTGAAGCCAAGATGCCAGGTCAGAACCAATAACATTGCAGTCCCTTCTTTTGATTTTAAGAAAAATTTATAAATGCATAGAAGCAGCAGACCAGATGAGACATTGTTTTTTCGATGTCGTAACAAAATGTACACTTTTGCAGTAAATTACGATTTGTACATATTCTAATGTGATGTGCGTTGTGATGCAGTGGATGTCGGCACGGAACGAGAAATCGGGGAGCCGAGTTCGAATTTCAGTTGAATTCATTGCATTTACTTACGCGCAAATACCCTTAGGAAAGGTATTAATCCGTCTCTTCCTTCCAGCTATGGGTTAAATAACACGGCAGATTGGGTTCTATAGCCTTGGCTGGCAACCAGTAAACAGCAGAAAGCAATGGCACCTACTGCGGGATAATCTTCTTCCCAGTCAGTCATGTCTCTTTCGAGATATGATCGCCCAAGCGTGTATCAAGCATGGCACTTAACTGACTGACATGTTCTAAACTATAACATATAATAAATATTCATAGCTCTATTTCTATATTGAGCACTGTTTTAAATTAATGTTTTGGACGTTGTAAAAAATTTTTTCTTCGTTCTGTATTCACTCGGATACGAGTGAATAAGGAACGAAGAAAAATTTACAACTTTCAAAACATTAATTTAAAATAGTGCTCGATATATAATATAGAGCTGTAAATATTTATTATAAATTATAGTTAAGAACATGTACAAATTTTTATCCACTACAAAGTCTACATTTTGTTTCGACATTGAAATGACAATATCTCCTCAGGTGGTGTGAAAAGAAATGGAAAGTCTCTTTTCTTATATTTGGCGAATTGTGTGTGGGATGTTGGTGGGGGTTAGCGATAAGGAGATAAGTCTTGTATATTGTCCGTTGGAATTTTGAAAAGAAGGAGGTTTGGGTGATAGAGGTGATTAATGAACTTGTCGGGAATTTTGTAGACAGATTTAAGATTAAGATATTATATAGCTTTTTATGGCGTAGTGACTGGATTCTTTTCTTGCGGTTCAGTAACGGGGAGAGTAAGGAAGCGTAATATATATATATATATATATATATATATATATATATATATATATATATATATATTAACGAAATTTGGTTATAAGCAACCGACAATTTGTAAAAATAATATATATATATATATATATATATATATATATATATATATATATATGAAATGTGTGTGTATGTGTGTGTGTGTGCGCGCGCGTGCACGCTCGCACTATCATATAGTAATATCTTTCAGATCATGGAATTAGAAATGAGCAGAGATAGGAATCAAGTAGAACATTGCTAATTTTACTGTCAAGCTATCAAATATATAAATCTATTCTACGTCCTGACTTCTACATTTTTCTTTACACATGAGGATATTTTAACACCTACACGAATATTTATCCTTAGTTGCAAAGTTGTTTGTCTCTTTTACTTACCCGGAAATGTCAGAGAGTAGATTACCGAGGACTGGGTTGAAGGGTGCAGCAGATGGTAAGTAGCAGGTAACCTCCAACAGACAGACAGATAGATAGATAGATAGATAGATAGATAGATAGATAGATAGATAGATAGATAGATATGAACTGACTGAGATAGATAGATAGATAGATAGATAGATAGATAGATAGATAGATAGATAGATAGATAGATAGATATGAACTGACTGAGATAGATAGATAGATAGATAGATAGATAGATAGATAGATAGATAGATAGACAGCTGAGATAGATAGATAGATAGATAGATAGATAGATAGATAGATAGATAGATAGATATGAACAGACTGAGATAGATAGATAGATAGATAGATAGATAGATAGATAGATAGATATGAACAGACTGAGATAGATAGATAGATAGATATGAACAGACTGAGATAGATAGATAGATAGATAGATAGATAGATAGATAGATAGATATAGACAGACTGATAGATAGATAGATAGATAGATAGATAGATAGATAGATATGAACGAATTGAGATAGATAGATAGATAGATAGATAGATAGATAGATAGATAGATAGATAGATACATACATACATACATACATACATACATACATACATACATATGAACAGAGTGAGATAGATAGATAGATAGATAGATAGATAGATAGATAGATAGATAGATAGACAGACTGGGAGATAGATAGATAGATAGATAGATAGATAGATAGATAGATAGATAGATAGATATGAACAGACTGAGATAGATAGATAGATATGAACAGACTGAGATAGATAGATAGATAGATAGATAGATAGATAGATAGATAGATAGATAGACAGACTGAGATAGATAGATAGATAGATAGATAGATAGATAGATAGATAGATAGATAGATAGATATGAACAGACTGAGATAGATAGATAGATAGATACATACATACATACATACATACATACATATGAACAGAGTGAGATAGATAGATAGATAGATAGATAGATAGATAGATAGATAGATAGATAGATAGATATAAATAGTTAGTTCTGTGCTTATTTAAGAATGTATGTTTCTATTTGCCAATATGTTAGCATATATAAAATTGTTCACCTCTAAGTACATATATATTTATGTAAACTATATATCTGTATATTTATACAAACCGGAACACTTCAAACGTTATATTTTCTATTTGAAACTAATGCCCACGTTCTTAGTTTTTATTTTAAACAGTGTCTATTACATTTATCAGCCTACGCAGAGCAAATCGTCAATATAGTGAAGGGCTCCACTGATAACTGAAGTGAAACAAATTTGAGCCTGGTCATTTTCAGATGAGCGACCGCTGGAGAATACCAGTTGATGTAAGCTCTATGCGACAGGCCTAGAAAGCCGACGATGGATATCATCTCGCAACTTATACGGACAGAAAAGCTCGGTCTGTGGTGATGCTTCCTGGGTGTCAGGGCATAAAACCTACTTGAAGTTGGGTGAGGAGTTGTAAGTGAAGGCATTTATTTATGGATTAAGCATTTTTTTATATTTCTTGATTTTAGTTATATTTAATGTTAATAAAAGAGCAACACTTCTTCTTCTTCTTCTGTGTGTCATGTCCCTTCAGGACGTAGGTGATCATGGTTTTCCACGTCTCCCTATCCCTGGTAGCTCTAAGCACGCTTTCCCCTGTTACCCCACCAAAACTCCGCTCTGCCATTCACTTGCTCAGGATCTTCAAATAAGTTATCCGCTGCTTTCCCCAGTCTCTCTTTCCCTCCATCTAATCGGTGAGTATCAGATTCTCCAAACCGTCCTTCCTCATCACATATCCCAAGAAGCTGTCTCTTCTTGATGCGCAGCAATAATTTCCTTTTCGTTTCCATCCTTCCTAAAACCTCATCATTGCTCACATGCTTGATCTATGATATTCGCAGCATCCTTCTGTAGAACCACATTTCAGTTGCTTCAAGTTTTTCCTTTATCTTTGATGATATTGTCCAGCATTCACTGCCACATAGCAATCCAGTACTCTTTTCTTTGTTTCTAGTGAAATTTTCCTGCCTCTTAATACTCTACTGAGCTTCTGGAATGCTTCCTTCACCATGCCAATTCACCTGCGGATATCTGTGTCACATTACGAAGGGCTTTCTTCTTCTTCTATGTACCCTGTCCCTTCAGGACGTAGGCGACCATGGCTTTCTACGTCTCCTTATCCCTGGTGGCTCTTAGCACGCCTTCTGTTACTCCATGCAACCCTCGTTCCATCATCCACCTGACTAAATCCTTCAAAATGTTATCCGCTGCTTTCCTCTGTCTCTTTTTCCCTCTATCTGACCTGTTAGTATCAGGTTCTCCAAGTCCTCCTTCCTCATTACATGTCCTAAGAACTTCAGCTTATCTTCGTGATGCTCAGTATTAATTTCCTTTTTACTTCCATCATTTCTAAGACTTCATCATTGCTCACATGCTCGATCCATGATATTCGCAGCATCCTTCTGTAGAACCACATTTCAGTTGCTTCAATTTTTTCCTTCGTCTTCATTCACTGCCATATTGAAGAACTGACATCACATAGCAATCCATTAATCTCCTCTTTGTTTCTAGTGAAATTTTCACTTGATACTCTGCTGAGCTTCTGGAATGCGTCATTGGCGATTCCAATTCGCCCGCGGATCTCAGTGTCGCACTTTCCGTCTTCCGTTAAAATTCTTCCCAAGAACTTAAATGTTTGTACCTGCTTGATTTTAGTATCCCCCCCCCCGCCTGTAACTGGCATTTTGGGTTGCTCTTTTTGCTGATGACCATACATTCAGTTTTCTTGCAGTTTATTTGCAGTCCTTTTTTTGTCGCTCTCTTCAGCTACCTTCTGTAGGGGGTCTTATAGTTTCCTTTCCATGTCTGCAATCCAACTACAGATAAAATGTACTGTTGGTCAGTTTGCTTTAAAAATGTATTTTTGGTAATTTTACTATAAAATGCATTGTTTATATTATGTTTATATTATAAGTTTATATTATTATATATTATATGTATTGTTTATATTTTACATAAAATGTATTGTTTTATTTTTATATAAAAATTTATTGCTGACATTTTTTACTATAAAAATGTATTTTTATACTTACATAGCATTTTGCTTTTGTTTGTGAGTTCACAATTTACCCATAGCTGGGACCCTAACAGGTTCTACGACCCCTAGTCGGGACGGAACTGTGAACAACAGTAACTAAAGAGGTGGTTCCACGCTTTTCAAAACCTCCAGTCTCCCGATCAGAGTACTTGTTATCGGATGCACTGGGTGATTGAAAAGTAACTCTTTGTTTTATGTATGAGTTGCTAGCCAGGGTTCCTGACTCAACAGCATCCGACTTTTTTTGAGGGGTGGTGGAATTAAAGAGTAAGTCTGTAATGGCATTTGGGGCTCCTCCGTTTGCTGATGACCATGCATTCGGTTTTCTCGTAATTTATTTCTAGTCCTTTCTTTTGACTTTCTTCATATACCCTTTTTAAATCACTTATTTACATTTTTAGACTGTTGTCATCTTTTTTGCCATATTTACGCCGTTTCGACCATTGTAGGCTCCGACTTTCTTCAGGTGATTAGAATTTCGAACTGAACCCTTTATTTCGTTCAACGGTGATAGGTTGTTCTCGTTCCATGAGTCATGCCTCTTCCAGATGTCTCAGTTATCAGTTGTCTCTCTTTAACTCAACTCTCGAAGACCGAACAATGTAAATAATGTAAATAATTACAATATTTCATCTCATAAATATAGAGAAATACTTAAAATCAAGATTGATTTAAGTATAATTGAAGCTTATATACTGTATACGGATAGATATTTAAATAAAAAATATGGATGCGTTATAATCTTTTATTTATTTCATTTTTTTATATATCATTTTTGTTTTTGCATATATATATATATATTACGGAAATTAACGAATTTTAGCGAAACTTGGTTCTAAACAACCGACAATTTGAAATGAAAAATAATGTTCAAACAATTCATATATATATATATAAATTTAGTGTATCGAGGCAGGAAGGAATAGATGGATCAATACATTTCTCAAGGGTATTTGCGCGTAAGTGAATGCAACGAATTCAACTGGAATTCGAACTCGGCTCCCCGATTTCTCGTTCCAAGCCGATATCAACTACACCACATTAATTCAAGTACATATACAACCATTTGAATAAATTTTGAAATCTCAATTTAAAACAAACTCGTTTGAGGGGAAATCCGTTAAAAGAACATTTTTTTCTAAAACCATACTGTATACGTGAAGAACAATTACCTTTTTATGTAAACATACCTATATACAATAACAATAGTTATTTGTTTTGGGTTTGTTTGTTTTTTTGTTTTGTTTTGTTTTATTTTTAAACAAAATTACCTGTATATAGTCTTCCGAGGCACATTCTTTACATATAAACTGAATTGTTTTACACTCGTAAACTAACCGTGGCTTTTGTCGCGTCTATTACAGTTTGTTAATTTATCACACTGATATAAACATGGTCGACATACGTTTGAGTGGGGATGTAGGTATTTTCACAAGGATCTTATTATCGTCGTCAAAACGGTCGCATGCATGTGAAATCTACAACACGTAAATTTTCCATCGTCTACACCCAGACGAGCTTATGAAAATTTTCTGTTTGTTTAACAAAAATCTCTTGCCAGGAACGGGCATTTATTTTTGTTTCTCGGTGGTGAGCGCCATTTTTGTAAGCAATAAAACAATTGTAAATGCAAAATACACACTAGATTCTGTTATTGTTAAATTTTCGCATACTTCATCCACTTTCATTTATTTATTTATTTATTTATTTATCTATTTAATAACAGATCTTTTAACTTTTTTTAAATATTTTCTGCTTGTTCATATTTCTTTCCAGTCTACGTTTCCACCACTTGAATTCCGACATAATGTATTTTTTCCGCCATGTTTTATCAACGGGTCATATACAGAAGAAAAAAAAACTACTATTCTTTCTGAATTATGAAAACATTTTCATTCCGAAATACCGGAGAAGAAACTAAATATAAAAATAAAATAAAATAAAATAAAAATATAAGTATTTTTTTTTTGTTGTTGTTTTGCTTTAGTTAAAATTTCTTTTTGATCTAGTCTCAATAATAACTAACCACTAGCTATAAATTCCGTGGTTACTTTGAAAAAATACAAGATGGCTGGAAGTTTATAGAAAGCCAATAGGTAGTACTTAAGAGATTGTCATAGGAGAGAAAAACATTTGAAAAACTGCATACTTTTTAATGTTCTACGTGAAGCCCAGTATATTTAGACTTGGTATAATGTTAGTAAGAGTATTTCGCTGGATTAATTACGACTAGGATGTGAGTTGTGGTGTAGTGGATATCGACTCGGAACGACAATTCGGGGAGCCCAGTTCGAATTCCAGTTGAATTCGTTGAATTCACTTACGCGCAAATGCAATTGATCCATCTATTCCTTCCAGTTATGGGTTCTATAGCCTTGGCTGGCAGCCTGTCTACTGCAGAAAGCAATGGCAACCTACTTCGGGATAATCTTCTGCCCAGTCAGTCATGTCTCTTTCGAGACATGATCGTTCAAAGCGTGTATCACGTATGGCACTTAACTGACTGAATTACGACTAAGTAGTGAGTACGATCCTCACTAAGCTCGCCATACTTTCGGCCTTGTTTTACATCTAAGCTACGCTTAAAAAATCTGTTTTCTACCTTAAAGGTCATTAACTTTTATTTTAATCTTGACGTGACATATTCTTTTTCTTTTTTAATCGTTTCACCCCAAGCAAGGCGGTAACGCCACTGATGCGCAAGGGGCTACATAAGAGTAAAAGATTAGACAGGAGGAGAGTAAAGAGAAAGACGAACCAGTTACAGGGCGTGTCAGAATAAGGGCAAGATAAGGATGGGAATACAGGTGCGATGACAGTCCAAAGGGAGAGAGAAAAGAAAAGATATACAGGGTTTTGTTGTAGAAAGAACTAGAGTCAAGTGGATAAGAGATGGGTATTGACATTGCATTCTATTCCTGGAGGTTGTAGCCGTCAGGAAAGCAAGTATATGGAAGGGAGTTCCACAGGCGGGAAGTGCGAGAAAAGAAGATGATGGAGTAGAATTGTCGTCTGCATTTGGTCGATCTAACTGTGAATGGGTGTTACCCTGTTGTCAGTCCGGTTGCACGAGTAAACTCCTGTGGCAAGGGCACCAGTGACTTAAGTTTGTTGGAGCAGAAGCCATGAAAATATTTATAGAACAGACAGAGGGAAGCCACATCCCGCCTGTGAGAAAGTGGCTGGAGTCGAGCCGCCAGGTCGGTACCTATCACATTAGAGATTCTCTTTGGAGCCTGTCGAGAACACTTAAATAAACAACGATTGCCGAGGAAATCATCGAACTTTATCGAAATCATCAGGACGCGGACGGTCATCTTTTTCCGGAGTACTGCTGCCATTTATGGTCAGGTGCCTCTGCCGTTCTCCTCAGTGTTCTTGACAAGCTCCAAAGGAGAGTCTGTGATAGGTACTGATCTGGCAACTCGACTGCAGTCACTTCCCCATCGTCGAAATGTGGCCTCCCTTTGTCTCTTCTATAAATACTTTCATGGCTTCTGCTCGGATGAGCTTAAGTCACTGATGCCTCCTCAACAGGTGTTTACTCGTGCAACCAGACTGGCAAGTGGGTCCCACCCATTCACAGTCAGGTTAGCCAAATGCAGACGACAATTCTACTGCTGCAGCTTCCTCTCTCGCACTTCCCGCCTGTGGAACTCGCTCCCGTATTCTTGCTTTCCTGACGGTTACAACCTCCAGAAATTTAAATGCAAAGTCAATACTCATCTACTAACCACTGGACTCTAGCTCTCTCCCTTCTTCTGTATAACTTTCCCTTTCTCTCCACCTATGTATCTGTCATCGCACCTGCTTTCTCAGCTTTCTATTGTTCCTTTCTAACTAGTTTGTACTCCTCACTCTTTTCTAATTAATCTTTTTACATTTATGTAACCCCCTGCACATCAGTGGCGTTTCCGCCTTGCTCGGGGTGAAATGATAAAAAAAAAAAAACTTCCTATCTTATGTAGCTCTTAGTAACGTTTGTCTTATCTATACTATCCCTCCTATCCTGTTTCACCATCCCTCTATCGACACAAGCACGTCGGGTAGGTAGTCTCCTGCTTCATCCTTATCTCTGTTATCTTCGATATGTTCTGCGTGTGTCAAATTTTCCAAGCCCTTTTTTCTTCATTATATGTTCTTTTTGTTTCCATTTTTCTTTAAGACTTCCTTACGTGCTCCGTAAAAAAGACATTAAACCACTTTCCTTCATTTTTTTTTTTTTTTCATTTATTCCACCATTCCCTTTCACCCTTAATTAGAATTCTTCACGTCCCGTAACCCATTAGGGTCATAAATACACCCCATGTACTGCAGCCGTAGCTTCAGATAGCTTGGCAAAGCCTATCCCTCTTTCAGATTAGTTTGAAATAGATTTCTTTTTGTTAGACTGTTTGCCAACTCGTCTACGGCTGTATCGTGTTGAATGCACCGGTTCCCGTCCGATCACGCCAGTAAATGCAGAGGGCTACATAAGAGTAAAAAGATTAGATAGAAGAGTAAAGAGAATGGCGAACCAGTTAAGGATAGGAATACAGGTGTGTTGACAGCTGCAAAGATGGACAGAAAGGAAAATATATACAAGGTGGTGAGGAAAAAACTAGAGTCAAGTGGTTAAGTGATGGGTATTGACATTGCATTTAAATTCCTGGAGATTATAGCCGTCAAGGAAAGCAAGAATATGGAAAAGAGTTCCACAGGCGGGAAGCGCGAGAAAAGAAGCTGCAAGAGTGTTGGGCAACGTCTGGGGGCCATTCGTGGTCGAGCGGTCTAAGACGTTGCCAGATCAAATGGCAGCTTCCCCTATGTAGATAGGGGTCGCAGGTTCGAATCCTGCCGAATGGCACATATTTTCGTAATAAACATTTATCGTAAACAATCAGGCCGGTAGATATAAATATATAATACTGTTTAATTAAAAACAGAATATCTAATGAAATACGAGTATCGATAAAAAATAATGTTCAGAAAATTCATTATATATATATATATATAGGAAAAACTGCTAAAAAGTCGTAAGTTTAAAAATGTATTTTTTTGACAGTATTTGTTTATTTCTATTATTATATTTTATATTTCAGACCGTTCTCGGTCCTTCATCAGAAACAAATGATTTTAAAATTTAAATTAGAAACGTATTTTGCGAGAGTATTTTTTAGATACAATTAAAAAGATTTTCTCTAAAACAAAATTTATAAGTATTATTAAAGATAGGTTTACGTTTACAAATATTTTTTTTAAAAATATGTCGCTTTCTGTGTCACGTGATATAAACAATCTCTCTCCACGAACGCTCTCGCGAAATACGTTTCTAATTTAAATTTTAAAATCATTTGTTTCTGATGAAGGACCGAGGACGGTCTGAAATATAAAATATAATAACAGAAATAAACAAATACTGTCAAAAAAAATACATTTTTAAACTTACAACTTTTTAGCAGTTTTTCCTATACATATTAAGACAGTATACGTGGACCATCACAATGTTACATATATATATATATATATATATATATATATATATATATATAAGAAGGAAATCACTTGAAAAATAATTAAAAGTCACCTGAAAGCGAACTGAAAGAAATTACTGAAAAGTAATTGAAACTCACCTGAAGCTGAATGTGTAATGCTCCTCATGCCAATAACACTTCCACCAAGCTTCTCTACAGTATAGGACTTCATTGAATGTAATTGAAACTCACCTGAAGCGAGCTGAATGTGTAATGCTCCTCATGCCAATAACACTTCCACCAAGCTTCTCTACAGTATAGGACTTCATTGAATGTAATTGAAACTCACCTGAAGCGAGCTGAATGTGTAATGCTCCTCATGCCAATAACACTTCCACCAAGCTTCTCTACAGTATAGGACTTCATTGAATGTAATTGAAACTCACCTGAAGCGAGCTGAATGTGTAATGCACCTCATGCCTATGACATTTCCGCCGAGCTTCTCTACGGCATATGACTTCATTGAATTTCTTTTAATGTGTCCCTCTCGAATTTATATTTAAATTTGGGGTCATCAGGAGAGAATGTGCATCGTTTCGGGGCCTTCCTCCCAACGGTTTCACTTGCAAACCGGCCCCTTCACTGATGTGAGGCCTCATTATAACAATATACTAGTTATAGATATACTAGTTCAAATGTCTAACGGCAAAATTAGATTTATGAAAAAAAGACGGCAAACATCGCGCTCTGAGAATGCAACGTGAACCTCATTACGCAGTTACGATCAATCATGTCATGCCGCCATGTTCGCTGAAACGTCCCACTTTTTTTCCATATCCACATCGAACTATTTTTAGTTACTTCTTACTTTTAAACTTTTGGCTCTACTACGCCATTTGATTCCAATTTGTGCCTGAAACGAAACCACTTGTTCCAATTTCCACTGCTCTAATAATTACATTATACCTTTTCTTTACCAGCTCTGATTTTTACTTTTCATATTTATTAGTTTTATATTCGTAGCCTTGTTCCATCTGGCTTTCATATGGAACTGTTAATTCTACCAGGATGAATTCTACCTTGATAGTAGAACAATATCTGGTTGCAGATCTTTACTTGATATTATTTTGGAGTAATCATTAAACCAACCAGGAAAATCTGCAGATATTTACCAAATGCCACCAGAACTAAGGAGATTTTGTCCGAGTGTAGATAGATATTTGCTTGTTTGCCCACGTATATTTTTCCCTTTGCAACAAATTTCTGGGTTGAATTAAATGACGCAGACTTCATATATTTCTTTATCATTCTGACCAGCTCATTGAAAACACTATTATGCCTCCGGGCATATCTTCCATTGACAAGAGCTGTTTTACGATAACTAAGAACATGCTCTAATGTTTGTAGATTTTCCTTACACAGGGGACAGGTTGGGTCGCTCTTTTTCTTCCATTTAACAAGATTGTTCTTAGATGATAGCAGGTCATATGTGGAACGGATTAAAAACTCAACCTGAGTGGAGCCATCTGCCAAATGTCTTTCCAAGTAATAGATTTTTGCAGAGCCTCCTCCCAGTTTGTCTATTAGACTTGTTGGGATTGTTGTACTCTTTTTACAAGTCTTTTATTATCTTCTTCGTTCCTTACATTTCGGATGACCATGTTTCGGTGATCTTTGCCAGAAGGTTTCGGCCATCACTGCCTTTCAATTAGTTATAACTTTTTTCCTTGATTGGGAGTATCCGATGATTTCATTGAAAGATAGATTGTCTTTAGCACTTGTTACAGTCTCTCTGACTTTTCACTTTCTCCTCGTTTTTTAATGTAGGATTTAATGTTTTTACTACTTTATCCTTGAAGTCATTCAGCATCATTTGAAGTTTGATTTTCCTGGATTTATACTCCTCCACGATTGATTTAAATGGAAATTTTCGCTTTGCTTATCTGCAGTACAATGCAATATCAGACAAACCTGCAGGTAAACCCAACCATTTTTGGATAAATTTGTTCATCTTTCTTTCCATTGACTCAACAGTACTCGTTCCAAGTTTGTATACAAGTAGAGGCCATTTCAGCATAGTACATGCTGTATGCACCATACCTTTTATTTTTCTTTTAGAGAACAAAGATCAATCTTGAAATCTTCTTTTAATAATCTGAATATTACTTTCACTTTGTTGGTATCTTTTAAGGATTGATCATACCACCGTCCTAAACCTTTCCCTGATTTCTCTGATAGATAAGAATCTTTTGACCACCTACTAGAAAAATTTATGATTTGATTCAGTTGTCCTTCCTAAGAGAAAGACTTCTGGACTTGTTTGGTTTAAATTTCATTCTACACAAAATTATCAGATCGTCCAAGAAGCTTAATATCTTGCGAGTTAAACATACTTTAGATGGGAAGATTGTCGTGTCATACATGAATGCTTACACTAGTGGCATTTGACAACCTTTATTAAGCGCAACGACATCAGCCTTGTTTGTAGCTTTTAGAACCAGCTGCATTGCTAGAATAAAAAGTATGGTTGACACTATACATCTGGTCATACGAAGTGGCTAACTGGCTGTCCATGCTGCTGTTAGAGATAATAGTTAAAATGAAAATAATCCGGAAGTGGCATGACTCATGAAATGAGAATAATTTACCCCAGCGATCGAAATAAAAGGTTCAGTTCAAAATTAAATCACCTGAATAAGGTCAGCACGTACAACGGCCGAAACGTCGTGAATATGGCAACAAACACGAGAATTGCAGTACCACATCTCAGAAATATAGACAAATACCCTGTATGTTGAATTATATATACATAATGACCAGCTAGTAGTTTTTGGGAGGCTAACAAATCCCTATTACAGACACTTGCTCGACCCACAGAGTCTACCTGCAATTATGCTGTAGGAACCTTTCTGTCTTCTGAGATGTTTCTCAGTGTTTTCATACTCTGCATATTACGTTATTTCCTGCGTGGTACTGATCGTAATTTGTGAAAAGTCTAACAATATGACTCTTCTTGTTGCTAACGAGGCCTGCATTGGAGAGACACACTCTGTCATATTTGTCACATCTATATTATAATTCTGCTTGTTCCTTCCTTAGTTACTTAGTTCTTCCGTCCGTTACACGACTCTCTCTACACGAGCTGTTTCTTCCCCTCTTTTTACTCTCCTCAGCCATTCGCTCACCTTTGCCAAACGGAAAGGGAGTAAAGAGTGAGAGAGTAGGAGGAGAGAGCTTAAAGCATTATCGTATGAGTAGCAGCTTAAGCTGGTGGTTGTAGAGTAACTGTGTGTGTGTGTATATGTGTGTACGGTACAATATAGTAAAAATAGGTAGGTCTGTTGTCGTATTCCGAAATTTCTGCCCTCTACACTGTTTACAATGGACACAGGAGCCTTTAAAGTAACTTTAATTATTTTTTTAATTTTTTAATTCCTTCTAACATTTTTGAAATTTTGTCAGAAAGTTTTGTTTTGATTTAAGTTAGCGGCTAAAGAAATGTGACGACTGTTTTACAATGGAAACGTGATGATTGCATCACACACTTTTTTTTTCGGTGACAAACACATTAATTTGGAAATTCTCGCCAAAATCAAATAATTGTCGAATTCTAATGAAATTATCAGTACTCATTTACAAATGAATGAAATTATTTTTGAAATTATTTTTTTTAAATCTTGATAAAAATGTGTGCAATGGACACAGGAGCCATGATTTTTCAGTAATAAAAAAAAACATTTTCTCTTTCAAAATCTCTCACAGTAAAGTAGCTTCTATGGATATTACTTTTATAGATATTTTAATAAAATTACACTCTGTGTTATCGTTATTTTAATATCCAATACCTTTATGTTTGAAGACATTTGTAGTACGAAAAAGTAACATTTTTCCAGGAAATCGTAATTGCCCTTCCATGGAAATTCCACGGGTTCCGCTAGTTTATATTAATGGATTGTTACACCGATGATTTCCCTTTTCCTAGTTGCACACGTGACATTGTCCCAACTCACTGCATGTTCTTGAAAAATCATAGTGCCTATATAATCGATCCCAAACAGCATTTCCCCACCCAGGATTCTCTCAGTCAGTTAAGTGCCATACGTGATACACGCTTGGGCGATCATGTTTCGAAAGAGACATGACTGACTGGGCAGAAGATTATCCAGCAGAAGGTTGACTGGTTGCCAGCCAAGGCTATAGAACCCAATCTGTCCTGTTATTTAACCCATAACAGGAAGGAAAAGACGGATTAATACCTTTCCCAAGGGTATTTGCGCGAAATTGAATGCAATGAATTATAACTGGAATTCGAACTCGGTTCCCCGATTTCTCGTTCAGAGCCGATATCCACTGCACCACAATCGTCCATCGCTTTATACTTGTATGCATTATTTCGTTACAATTTTGAAAAGAAATGCATTTCGTTTTGTTATTCACACACACTACCAACATATAAATACACTTAATTCGTCTATAGTTTAAATACGTTCGAGACATACATTATTTTCGCATATATGAACTTACATTTAAAATCAGCATATATTGCTTGTATTTCACGTGGCGCACACACATATAACATAATGTTTTTCTACATTTAAAAATGAACCTCTATTGCTTTATTACACGTGACACGTAGCTGACCAATGAAATCAAACCTCAATCAACATCCTGTCTCTTTGGATTTTTAAAAATTAATTATATTAAAAAATTAATTATCTTAACATATATCTGAAGAAGATCATTAAAGTGAAACATGTTAGATTTAAAACACATTTTCCTGCCTGTTCTTTACTTATTCTATTTATAATAATAATAAAGACTATTGTGCATTTATTTCCCTCCTGTCACACCCAGGGGTATGGCTTTTTTTTTTTTTGTTTCTTTCTTATTTGTATTTTTTTTTTTCTTATGTGTTAATGTAAGATACTCAATATTAAGTACATCAATATATGTTGCTGGAATTTTAGACGGTACATCGATACAAATATTCTGCAGTCATTTTTTACGGTACAGGCCATCTCGTAATTAATAGTACTTGGCTTAATAGTACTTAGCTTAATAATAGTAATCAATAGTACTTAGCTAGGTACCTTCACTCATTTTCGATACCTTTAAACTGATTCTTTTAACTAAAAAAGTTTTCTTGAAACTTTTATTTTAGTTTTAATTGAAAGTTAAATGATGGAATTTAATATTTCCAGTAAGCAAAATACCCTGGTGTATTTCAAATAGAAATTATATTGATTGGAATCTAAAATTTTGAGATTTTTTTTTTTTTTTCAAATTTTCTGTCATCTTTGAGTAATCGACACATTTGTCAACAAAAGTTAATTCTTGGTTTTAAAAATCTTGCAAATATAAAATATACATCTGTGGCACGTTATATTTTGAAAATTAACAAATTTAAAGTTAAACTCATCTGGTTTACACAAATATTACTTATTTATAGCATGAAATTTAGAATAAAACTATTTCTTATACACAATGTGTTGATCTTTCTGACCTTTTACCCGTATATTTAGCACGTAATGACAGCCAGACAGATGCGAGACTGAATGGAGGCTGAAATTGACAACACTGTGCAATTTGTTTCCGGTAAGGAGAAGAAACCGTAAAACACATAATCTTTTAATGTACACATAGAAATTACCAAACAAAAACAAAACTTCAAATACACAAAAAAGAAAAAAATATTTATTATTTTAAAAATACGAGGGCACGACGATTTATATTAAACTTTTCAATTTTCGATTAGTAAATATAGTCTTCACTTAATATGTTAATACATTAACGACAACAATTCTTTACAGTTTGTGTAAAATATTTTAAAATTATTATAATTAAAAAAATTAAAACAATTCTTTTAAAATTTCAATATTAATCGAAAAAGTCAATTTTCTTCAGACTATAATGTCCTTGTTCTATATTATTTACTAAAGCAATTAAAAGCTTATCAATTTAAATAATGTCATAGATTTATTGAATTTTTTTTTTATTTTACTACTGGGATCAGATTTTCAGAAATAAAGGTAAAATATTTCAAAAAAATAATAGATGATTTACATTTTCCAAGGATTCCTGTGTTTAATTAACAAATAAAACCAATTTTCCCAACAGAATTTAATTTCTTAAAATTTCATGAATTTACGTGGAAGTGGCTAACAGATAAAAAAAATTTACTGAGATTTTTTTAAAATAATAATTGCAAAAATAATTTCATTCGTTTGTGAACAAGTCCTGAAAGTTTCATTAAAATCCGACAATTATTTGATTTTTGCAAGAAGTTCCAAATTAATTTGATTGTCACCGATAAAAAAATACTGAGTTATGCTGTTGTAAAAACTCTCGAAACGATTTAGTTACCCGCAAACGAAAATCTAAACAAGATTTTTTACCAAAATTTCGAACGAATTAGAAAGGATTAAAAAAATTTTTTTTTTTAATAAATTAATAATCATTTTGACGGGAAAAGTTCGTTTTCTATTAGGTTTGGGGTCTTTTTGCTTCATACTGTGCTGGTTTTTTGTTTTTTGTTTTTTTTCAACGATTTATTGGAATTATGTATACTTAATAACAATAATTAATAGTACTTGGCTTTTTTACAGATATTTTTTTATTCAGTTACTTATCTAAATCGTCGTAATGAGATATTTCGAAAATAAAAGACATACGTGAATTCAAGATTTTATTCAGTTTAAATACGTAGACAGTTTAAATAGATATTTTTTCAAGAAAAATATTAAATCAATCTAAACAAATATTCTCTAATTAATGCCGACTGTGCCAAAGGATAGGTTGGAAAAATAATAGAGGCTCGTAATCAACAGCGGATTTTTCATTAAACTTTTAATAATTATTTGGTTGTTCTTTTATTTTTATCGTTTAATACTGAATTTTACGGTCGAATGAATTACATTTTTCCTTTTTATCACGTTTAAAATATTTATAATAAATATTTTTTTAAGTGTTATTTTCTAATTAATCCGTGTAACACCGATGTGTACTGTAAGAGAAATAAATTTCGAGACCAACCATTTGCTTTTTTGTTTGTTTTGACTTTTGATTTGTTTTTGTTTTTTTTTGCACCTGTAGAAAAATAGAAATCTGAAGGAAAAGAGATTTTCCAAGTGTAGTTTTGATCTTGGACAAGGCCGAAAGTATGGAGCACCTAGTAAGGATGGGACTTTCTATTCAATCGTAAATGATCTAACAAGACGAGTTTGCTAACTATTTACGACACCATGTCGGAGTATCCAGAGATGTGAAGAAAGACTTCCTGAGTTCCTAAGGGAAGTAACTCAAAAGAATTTATAAAGAGTTATTTCCCCTATTTAAATGTTCGCTTAGCTCTATACCGAAAGTGCTGAAAAATAAGTAATGACACTTGTTTTTAAACAAATTTAATAGCCAACACTTCTTAATTTATTATTTATTTTTTCAATATTTTAAAATTGAATTTTCTTTCTTTTCAAGTGAGTAAATAACAATGAAAACTGCATACAATATTTCTAAAGATGGAGGTTCATCTACACAGACAAGAATAACTCGTTTTATTTTGTAAATGATCTATTTTTGATTATATTATTTTAAACAAATCCTCACAAGCAAGGCGATGAAATGATTACTAGGAGTGAAAGAGAACGCGAAGACTTTAGAAAAAATCGAAAACCCAATCCTAAACAGAAAACAAGAAATAAAGCTCTACTCAGTCAGTTAAGTGCCATACGTGATACACGCTTGGGCGACCATGTCTCGAAAAAGACATGACGGACTGGGCAGAAGATTATCCCGCAGTAAGTTGCCATTGCTTTCTGCGATAGACTGGTTGCCGACCAAGGCTATAGAACCCAATCAGTCCAGCTATTTAACCCATAACTGGAAGGAAGATACGGATTAATACCTTTCCCAAGGGTATTTGCGCGTAAGTGAATACAATGGATTCAACTGGAATTCGAACTCGGCTCCCCGGTCTCTCGTCCCGAGCCGATATCCACTGTACCACAACGCACTTCCTAACCGGGGAGGGTGGATAAATCAGGCGATCAGGACTCCCTCTATGATTCCTGCTTACGACGCTTCACAGTCATCTCCGCCATCGCCACCAGAGGGAAGAAAAAGAATAATGAGAGTGGAAGACGATCTCAACGCCTGGATGATAGTGCGTATCGTCTAGTTCCTTTAGTTTTTGTTCATTATTAAGCTAACAAAACGAATTCAGTATACCTCGAGTTACATCGTTTTGAGTTAAGTCGTTCTCGTTTAAACGTCATTTGTCAAAAAATGTACGGAAAAAATAATCAAGTTTAAGTCATTTTATTCGACTTTACGTCTGTCCGTCACAAATATTGAAGTCGTAGTTTCACTAAAAAAGCGTTGAAAGCACATCAAATTATGTTTCTGTACTGTTGATACTGATAATCCGCAGTTACATCTATGTCCGCGATATAAATAAACAAATTGAATGCAAATATTGGTAAATTTAACATAAAATAGACTATTTTCTTCTATAGCATATTAAAAACAATAATTTATTTGTTTGTAAGCTTAAAATAGATTTTTATTGACCATATATTATTAAAAATAAATGTATTTATAAATAAAATACAAACCTGGGAATAGTTATTTATGGTTTAGCCTAGTAACAAATAAATTCTAAGTAAATTCGAATACAAATAAGGTCGAAGACAAGAAAATTCGATCAGAGTCGTTTTTCGGAATTAATTACCGACGTAAGATTAGGTATAAGAAGTTATAAATGACCGCCATTAAGTGTGTTTAAAAGAAAAACGATGAAGATCAAGAAATTTTTAAAACAATGATTAAATTTTATATATAACTTATTGATTTATTTTTGTTTTTACGGCTTATCAATCCATTGCATCTTACTGTAAGACAGAAAATATTTCTAAGAATATTTTTGGAGTGGGGTGATAATAATGACTTAGGGACACAAGTTTTACTAATTAACCCATAGCTGGAAAAAAAAAAGTGGATTCATACCTTTCCCGAGAGTATTTGCGCGTAAAGTGAATATAACGAACCCAACGAGAATTGGAACTTTGCTCTTTGATTAACAATTCCAAGCCATTATAGAACCCAATCTGTCCTGTTATTTAACCCATAACTGGAAGAAATAGACGGATTAATACCTTTCCCAAGGGTATTTGCGCGTAAGTGAATGCAACTGGAATTCGAACTCGGCTCCCCGATTTCTCGTTCCGAGCCGATATCCAATGCACCACCTTTCCTTTTCACTATAACCAAACATTAAAAACATTTCTTCAAACCCCACGTTTTTGGCATTAGATAACCCACAGGGGTTGATATGCCGTTAAACAAAACTCAAACTCAAAAACTCATCTGTTATTTATTCGCCTACGCACGATAACAATTTTAACACTAAATCTGCTTTAATGCAGGAATTACGACGTTTTGATGTTGCTATCAAATGCGAATAAACTTTCGCCAATTGAGAGCTAAGTTATCACAAGCGTCTGACAGAATTACTTCCCTGTATGCGTAAGTTGTCTCCCCTGGATTTGTAAATCTGATTTGATACCTGGCCACCTGTGTCTGAGTATACCCGTCTTCTAGGGTGGCTAGCTAGACCTTCTTGCGGAAGTCTACTCATGGATGTACGGTTTGAGGAATAGGAAAGCAGAGTTCGAATTCCATTCGAGTTCGTTATATTCATTATATTCACTTACGTCCTAATATCCTTGGTGAAAAAAGTATGAATCCATCTCTTTCATCAAGCTTATAGGTAAATAGGAGGTGCGTTGTGGTGCAGTGGATATCGACTCGGAACGCAAATTGGGGAGCCGAGTTCGAATTCCAGTTGAATTCCTTGCATTCACTTACTCACAAAAACCCTTGGGAAATGTATTAATCCGTTTCTTCACTCCAATTATGGGTTAAATAACAAGTGGGCGTCGGTTGTATACTCTAGGCTGGCAACCAGTCTACCGCAGAAACCAATGGTAACCTACTGCGGGATAATCTTTTACCCAGTCAGTCATGTCTCTTTCGAGACATGATCGCCCAAAGTTTGTATTACGTATGTCATATGCCTTCCTCGACGATAATCTAAACTTATTTATAAATGGAACTTTGTCTGTGTGTGTGTGTGTGTGTGTGTATAGACTCCGAAACGGCTGAACCGATTTTCTTGAAAATTTACACAGTTGTACTATAAGCGTCTGCGAGTGTTCTTAGGTTTTGTGTCGAGGTACCCCCGATAAATATCGAAAATCGATAATCGACAAAATCAGGTTATAGAAGGAGTGGTCCGATTTGAATCAATTTTGATACACTGATAGACAAAGACATAAGAAACGATATTCAGAAGTTTCAAGATTGCAGTTCTTACTATAGTGCAGAAGATTCATTATATATATATATATATATATATACATAAAGCAAGATCTGTGTGTGTGTCTGTTTATCTGCCTGTATGTCTGTATTTTTTCGGCGCTTTTATTTTAGTTTTTGCTTCAGGTTTGGCTCTAAGTAGGTATAATTGTAGTTCTTAGTCTCAGCTATGATACCATTTACTCAGAGGACTTATTTAGCCTTCAAAATTCACTTGACGATGAAAAAAACGTATTTGATATCGATACTAGGAAATCAAAATTTGACTTACTACCATTCATTTTTCTTTCAGTCGACGGTTTCGCTTTAACTGGAAACAACTATTGCTTTTTAGTCTTTCGTGCCAATGTCCAAAGAGTCTGTGATCCAGGACCATGGATTAGTTTTAAAGCTTTCATTACACCCGAGCAACGCCGGGCCATACTGCCAGCCATTAATATAATTACGCGTCGATTCAGGGATATCTACATTTTCCATGTCTATGGACAGATACAAGTCATCTCTCCTAGATCATGACAAATGGACAATAATAAACAAAGATAAAAAATAAGATTACTGTTCGATTTTTATAATCGAACTGTAATCTTCCCAGGTCAGCTTCTTTATCAACACATGCACTGACCAACAATTCACGGATGAACAACAAGGCGAAATGATTTTGATATAAAAGTTTTACTATTTGAACAAAATATTAAAATAATATATATATATATATATATATATATATATATATATATATATATATATATATAAGTATGAGTAAGAATGTCCAATGTCCTGAATATCAAATCTTATGTTCGGATACCAAATTAGTCGAAATAACAAATTACGACAAATACGAACGAATATTAAAGAATACGAACGAATACGAATGCAGAAGATTAACGCATAAATAAAAAAAATGGGAGAGTCTTTATATAATATTATTTAGACATATGGCATGGTGTTTGCGATAACATAATATTCATGAAAGTCTGTGTATTTTCTAACTCGGGCCTAAGAATATAATAACTTATCTTTATGTCAGTTTCTTCCTTTTTTGCTTTACTGTCTTTTCTTTTCTATCTTTCTTTTCTCTTTTCTTTCTTTCTTCTTCTTTACACAAATTCGGATTCAAACACTGCCCGCTTGTAATAAATGTATCTGCAACTTTCTTAACTTCTTTCTTCAAACGAATGTTGTATTTTCAGTTTCTTTCTTTCTTTCTTTCTTTCTTTCTTTCTTTCTTTCTTTCTTTCTTTCTTTCTTTACACAAACTCGGATTCAAACACTGCCTGGCTGTAATAAATATATCTGCAATCTTCTTTACTTCTTTCTTCAAACAAATGTATTTTCACCATACAAATATCTCTGCAATTTCTTCTCTTCACTGGATCTTTATCCAAATGTTATCTTCTCTGCGTCACTGCCTTTCTTTCTTTCTTTCTTTCTTTCTTTCTAAACAATTCGGCTTGGTCTTCCTTTTCTTATTTTAACGAATAAAAATATATACACTTATATTTCTTATCCGGAGTTGCTTAAGATGAACTGGTCGAATTACGTCATTATCACAAATGCATCTCTCCTTTTTCATTCATAAGTTATCAGTGCTCAGCAATCGTGACTTGTCCATTCAAAGTATCGTCAGCAACTGATTTCAAATCTCTGGCCTCCTCGTGACTTGTATTTGGCGCGCACTTTAGCTCTTGCTGCTTCATGACCTCATGTCTGGTCCCTGTCTGGTTCCTGTCTAGTTCCTGTCTAGACACCTGTTACTAAGGGTATCTGGGTCAGTCAACTTTTGAACTGCTATTCCAAAAGTGACTCTAGGCTCCCACGTTACTATCCCCTGTTGCCACGCGGAGACCAATCTTAATATATGCGTGTAGGTGTGTGTGTGGCTATCTGCATTTGCAACACGTATAGCACTTAACTGACTGATGGATAAATAGCAGGACACATTGAGTCCTATAGCTTTGGTAGGAAACCAGTCTAGGAGAAGGAAAACGCTGAATTCAAACCATTCTGGAGAGTGTTAGACTCGGTCTGGCTATGTTGCTCAGAAAAACAACCCACTGCTGCTGTGGCTGCAGTAGATGTGGTGCCCCTGCGACCGTAAGGGGTCACTGGCAGATTTGTTTCTTTAACAACTAGAATCAACTTGCAGTTTATACTGCGACTAAACTCAGCCTGACTATAGCTTCTGAGGAGGAACGCTTTAATCTGCTATGATAACCAGTTTGAACAGAACTCAATTTGAATTTCGGAATAAATAAACTAGATATGTTTGAGCAGAGTTGTCCTAGCAGTCGGCGAACTGAGTTCAACTTCTGACTCAGGTGGTTAGTGTTCATTTTCAATAAATACCATTGAGAAAGGCCTGAACCCACCTCTCCCTAACAAGGTTAAATAATTATAGGTTAAATAGGAAGGTAGACGGGGTTCTCTTCTTTAGCAATGGTTGACAACCAGTCTAGAAGGTACAGGATACAAATCCTATATCATCCAACAATTAACTTAGACACAAAAGTAAAATTGCTCATCCGAAAAAATGAATCAGAACGACTGAATACATTTTGGAAAAACCCAGACCAAGGCAAATTTCACAAGTTGGTGTGAAAATTATGATTCTGGAATCTGATTGGATAGGAAATAGCAAATTTGTCTATGAGCCCGGTCAAGTTTTCTTAACACCTAAAAATGGCTATGCTGTTGGATCCAGTCACATTAGATTTCACTACTTAACCACGTCTCTTGACCGGTCAAATATGTCAGTCAAATGGAAATACACAGAGACGACACACACAATGTGACTAAAGAAAATTTATTTGCTAACCCGGACGTATGGGCGCGTTACATATTCGTTTTACCTCTCCTTTCAATTTTCCTTTCTTCGCACACCGTCAAAGAAACAACAACAGTAAGATACTTCAACTGACTCCTAAAAACTAAAGTCCGATAAGTACAATTTCCTTTATTGCCTTTTATTTACCTTCCTTTTCACTATTTCGCCAGCCATAAAAAAGAAAAAACACAGACTTTAATATTTCTACATATACACATTCTGCTACTATCAACTATAAGCTCTGAATTTCTGTGGAACATTTAACGACTTACATCTTCTCTTTGAACATTTAACTCATACAAATTAATTAACTACATGCATTTTGAACATTTTTTCTTACAAATCTGTTGATTTGTTTAGTTAATAACTTTTTACTTTAACATAACATACAAAATGAAATATTTTATTCTTTCACATTTCAACATCCACCCTTTAACCTTCTCATATTTCAAACTGTGGGGGTGTATTGGTTGTGTTTGGCACAAGGCCAATTTGTCAAACATAGCCGAAGCCCCTACAAAAGATAATATTGAATTTTAAAAATATCTGCTATTTGGAAAATATACCAACTCCTGCCTGATGTATGCTGTCCAGGTTTCCCTATCGTAAGGCAGAGTACTAAGGACACACGCCTGGAAAGCGTTTAGTTCGGCGCGCAAGGTCAGCTGACGGTTGTTCCATACTCTCTTGCTCAATTTGGCTATCATTGAAAAGGTTGTACAAGTCACACCCAAGAAAACCTCTGAAGTCAAAGTCCTTAAGGTAGTTCGTAGATGTAATCATATGTATTGGAATGTCACTTTCATAGATCATTTCAGCGACGTGTAAAAGGAGGATACCTACCGCATGGGTAACTATCTGTACATCACACTCAGGCCTTGTACAGTAGAGAGACAGAAAATCACAGAAGCCAAATTGGATGTTGCACCTCAAACATCATCCAGAGCACAACGCCATCATCTCCCGAAACTGATTGCTCAGAAAAAGGGTCTGGTTATTATTATGTAATAAATAACACAACCTCGATCTTTGAATGAAATTGTCTAGACGCTAAAATAAAGAACTCTAGTGAGTCTTAAAAAAAAGCTTGGAGTCAGTCTTCAGAGTATTTCTTACAGAGATCACAGCAAATACCTAAGCAAGACATATTATAACCGATAGAAACCGAGATATAACATTGACGACGAGTTATAACAGGAATAGGAAAAATACTTGTTGATTTGGTGCACAGGATAAAAGTGACGACGAGAATTTGAACCGCGTTCGGTTTTTTTTTTTTTCTGTTGGTGTAGAAACAAAAAGACATATTCTTAGAAATATGGAGAAAATACTAGCTCAGTTTGTAAAAGTTAAACAACTACAACAGCAACATCAGGAGTTGTTGGAACTGCAGAAACAACAACAAAAGTTAATTGAAATAATACGGAGTAAAAAACAAAAAATTGTCCAAGTTTCTTTACTCCTGACGCGCTCGCAAATATTTTATTTGAATTTATATACAATGCAGATAATGGACTTATCCTCTCTGCGTATTTTTGAAGATACGAACAAATTTTCAGAGAAAAATGCAGCGACTGGGAAGACGAGAGAAAAACGAGACTTTTATTGAGGAAATTAGTACTGGTAGAAAATACAAATTACTGTAACTTCGTACTACCGAAAAAAAATGCTTTGAAGAAACAGTGATGAAACTGTGGCAGAAAGTTTAGTGACATGGCTTTTTATTTAATAATCGTTAAAAATGTATGAATCCGACGAAAAAAGAAGACAAAGATTTTGTTACATATGGTGGAATTGTTAACAAGAAATGTGAAAGATTCAGACTAAATGAACTGACTCCAGATATGCTCAAGGGGTTAATGTCTGTTCAAGTATTAACAGTGAGAAAGACGCAGAAATAAGAGCGAATAATCTAACAAATCTCGAATAGAACAATAAACTTACACTGCAGAAAATATCGGACGAATGTCAGAGAATTCTAAATATGAGACGCCATATCAAAAAAATTCAAGAAAAAAGAATATGCATACTTACAAGCGAAAGAAAAATGTAAAAAAAAAAAAAAGGAGAATTAACACATGTTTTCAGATGTGGTAGGTTACATCTCAGATAATTTTCTCTTTGAAGATTCGAAATGCTACAAGTGTGGTAAAGTAGGACATAAAGTCACATTGTAAAACTAGACTAAGAAAAACTTCTCACCGGCAAAAATTGTACACAGCATTGCGACAGAAAAAATAAATACATGAAAAAAAAAAGAAAATTTGTGATTGTGAAAATTTACAATGTGCATTTGAAAACGCTACTAGACACAGGTCAGTCAGTTGAGTGCCATACGTGATACACGCTTTGGCGATCATGTCTCTTTCGAGACATGACTGACTGGGCATAAGATGATCCCACAGTAGGCTGCTATTGATTTCTGCGGTAGACTGGTTGCCAGCCAAGGCTATAGAACCCAATCTGTCCTGTTATTTAACCCGTAACTGGAGGGAAGATACGGATTAGTACCTTTCCCAAGAGTATTTGTTCGTAAGTGAATGCAACGAATTCAACTAGAATTCGAACTCGGCTCCCCGATTTTTCGTTCCGAGTCGATATCTACTGCACTTCAACGCACATCCGTACTAGACACAGGTAGTTCTATCAAAATAATTAGGAAAGCCACATAAAAAGAAATCGGAAAGCCTATATTTAAAAGGACTTCCAAAGTAGCGGGTATTGTTTCAGGTGAGAAATTAACTTTTATTGTTGAAATGACTCGTAATGTGTACAAAGCTAAGGTTTATGTGTTAAAAAATATTACGACCTTATTCGATACTGACTGGATGAAATTATTTGAGCTTTGGGATTTGCCTATAAATAAACGTTTATTGCAAAAACGTAAATAGACAATCGACCAATTTATAAAAATAAGAGCGAAAATTTAAAGTAAGAATTGAAAACATGTCGAATAATTTGGGTCGGTGTTCAAAATTTAAAGCGAAATTTAAAGTGAAATAATATGAAATCGAAACTTCGTGTACCATATACTGAATTAAATCAAGTTTTTGTCATGAAATGTCCCAAACTATCTATCGCTTATGTGGACTGACTATATTAGTAGCCATATATAGTGAGTACAGGAAATATCTGCAACTTGCTTCGGCAATTATTAGCCTGCCACCAGATTCCCTGTCTTGCCGTAGTGTATTCTTTTTACAATAAACCTCTCTTCTTTCATCTACGCACGTGTTGCTGTTCTTTCACTCGAGTATCATCTTGCCTGTAAGCTTTTTAAAGAATACTATGGGATACATATTTTTTTTATTAAAATAAGCAACAGAAACACAATAGAACATTCTAGAAAAATTGGATCAAAACAGCAGTAGAATGTAGATTACATTTTTATATTTCTCAACCAATCAGCTAAAAACTTAGAATAAGAACATTCTAGAAAAATAGGCTTGGAAGTAAATTAACACAAAAATATTTAGGCCCCAAAACAAAAATGTAAAATAATAAATCTGATTGGTCAGTAAATGTTTTCACACCCTAATGTATGGAAGCTTAGTTGATCCCCTATTAATGTATATAATACACACAGTGTTAGAAAAAAGTCAGTCATCAAGCAGTCACCAAGCAGTAACCAAGCAGGCCATTAAGTCCGCATGACACCGTATACTTTGCCGGCCATGTCATTTCTTCCATGCCAAAAGTTCGTGACCTCGCTCCAAGGACCTTAAAAAGAATAAGCCGACAAACTTTCTTTGAGCAACGCGACACGCTGCCGCCAACTGAATGTAAGTAGGAAAGGCTTATTTACAGACTCTGATAATGCAAACATATACACGTTTTTGGACAAAAATTAACTTCTTGCCAAGTTTATATTTCTCAAAATGGCAATTTTAGAATCATGTATTTTGTTGGTTTCTACATACCATTTTATTTCGTCACATAATAAATTGTTCGTTGTTGAATGTCCGTTGTAATTTATTCCTTCACTTTGCGCGATTGCAAAATAGAGTGTTGTATTTGTGGGGGAAATAATCAACATACAACCCAGCAAATACCAAATCCCCCACAATACAACACACGTCAACAAAGAATTAGACTTTTAAAAAAAATAAGTGTAATTAAAAAGATTAATCATTTAAAATGGGCAGCACCAGCAGCGTATGTAAAGAAAAGAAATAATAAAATTCGTGTTTGTGCTGATTGTTGACAGGATTAAACAAGTGTTTAGAAACCCATAACTACCCATTACCAAGTCCAGAGGAAATTTTTGCGAATTAAATGGTGGAATTTTTTTTTTTATTTTTCAAAGCTGGATCTTTCTAAATCATATTTACAAATACAGGTTGAAGAAGAATGTTCACAGTTACCGACTATAAATGCGCACAAGGGATTGTATAAGTTCAGCTGACTTCCTTTTGGTATAAAAGTAGCTCTATCTATATTTCATCAAGCTTAAATGCTTACTCGCTATGTGACGGAATATGATGTTCGCACAAAAAGTTGTAATATCTAGCATATTACAAAGGCGAATATTAAATGAATTTCATTGTTGACATCAGGGAACTTCAAGGATGAAATCTCTTATAAGAATCTATGTATACTAGACCAAAATGGATCAAAACTTTGAAAAAGTAGTCAGAACTTTCAGAGGTTAGGTTGTGGCAGTAAAATTATCTACCACGAAAAAAAAAACATTGGCCAAAGACAGATATGATGTCATCAAGACGGCACATAGATTTTGCAGGTCCAATAAACAGATCACATTATCTTGTAGTAGTGGGTAACTTTACTGAATGGCCTGAAATTTGTAAGTGCAAAAAGCAATTTCTTCAGTAACAGTGAACAAATACGAACTGAAATACGAACGTTTGTTTCGGAACTGGCCACTTTTGTTACGTCGTATGGACGTTTTTACTGCCAGCATTTAATGACTCCTGGTACATTTGTTCTACAAACAGTATTTATTGGATTCATGTGAGTCCGGACAAAAATTAAGTAACAAAATATGGCTTTTAAACAAATAACTAATGCATGTATTGATAAAAAAAAATTACGTTAATGTGTGCACAGTTGAAAGGAAAGAAAAAACATTAAAAACTTAGCAATTAAGAATGTTCTTGATTGTGCGTGTTGTAGATGTCGCGATGATGTTTGTCAAATTGGCTTTGTGCCAAACACAACCTAAGTTCCCACAATTTAAAATATCAGACGCTTGATGAGGGTTGAAAGAATAAAAGTGTTTTGTTTGTAAAATAAGTGAAATTTTATTATGTTCAAAGAGAATTGGAGTAGATAGACTAAACTATCACCCGGTTCACACTCCACCCACGTCTATTGAACAGGTGAAGAGGCTCATCCCTTGTTTCATGTTTAGGTTGTGGTTTCCGGTTTTTCTCTTTTCCAATATTTTCACTCTTTTTTTTTTATTTTATTTTATTTTTGTTTCAATTGGAGTAGATAGACTAAACTATCGCTCGGTTCACACTCCACCCACGTCTATTGAACAGGTGAAGAGGCTCATCCCTTCTTTCCTGTTTAGGTTGTGGTTTCCGGTTTTTCTCTTTTCCAATCTTTTCACTCTTTTTTTTATTTTATTTTATTTTTTTTCAATTGGAGTAGATAGACTAAACTATCGCCCGGTTCACACTCCACCCACGTCTATTGAACAGGTGAAGAGGCTCATCCCTTCTTTCCTGTTTAGGTTGTGGTTTCCGGATTTTCTCTTTTCCAATCTTTTCACTCTTTTTTTTCTTTTATTTTATTTTTTTTTCAATTGGAGTAGATAGACTAAACTATCGCTCGGTTCACACTTCACCCACGTCTATTGAACAGGTGAAGAGGCTCATCCCTTCTTTCCTGTTTAGGTTGTGGTTTCCGGTTTTTCTCTTTTCCAATCTTTTCACTCTTTTTTATTTTATTTTTTTTTTCAATTGGAGTAGATAGACTAAACTATCGCCCGGTTCACACTCCACCCACGTCTATTGAACAGGTGAAGAGGCTCATCCCTTCTTTCCTGTTTAGGTTGTGGTTTCCGGATTTTCTCTTTTCCAATCTTTTCATTCTTTTATTTTTTATTTATTTTTTTTTTCAATTGGAGTAGATAGACTAAACTATCGCCAGGTTCACACTCCACCCACGTCTATTGAACAGGTGAAGAGGCTCATCCCTTGTTTCTTGTTTAGGTTGTGGTTTCCGGTTTTTCTCTTTTCCAATCTTTTCATTCTTTTATTTGAAAGAATAAAAGTGTTTTGTTTGTAAAATAAGTGAAATTTTATTATGTTCAAAGAGAATTGGAGTAGATAGACTAAACTATCGCTCGGTTCACACTCCACCCACGTCTATTGAACAGGTGAAGAGGCTCACCCCGTGTTTCCTGTTTAGGATGCGGTTTCCGGTTTTTCTCTTTTCCAATCTTTTCATTCTTTTATTTTTTATTTATTTTTTTTTCAATTGGAGTAGATAGACTAAACTATCGCCAGGTTCACACTCCACCCACGTCTATTGAACAGGTGAAGAGGCTCATCCCTTGTTTCCTGTTTAGGATGTAGTTTCCGGTTTTTCTCTTTTCTAATCTTTTCACCCTTACGTAGCCCCCTGCGCATCAGTGGCGTTTTCACCTTGCTTGGGGTGATATGATTAAAAAAAAAAAAAGAAAACGTACGTAGTTAAATGTTCCAGAGAAATAGTAGTAAGTAGCAGAATGTGTGTATGTGAAAAGATTAGCAGGTTACTAATAAAGTCTGTATTCCTTTCCTTTTTTTATGGCCGGCGAGAAAGTGAAAAGGAAAGTGAAGCAATAAAAGAAATTTTTACTTACGGGACGTTAGTTTTTATGAGTCATTTGAAGATGTCTTGTTGTTGTTGTTGTCGTTGTATCTTTGACGTCGTGTGAGTGAAGACGAAGAAAGGAAAATTGGAAGGAGAGGAAGAACGAATGTATGTCGACGAGGCATGTCAGTTTTGGCGTTTTGAAATTTCTTCCTTACATTGTGACGAGGTCCTTATCGGATCCTTGCTCCCATCGGACTGTCTTTGGCTGGTCAAGAGACGTGGATAAGTAGTGAAATCCAGTCACGTGATCGGATACAACCACAAACCTAATTTTTAAGGTGTTAAGAAAATTTGACAGGGGTCATAGTTCAATTTGCTATTTCTTACCTAATCAGAATCCAAAATGTTAATTTTCACACCGGCTTGTAAAATTGGCCTTGGTCTGGGTTTCCCAAAAAGTTTTCAGTCATTCGGCTCTGATTTTGCGGGTGTTCATTTTTACTTTTTGCGTTTCAGTTGATTGTTGGATGATATAGGATTGTATCCTATAGTGTGTGTGATACGAGCATGTGGGATACACGTGTGTGTGAGAGTTTAATCGACAGTGAACCAGAGATTAAAAAAAAAACGTTTTCACAGCCGGGACGTCTTCAGATACATACTGCTACGTCTTGACGAAAGAGAAAGAAAGAAATGAAGAGGAAGGACATGTTTGTCATTCTAGGAAACTTAATGTCACCTAATGGGCGTTTGGCGAAGCCAACTGGGTTAACCCACACATCTATTTTGAAGAAATATTTACATTAAAATAATAAAATTGGACATGTCAGATTGATAAGTTTTAAACATTTCAAATAACTCAGTGTATAGACCGGCTATAACATATTTAATATAAGAGAAATTGAACATAGAACAGATTGTACCAAGAGTAGTTTCTCTCAACACCGCAGTTTGCTACAAACCCAAAACACTCACCTTAAATCTAAGAGCCATATTCTTAAATAGTCTCGCTTAATCAAGTCATTCATATGAATGCTATGCGTGGTGCCAAACTCGTTCAGAAATATCTAAACTGTCAGATATATACAACGGCCTTTTCGGGTTGATGGTTAAAATTAGCTTCCAGTGGATGAAGCGTATAAGTCTCAACGGAGACCAAACTTCTTCGAACGACGTGTACTGACGCTACATAATCACAGATAAACATCTGTAACAAATGACAGTAACCACATCGCTTGAGAACTATCAGTTTCATAAACAACCATAATGGATAATGTTATGTAGGAAGAAAGTGTCGATACCGACACATGTGGTCGAACGCGGATCTCCAAGCTACAAATGTACCTGTTGTCGTTGTATCTTTGACGTCGTGTGAGTGAAGACGAAGAAAGGAAAATTGGAAGGAGAGGAAGAACGAATGTATGTCGACGAGGCATGTCAGTTTTGGCGTTTTGAAATTTCTTCCTTACATTGTGACGAGGTCCTTATCGGATCCTTGCTCCCATCGAACTGTCTTTGGCTGGTCAAGAGACGTGGATAAGTAGTGAAATCCAGTCACGTGATCGGATACAACCACAAACCTAATTTTTAAGGTGTTAAGAAAATTTGACAGGGGTCATAGTTCAATTTGCTATTTCTTACCTAATCAGAATCCAAAATGTTAATTTTCACACCGGCTTGTAAAATTTGCCTTGGTCTGGGTTTCCCAAAACACTCACCTTAAATCTAAGAGCCATATTCTTAAATAGTCTCGCTTAATCAAGTCATTCATATGAATGCTATGCGTGGTGCCAAACTCGTTCAGAAATATCTAAACTGTCAGATATATACAACGGCCTTTTCGGGTTGATGGTTAAAATTAGCTTCCAATGGATGAAGCGTATAAGTCTCAACGGAGACCAAACTTCTTCGAACGACGTGTACTGACGCTACATAATCACAGATAAACATCTGTAACAAATGACAGTAACCACATCGCTTGAGAACTATCAGTTTCATAAACAACCATAATGGATAATGTTATGTAGGAAGAAAGTGTCGATACCGACACATGTGGTCGAACGCGGATCTCCAAGCTACAAATGTACCTGTTGAATTTGTTGTGCTACTGGGATCGCGTCACCGTAAATATTAATATATAAAGCTCTAAGATAGAAGTCTAAGTGTGTTCCGATGTATTCAGTATTCAATGTATTCTGAGTATTCAGTATTCAGGATTCGGTGTTTGGCGATTAGCATTATTCTTGTGTTGTACGCCATTAAGATATTGTTTCTGAGTGAATTACTCGAGAGAATTATTTCGAGAACATTATTGTGTATTATTCTGTAGTGAACTGGACAACTTGGGTACCAATTTGTAGTAGACTGACCGTCGGGGTAGTGATTTCAACAGTGAAGAAAATGTTGGTTGTCCAAACCACCACAATTATAAATAAAATAACTCAAAGCACAATGTAACGAATATAACAGCATTGTATCAAGTAAGGTTACAGAACTGAATAATTTGTGAATGTAAGATGTCGTGAAACGAGTTCTCTCTTAGATATTAAAGATATTGTCTGAATATTCATGATAGCAGAGTTCCTGAAAGGAAATAATATGTTTGTACTGAATAGTAGTCAATATAATATTATATGTATTGAAATGTTCTTATAGAATAGAGAGAAACATTTTATGTGGCTAATTGCTGAATGCAATTAGCAGTTTGTGTGAGTTGGAAGAGACGAACGGTATTCGGTCTAAACGATCCGAAAAACATCTTCCAACTGGTTAGACACGTGTGGGAATCAGTTTATATATTTCTTAATAAACGCGGGAAAAAAGAGTAAGTTTCACGTGCGGTCCTTACGTAAGTGTGTGTGGGTATATGTGTACGAACATGTGTGCGTGGCGAGTTGTATGTAGGTATATACGTGCATGTAGAAGGATTCGTTTAGTACGTTAACTTTATGCAAGGATACAGAAAACTATAATTCCCAAATAGCGAGTTACCCTTTTCAGATTTACGTTTACGAAAACCAACATTATAGAAGTGGCGAAGAAAATAACGTTCACGATAAAGTTAATAAGAGAATAATGACATAATCAAAATCTTAACATTTTTTACAATACTTCAAATAAACGGTTAAGAAGGAAACCCCACAAATACTGAAGAGTAGGATATCCGCTACTGAACTTGAGAAACATATTTTCTTAAAAATTTGTTTTAACAGAAAGATTTTTATTAAATTTTAAACAGAAGTGGCACTAGAGCTGCTTGGGATCGAATGTTTCCTTATTTTAAAAAAATGACAAATATTATTAGCACAATTGACGAGTTTCATCTGTCAATAAACGCTGCGGTGCATTTCAGGACCAAAGTTCACGTCCCTATCACTGTTTCGTAGCAGCTGGTAAATACTTTACATTTTGCACTTGACCGTTTCCAAGAGAATAATCGAAGTCTAGTATGGCACTTAACTGACTAGTGAAACTGACTCTATATTGAGACTCAATTTCGCAAAGAGGTAGAAAGAGTTATTTCCCTTACATTGTTCAGCTCAATAATGACAGCGTAAAAAAAAAATTCGAATTCAGTACAAACTAAACTTCACTTCGCATGATATAGGCTCCCATGTACCACGCAGATAAATAATATATATATATATATATATATATATATATATATATATTGATTTTGTGTGTGTGCGCGTACGTACGTTACGCTTCGGGGATCTTATTAAAACGTATTAAGCACTGAGTGCTGTACATGGCTGAATCTGATGTAGTAGATTGAGCATTGTATTAAAAAAATCATCGTTAATCGGCGTTAGACTGAATTGTATTTTCTTTGGATGATGAACAGTTTATATATATATATATATATATAACGAAGATTAACGAAACTGGTTATATAAACAACCGACAATCTGAAATGATTTGTTGAACATTATTTATGATCGATACTCGTATTTAAGTAGATATTCCGTTTATAATCAAACAGTATCATTTGTTGACATTACGAGAGCAGATATGGTTATTACGATGAATCGAAAATTGTGTTATATAGGCTTGATTTGACTTCATTTAGACTGTTGGTCATTCGTGGTAGAGAGGTCTAAGACGCGCTTGATCAGTTGGTGGCTTCCTCTATATGGATAGGAGTTGCAGGTTCGAATCCTGCCGAATTACACACATTTTTGTAACAAAGATATATCGTAAATAATCAGGCCGGTAGAAATAAATATATAAACTGTTTGATTATAAACAGAATATCTACTCAAATACGAGTATCGATTAAAAATAATGTTCAAACAAATAATTTCATATATATATATATATAGAGAGAGAGAGAGAGAGAGAGAGAGAAAGAGATAGAGATAGAGAGATAGACAGAGAGAAAGAGATGGATGAATTGTTGTAAAATTATGTAAAAATGAAAATGATGTAATGAATAGGTAATGAATATGTATACACCTTGGTTCCCCCTCACTGGAATGTGATTGGCTGGTGTCAGCCATAAATATAGACTAAGGCGAGGACGTTCAGAGATCCAGAGATCTACCACTACAGATCTTCCACTAGAGATCTACATGTCTTCGACTAATGATCTGCGACTATTGACCTACATCTATTGACTAAGCCTACATCTCAGGACACTGCATACAACGAGTACCGTTCATTACTACGTACTAGATTGTTCTACTCTGTTACATTTGCCTTAACCACTTAACTACCTCAAATGATATATATATATATATATATATATATATATATATATATATATATATATATATATCCCTTTCCGGGACATATCAAAAAATAAAACTGACATCTCATTTTAAGAGATATATTTACCAAAATTACACAAAATATCTTGAAATACTAGAGAGTAATTTTATTCAATAACATCCATTCATCTTTCTTTCAGTCTACGGTTTTGCTTTAACTGGAAACAACTATTGCTTTTTAGTCTTTCGTGCCAACGTCTAAAGAGTCTGAGCTCCAGGACCGGGCTATACTGCTAGTATATATTAAATATGTTTTAACAATCGAGCATTAGTGTCTATAGTATCATGGACGTTTTCTATACTAGATCACTAGTAATGGGCATACGAATGTGGAATATTAGGGTTGTTCAGTATTCAAGATTCCGTATTTTTTGTGGCATTTGCTACAATAATTGGCCTTCAAATTTAGGATTTTATATATCCAGTGCATGATTTTTAGAAATTTCAGATATCATAAATGTAATTTTCTAGAAATTTTCCTTAACACTTTGGTTATATTTTTATTTTGTTTTTTTTTTTTTGTTTTTTTGCAGGATGGTACAGAGGGGAAAACAGAGTCATGATATTCGCATCCCATGAATTTAGAGAGAACCACATGAACACTCAGTCAATTGCTTCTTCCGCATGGTTAACCCTTCTAAACGTCGGCTTGCAAGAATGAACCTGCTATCATATATCTAAACTTTGTCATACTGCCTGAGGTCCCCGTAAATACTCCTCCAAAGAGAAAGAGTAGCCGTCTTGAGAACAAAGCAGCAATTCAGCAGAATATGAAGTAATTGATCCATATTATAGAAGTGCAGCGAATGAGAGAAGCCCATACTACCCCAACCAAAAAGACCTAAACGATCTGATCAGAGACTTTGATCTTACAGACCAAGGCTGAGCTTTTGACGTCGAGACTCAAGCAGTGGAATTAGATGAAAGTATGCAAGTCTCAGGTCAAAGAATGCGTCACCAGTGTTGTGAGGCTTCTTCACCTGTCATGGCAGTCAACTTGATAAGGATATACCAAGCACATATAAATGTGCAGAATATGGCGACAGGTTTTGAGAAAAACAAAACATAACATTGCATGTGGGAAATTCGACGTGGTGTTTTTTTTTTTTGTTTTTTTTTTTGACAATATATAGCAGGTCTTAAATTTCACTATAAAATCTAATGTTGACCATTTTGCTAGAAAATGTATTGATTGTCATTTTGCTATAAACTATTTTTGGGCCATTTTATTCTAATATAAATTGTTAGCAATTCTACTAAAAAACCTGTTATTGGTCATTTTACTATAAAAATGTATTATTGATAGTTTATATTTAATAAAAACATTGCTGGTAATTTCTCTACAAACTGGCAACTTATTTTTTTTCACTACAAACTTGGTAATTTATTGCTTACATTTATATACTTTCCTAGTTTGTCTTTTTTTTTTAGTTTTGGGGTTCATTATTTGCTCATAGCTGGGATTCTACCAGGTGCTACTAACCCAGATCAGGGTGGACCTGAACACAGAAGTAATTATGAGGTGGTTCCATGTTTTTCAAAAAGTGTGCTAGCGTCATTTACTGTACATACAAGCAAACGCGCACATGCATACACACACAGAGACATTGGAAAAATCCTCCCGCTCAGTCTGGACGACCCTTACCCTAGGATGAGTAATAAAATCATAAATTTAGAGGCACGAAAAAACTTAATTTTTGAAGCCATAAAAATAAATAAAATAATAATAATAAAAACTATTATTATTATTATTATTATTATTCATATTTCGATTTCTGCTATGGTCACACTACCTACCAAGTCTGCGGGAAAACCTAAGGCAGGTCGTGGCATGTTGTTATGTCTCCATTTCATGTTTTTCAATCTTCCCTATCATCCCTAGCGTTACATAGACAAAGTTCTCCTTAGTGCGTGGCTGTACTTAAGACAATTTTTTGTATATCTCTTAAGCTGGGGTTTCCAGGGATTCTTTCAATGTGTTGTTTTGTTCCATTTTTTATCATTCCAAGTGCACCTACTATCACTGGCACGACTCTTGTTTTCAATTTCCACATTTTTTTCTATTTCAATTTCCAGGTCTTTATATTTTGACAGTTTTTCGAATTCCTTGGTTGCTATGTTACAATCCGCTGGACAAGCCATATCAATTAATAGACAAGATTTTTCTTTCTGGTTTTTAACAATAATGTCCGGCCTATTTGCTTCAATTTTTATGTCTGTGGAGATGGTGCATTCCCATAGAATGGTGACATCTTCTATTTCTGTAGAAGATGTCACCATTCTATGAGATTATTATTATTATTATTATCGTAGAAATATTTTTAACTGTGTTATTGAACTGAAATATACATGTGCATACGCGAACGTGCATCAGTCAGTTAAGTGCCATACGTGATACACGCTTGGGCGACCATGTCTCGAAAGAAACATGACTGACTGGGCAGAAGATTATCCCGCAGTAGGTTACCATTGCTTTCTGCGGTAGACTGGTTGCCGACCAAGGCTATAGAACCCAATCTGTCCTGTTATTTAACCCATAACTGGAAGGAATAGATGAATTAATACCTTTCCCAAGGGTATTTGCGCGTAAGTGAATGCAATGAATTCAGCTGGAATTCGAACTCGGCTCCACGATTTCTCGTTCCGAGCCGATATCCAATGCACTACAACGTGCATGCACACCTTTTTAATAAAATTTATATAGTCATCTGTGTTACGAGGGCTAATTTTCCTTTCTCTCTGGCAAAAATCCGTGAGTAACAGGAAAATAGTATTAGACGAAATATGCGGCCCTTTGAAGTATTTTTTATGACACCTTCTGTATTTAAAATGATTATATTTTCGATGTGGTGTAATAGATATCGGCTCGGTATGAGAAATCAGAGAGGCGAGTTCAAATTTTAGTCGAATTCGTTTCACCTACGCACAAATGCCCTTGGGAAAGGCATTAATCTATCTCTTCTCCCTCTATGGGTTGAATAGTAAGACAGATTTGGTTCTATAGCTCTGGCTGGCAATCAGTCTACCGCAGGAAGAAATGGCAAACTACTGCGGGAAAATCTTCTGTATGGCTAGTCCTGGATCAAAAGACATGATCGCCCAAGCGTTTATCACGTATGATGAATAACTGACTGATATTTTCTAAGAAATGTTATTGTAAATAAACGAAAAGTTAAGACTTGAAATTTGATCATCTTACCGCCAGCAAGTGGATGTGCGTTGTGGTGCAGTGGGTATCGGCCGAGTTCGAATTCCAGTTGAATTCAATGCATTCACTTACGCGCAAATACCCTTGGAAAAGGTATTAATCTGTCTTTTCCCTCTAGTTATGAGTTAAATAACAGGACAGATTGGGTTCTATAGCCTTGGCTGGCAACCAGTCTACGGCAGAAAGCAATGACAACCTACTGCGGGATAATCTTCTACCCAGTCAGTCATGTTTCTTTCGAAACATGATCGCCCAAGCGTGTTTCACGTATGGCACTTAACTGACTGACCGTCAGCAAAGCGGACTATCGAGCGACTGAAAAAGAGACGCCGTAAGTAGGCTCTAGTGCAAGGAAGATAACAAAAAGAAAATTGAACACACAAGAATGAGGTTTAGATTCTTATGCCGTCAAGACTGACGCGGAACAGAGATGTATCTCGTGACATGTATCTCGCCAAATTCAAAAAGCTATATCTTTATTTTTTCACTGGTCATTGCCAAATGAATACATAGAAACGAAGCGATGCCTTCTTTTTTACATAAAGTCGGGGCAAAAAAAAAGTGCGTGAAAATAGAGTTAGTCATACTCAGTGCCGTGTTTAGCAACATCGCCCCCCCCCCACCCCACCCCCGCAGAATGCGCCTTGCGTCCCCTCTATCCACAAAATGCAACTTGCTCCCCCTTTCGCCCCCGAATATGCTGAACTCACAATAAATGGTACTTTAGACAAAATAACATACTCTCAGAACGCAGATATTTCGAAATGCAGATATTCCGTGATCACGAAAACACGGAAGAAATCGCGGAATTGGCGTTTTGAAGCCGTACATTACGAACGTTTTCACAATTTTTAGCTACTTTTTGTTGATTTCCTAACCATTTTTATAGCCATTCCAGTGCGTTTTGGCTCTCAATCTTCTACAAGTTTTTCCAAGGAATTTTCAAACAATTTAAACCTAAATTTCAAAACTATTTTGCTACAGAAAGTTTGATATACTGTCAAAAATTAGCTTTCAGGAGTTTATTTAAAAAATGGAGAGGGAGTGTCAGAAAGTGTTAGGATAGAGGGGGTAAACAGATATAATCTATTTCTCTCTCAAGTTCATTTTTTTTCTTTTTTAATTCTATCTATCGCCCGGTTCACACTCCACCCACGTCTATTGAACAGGTCAAGAGGCTCATCCCTTGTTCCCTGTTTAGGCTGTGGTTTCCGGCTTTCTCTTTTCCAATCTTTTCACTATTACGTAGCCCCCGATAACATCAGTGGCGTTACTGCCTTGCTTGGGGTGATACGATTAAAAAAAAAAATTACAAATGATTTGCGGCCTCTTTGGGGCTGGAAGGCTTCTATCAAAGATTATATATATATATATATATATATATATATATATATATAGAGAGAGAGAGAGAGAGAGAGAGAGAGAGAGACGGATTGATAGATATTTATTTCAACATACAATTAAATTTGAATGGATTGATACTCTCAAGACACACCAATTTTTCATAATTTCACCCCTAGCAATGCTATAATGCCGCTAAAACACAAAGGGGTTCTGGGAGTGAAGAAAAAAATGAGAAAACTTTAGTGAAACCAAAGGACAATTCCAATAGCTTCTTTTCTCGCACTTCCTGTCTGTGAAATTCTCTTCCGCATACTTGCTTTCCCGACAGTTACAATCTCCAAGAATTTAAATGTAAAGTCATCTCCTGTCTCACTAACTTACGTCCTCTCTCTCATATTTTTCTACATCCACCCCACTCTCATTAGTAATCTCTTCCCTCTCCTACTCTCTTCCTGACACCCCTGCAACCCCTCACTCCTCATAACATTCCTCCTCGTCCACCCCACTCTCATCAGTACTCTCTTCCTCTCCTACTCTCTTCCTGACACCCCCTACAACCTCTCACTCCTCATAAAATTCCTCCTCGTCCACCCCACTCTCATCAGTAATCTCTTCTCTCTCCTACTCTCTTCCTGACACCCCCTGCAACCTCTCACTTTTCATAACATTCCTGCTATGTAACCCCCTGCACAACAGTGGCAGTAAAATCGTAGGGCGACACGATTATAAAAAAAAGAAAACTAAAAGAAAATAACGGATTTCAGGAAGATAGAAGATGGCGATTTTCATTTAAATTTTTGAAGATTGTATGAGGTGGGGAAGCATGAAACTGAAAGTAAGTTCCACAGACGGGAAATGCGAGAAAAGAAACTATTAGACTAGAACATCATTATTTCTAACTCGTTCAACAATAAAACAATACGTATTAAATTCATGCAGTCGAACCACCAAAAAAGAAAGATCATCAGAACAATTGGCATGAAAATATTTGTAAGAAAAAGACAGAGGAGAGCCACTTCTCGACTGTGTGAAAATGAGTGAAGTCAAGATGCCAGTTAAGGATCGACTAAATTACATACAATTCTTTGGATTTTGTCAAGAATCTAAAGATATATAGTAGGAGTACCAGACCAGATATGTCAGCATTCAATTCATGGAAAAATGCTAGATTTATAAATGTTCACTACCGGCCATAATAATTAGGCCATCCCAGTGTTGTTGTTTTTTAAGAAATGATGTATTTCATATTATTTTTAGTATTTATTGCCAACTGAAAATAGATTTTTTTTTGTTATTATTACTTTACAAAATTTTACAAAACAAGGAAGCAAAGATGAACTCATCCGAGTCACACAAAATTTTCTTCATACTTTCATTGATGAAACTGCAATATAGGTAATTATTAAATGCTAGCAGTATCGCCCGGCGTTGCTCGGGTGTAATGAAAGCTTTAAAACTAATCCATGGTCCTGGAGCTCATACTCTTTGGACATTGGCACGAAAGACTAAAAAGCAATAGTTGTTTCCAGTTAAAACGAAACCGTAGACTGAAAGAAAAATGAATGGATGTAAGTCAAATTTTGAAGTTTGGTGAGAATCGGATAAAAATTGTGGATTTGTATAAAGGACATACAGACAGATAAACAGACACACACACAAGCATCTTGCCTTATATATATATATATATATTATCGATTTTCTGCACTATTGTAAGAACTGCAACCTTGAAACTTCTGAATATCGTTTCTTATGTCTTTGTCTATGAGTGTATCAAATTTGATTAAAATCGGACCACTCCTTCTATAACCCGATTTTTTCGATTATCGATTTTCGATATTTATCTTAGCTAGGTTTTGTGTCCCTTGACACAAAACCTAGCTAAGAACACTTGCAGACGCTTATAGTACAACTGTGTAAATTTGTAAGAAAATCGGTTCAGCTGTTTCGGAGTCTATAGGTAACGGACACACACATACACACATATACACACACAGACAAAGTTCCATTTATAAAATAACTTTAGATATATAATGTATATAAATAGCAAACACGGAAAGTAAACTACAAGACCTCCGACAGAAAATAGTTTTAAAAAAGCGGAAAGAAGGACTACAAGAAAACTGAATGCATGGTCATAAGTAAAAAGAGGAACCGAAAATGCCAACTATAGGCCGGGGATAGTAAAATCAAGCAGGTACAGAAATTTCAATACCCGAGAAGTGTTCTAACGAAGGACGGAAAGTGTGACACTGAGATCCGAAGACGAATTGGCATGGCGAAGGATGCATTCCAGAAGCTGAGTAAAGTATTAAGAGGCAGAAAAATTTCGCTGATAGTAAAAAAGAGAATACTGGATTGTTATGTGATGTCTGTCCTTCAATATGGCAGCGAATGCTGATAAATCTCACCAAAGATGAGGGAAAAACTCGAAGTAACCGAAGTGAGGTTCTACAGAAGGATGCTGAGGATATCTTAGACCGAATATGTTAGCAACGACGAGGTTTTGGAAAGGATGGAAACAAAAAAGAAACGGATACCTAACACCAGGAAAAGACAGTTGAAATTTATTGGACATATAATGAAGAAGGGCTAGGAGAATCTGATACTCACGGGACGGACAGAGGGGAAGGCAAGACAGGGGAAGGCAACGCACGACATACTTGATGGACTTGAGTAGATGGATGGTGGAGCAGGATTTGGGAGGGGTAATAGGAGAAGGGATGTTAAGCTCTGCAAAGTATACGGAGGTGTGGAAGGCCATGATCGCATACGTCTTGAAGGTACACGGTACATAGAATAAGATATCTACCAATATTGAAAGGATTTTTCGGGATTGGAGAAGAAGAAAGAACCCCGTCTATTATAAATAGGGCTAACAAAAAAATTAATTAATAAACAAGACTTTTCCTCTGGTGAGAAATTTGAAAGAAATTTACATTTAATAAAATACTGTCATGCGACATTTTTGGTCGTTCTTTGCAGTATCAATCTGAGCCTAACATATACAGAGTTTAACCCATTAAATTTTAAGCCATTTTTTTTCTTTTTTTGACTAATTTTAGTCTTCTAGTAAAAGAATCGTGTTAGTAATTTCTACTAATAAATGTTTTCAAGCACTTCCCTAAAAAAAATTGTAATAAACTTTAAACAAACCTAGTAATTTCCTTCTTGGTAATGATGGAAACAAAAAGGAAATTAATACTGAGCATCAGGAAGAGACAGCTGAAGTTCCTGGGACACGCAATGAGGAAGGAGGGACTGGAAAACCTGATACTAACAGGCCAGATAGAGGGGGAAAAGAGACAGGGGAAAGCAACGGATAACATATTTAAAGGACCTAATCAGGTGAATGACAGAACGAGGATTGCACGGTGTAACAGGAGAAAGTGTGCTCAGAGCCACCAGGGATAGGGAAACGTGGAAAGCCATGATCGCCTACGTCCTGAAGGAACAGGGCACATAGAAGAAGAAGTCTGTTGAATTATTTTTTATGTATTCACCCTTTAATTAGTTTTTTTATTGTTTTATATTTTATAATTTTGCCTTCTGTTAGGCCTATCTCCAGACACATTTATTTATTCTATTTTGCATAAGAAAATCGATAAATTTCTCTTTCATAAGGTCTTACATAAACGCGAATTACAGAGAAGAATTACAGTTTAAATATATTTGAAAACAGAATTCCATCACCAAAATACACAATAAATATGCTTTCACATAATCGTCAAAAAACATCGCTAATCCAGAATGAGTAATCCCCAGACGCTTCTATTGTCTAAATCCATCTAAATCTGTTTCATTCCAATTAATAACATTTACAGCTAATATTCAAATAACAAGTATTAATCCTTAATCTGGCTTTATGAGTTTAGCGTCTGAGTCACGATTTTACTCAGTCAAACATTTTGGGCATGTCTATAACTTAACCCGTGTAAGTACTTATGCAATGCGTATTTTACAAGGCAATTTCGGTAAATTTTCGTTTTAAGTCCCGAAGGCTTTTCCCACTTCAAATTTATTCAAAATAGCATTACTTCTGTGCAAATGTATATGCTGAATTCAAATCAACAATTAGTTATTGAAGAAATTTACCTTTATTGATCTTAACGACCAGAAAAAAAAATCGAACTTTATCTCGCACTTTTTGTCTCCCGTAACTCTCACGAAGTCATGTAATTAACTGCAGAATGACTTTCGGCGTAGGCAACAAATTTCGGCCTATTTACTTCCTTTAATGAAATTTCCGCCTATTTACTTCCTGTAATGAAAGTAATACGGGTAGAAAAAAATGCGTATTACTTTCATTACAGGAAGTAAACAGGCGAAAATTTCCGTAAAGGAAGTAAATAGGCCGAAAAAGGGCCGAAATTTGTTGCCTACGCCGAAAGTCATTCTGCAGTTAATTACATGACTGCGTTAGAGTTACGGGAGAAAAATAAGCGAAATGTAGTTCGATTTTTTCTGGACGTTCAGATCAATAAAGGTAGGTTTATTCAATAACTAATTGTTGATTTGAGTTCAGCATATACATTTGCACAGAAATAATGCTATTTCGGATAAATTTGAAGAGGGGGAAGCTTCCGGGACCTAAAACGAAAATTTACCGCAATTTCTGTGGAAATTTCATTTAAGTCTTTTGTTTCTAAATTCCTGCTGAAGCTTATTCTAAAATTTATGTTGCTGAAAACTGCTTTAATCTGCGTCAAAAAGGCTTGTTAATGCCAACCACAGTCTTCGTAAATCAAACCACCGATCAACAAGAATCAAGCCATCATCTAGCGCAACTCGAAGCTTTATGAATAAACAATCTTCTGCGAGCAAGAGTATCGATCCACGGAGGTCTCAAAACTTGATGAAACCATTTATTTAATTCGAAGAGAAAATTATGATATAATCAAAATGTTGACGCTTCAAACTATTTCAAACTAAAATTTAAAATGGAAGCTCTTGTTATACTCAGCTTCAAATTAGATTTCTTTCTGATTTACTCTAAATGGCGACCTGAAGTGAACGCTAAGAAAACAAATTCAAAATAAAAAGTCGTCCTCTATGCAAGGGTTCCAACCATCACATACGGCTCACAAAACAAATTCATAAAAAAGATACAAATATAATATAAGAGGAGCCAATCACGAGCGTTGCCGCCAAAGAAAAAAAAATGAAAAAAGCAGGAAAAAATTAGTCATGATCCACCACATTTGCTTTTAAAAACACTGCTCGTAACATTGTAACAGACTTACGACGAACGGGCAAGCTGCCAATATCTCCAGCAAGCTGTCAACATCACCACCAGACACCTCGGTGAACCGACCCGACACATATTAACTCCAGGTCCTACCAAGTCTACTCTTCCTCCAAGTTGCTTCCCTTTCCCACAAAGAAACGCTCTGCTCATATCCTCTGTATCGGTAATACAAAGAATTTTATATTAACAATTGTGTCTTTTTTTTTCCTTTTTCCTTTCCCCTCACCGATAGTTTCGTTTCTTCTTCCATGCTACCATACGCTTGTTTATAACACTCATCAATAGTCGAAAGAGTGATAACAGTGGACTTGAGAAACCTATTTTCAGGAAAAATTGTTTTAATAGAAATTATTTATAAATTTCAACCGAGAGTGGCATTTGTTGTTCGATTAATGAATGCTGAATATTTCCTTATAAGGAAACGGTTAATATCATCATTACTGTTATACATAGTAAAGTCATTTGCTTGAGAGGCATGAAGCTGCTTCAGTCGGGTCATTTTATTTCCGACACTCGCCGCAATGCACACATGTCAATCTTGGCCTTTTTACTTCGCTGCAAATTAACTTACGCTTTTGAGTATGTAGTGACCTAAAATTGTGTACTTTTCCATGTAAATAACTTTTTTTGTAAACAAGATAAGTTACCGTAAAAAATGAAATTATTCACGCCTTCTTAAATGCCTAATACAAGGGTTATTATTGGATTACAGCCCGCCTGACGATAATCATAGGCAGTACGATATTTAAAAGGATTTTCCCTTAGATTTTTGGAGTTGCAACTGACGTTTCTTCTCGCTTTAATAGACACATGTTATGTACTTCAGAAACTCAGACTGAAGATTATGTATAACTGTTTATAACTTCAACTTAATTTCCTTCTTATAGTGCTTTTATACGAAGACTTTTGTGTTTTCTTTTAACTGTTCATGGAATTCTGTTTTGGCTTCTTGCTTTCCAATCAACTCAAAAATGTAAATGCAATGTCAATTGTCATCTTTTGTCTCTGTAATACTAGTTTTTTTATTGACCTCTCTTCTTAATTTTTTTCTGATTTATTCAAACACTATAAACCCTTGCGTCTTTGCAGGTTTATCGCCTTGCTTAATGTAAAAATTATTAAAATAACAATAATAAAAAATTTAAGTTACTTGGTCCTTTGAAAACGCCGTGATTCACTAGTCTCTTCCGATTAATACACAAGCGGGCTATTCCTGGTTTATTGCCTGTTGATATTAAATTATTATTGAAACAATGTGAGATAAGTAAATTTTAAGAAAAAAAATAGATAAGTAAATAAAAATATTTCGTTTTCGCTTTGTCTCGATAATTTAAAATTTGTTTCTGTGAATTAAAATTATTTTTCGGGTGAAGTCGATCCATCAGCAAAATATGCCAAAATAGAATTTTTTTCAAATTGTCTTATACAGGTGGTCCTCGACTTACGACAGAGTTCCGTTCCTACGATGCGTCAATGCGATTTTCCGTGTAAATCAGAACGTACCCTCGATGTTCCGTGAATAAGTACTTACGTTACTCGCCTCTGCTAACGAAATAGTAAAGTAATAATCTAGGAAATCACAACACATTTCCATGGCGGGAATTAGGACTAAAAACACCCATGGAGGGTAATAAGTTTCAACAAAGACAACACAAACGAAAGAGAGCGAATGCACAACAATCCAATATGGCGTACAACCAGGAACTGATCCACGCTATTTTTTTCATTTTAGCGCCGTATGGTAGCGTATTCTTCTGTCGTACAATGTATTCTTCCGCCGCGAAATATATTCTCCTGCCGCGCAATGTATTCTCCCGCCGCGCAATGTATTCTTCCGCCGCGCCGTATGAATGAAGCAAACGACATCGAAACAAGATTAATGGAGATTGCGTCTTAACTACAAATCGCCGTATGTCGAAACTTTCCTCATTTTCCCAGATAGACGTTTCAAATAATGAATAGATTGAGATAGATTGATAGAAAGAGAGTTCGTATGCCTTCAACTGCAGATAAAATATATTGTTGGCTATTTTGCTTTAAATACGTAAGGTTGGTAATTTTACATTTTTAAAGCAAAATGACCAACAATATATTTTATCTGTAATTAAAGATCTATAGTTGCGTTCAAAATATATAATTTAGTTGAAGCCATAAAATTGTGATCAAAATATTTTCATTTCGCTATTAAATAACCTATATATTTTGTTATACTGCTAAACAAAGTCAACCAACTGACCGAATAAAGACGGATTTTTGGAGTGTTAACCTTTTCCGCTCCACATTGTTGTGAACAATCCACTTTTCATCGTCTGCGATTGCTTTATTAAAAAAAAAACAAAAAAAACGGATCGTTTCTGCTGTGTTTGAGCAGAGTCGCAAATAGAAATACAGGTCATTTATTTATGTACATCAAATCGTGATGCACCAAATCACTGTAGCGATACATATATCCATGTGCTTTCAAATGCCTTACAACACTCAACTTCTTACAGCTCTCAATGTCTTACAACACTCATATGATATACGCGAAATATATCTACGATCTTTTCCCCGTGACGTTTGACCTAGATTATGTTTAGGCATAGTTTCTATTTAATCATCATGGACGAATCCACAGTCCTGGGTATGATGATAAACTACATCCAGCAAGGCACCTGGTTGGGAGATTGGAGATTTTGAGGAGCGTGGAACCACCTCTTAATTGCTGTTGCTCCCAGGTTCACTCTGGCCGGGAGTTGTAGCATCTGTCAGGGTCCTAGCTATGGGCAAATAATAAAATCTCAAACAAAAATTCAAAAAACAAAAAATCACTATAAAAGCATAAAATTTTTATATTAAAATTACTGTCAATACATTTTTATATATAAAGAATTACTAACAATACATATTTATTATAATTTTTTTTTTTTTAACGTTTCACCCCAAGCAAGGCATTCCACTGCCACTATTGCGCTTGGGGCTACATAGGAGAAGGTAAATAGAAAGAGTGGTTAGATATATGAAATGTCAGAAGGGGGTGATAGATAGTTGGGAGGATGGGAAGAGTGTTTGAAAGAATGGAAGCGAGTTATTGTGTTAGGAGGTGTCTATTGACCTTACCAACAATATGTTATGT